>JACGWO010000003.1:801999-1401999 GCA_034509735.1 Sesamum alatum
CTAGCAATGAACCACTCATTTTATATCATTGCATAATATTACATCACATCAAGTTGTCAAAATAGGTTACAAACTGCCAAACGTATTAGCCTTCTGGTCACCTATTCTAACATTCTCCTACTTGACCTAAAGCCAATCACCATTAACCTCAAAACCTATCTTATCCAGATGCTGGAGTATAGGCAATGTTGCGACATGGGCTTAGTAAGTGGATCTGCTATGTTTTCTACGGAGCTGAGTCGGTCCATCCGAACGTCACCCCTGCTAACCATCTCTTTGGGTCAGCATATGGTAGGCGTCTAAGAATAACTTGGATTGGTGAATGAAATCTCGGTTCCTTTGCTTGCTCTATGGCCCCATTGTTATCGCAGAAAATAACCACATCACTCAGTGATGCTAGTACTACACCCAACTCTTGGATGTAGTTCTTCATCCAAACCACCTCCTTAGCAGCTTCCGAAGCTGCTATGTATACTGACCTGTGGTGGAGTCCGCCGTGGTAGCCTGCTTGGAACTCTTCCAAGTAACCACGCCACCATTTAGTTTGAACATAAAACCAGACTGAGACTTGGCATCATCGTCATCTGACTGGAAGCTAGCGTCGCTATAATCGCCTTCCAGTATCAATTCTCCACCACCATAGATCAAGAACATGTCCTTAGTCCTTTTCAGGTACTTCAGGATAGTCTTGACCGCACTCTAGTGTGCCTCCCGACAACACGTCTTGATATCAACTTGTTACGCTAAAAGCAAAAGCCACGTCAAGTCCAGTGCATCTGGAGAAACGTACTGAATTCTGCCTACAACTGAAGCATAGGGGATGTCCAACATCCGTTTAAGCTCTTCCTCACTCTGTAGGAGACTGCTTCTTGTACAGTTTAATTTCATGCCTCATAGGAAGGAATCCTCGTTTTGAGTTTTTCCTTCTCAATATATGAGGACTGGGCCATTCCTAACATCCTTCTAAGATCTTTCCCTGTAGATCGTGATGCCAAGCTTGTGTTGACAACCAAGCTTTAGTGGTTCCTCACACTCTTAGCATCATATTGCCATGAGCTTGTCATCCACGAAAAGCACCAAGAACGCAACTGAGCTCCCACTGATCTTCTTGTATATCCAAGGATCGGACTCGTTCTTGATGAAATCATAAGCCACGTATGATTTCAATCAAAATGTTTATGTTCCAGCTTTGGGAAGCTTCTCTTGAGGCCATAGATGGACCTTTGGAGACGGCAGACCTTCTGCTCTTCTCCAACACCCAAATGTGAAACCTTCCGTGTGATCCATATAGATCTCTTCCTCTAAGAATTCACGTCCAATCTACCATATTTCATAATCATATCATTCTGCTATGGCAAGCAATATCTGAAATGGACTTAGCCATTGCTACGGGCGAGTAGGTTTCCTCAAAATCGACCCCGGGCCATTGACTGTAACCTTTCACCACAGAGCTAGCTTTGAAGGTTGTAACCTCCCCCTCAGCTCCAAGCTTAGGTTTGTAGACCCATTTGCACCCTACGGGTTTTACCCTTTGGGTGGGTCCACTAGGGTCCAAACCTGGTTTGTACCCATCGAGTCCATTTTCGGACTTCATGGCCTCAAGACCACTTATCGAATCGATGTCCGACATTGCTGTCTTCCGTAAGTCTTTGGATCATTATCCAACTGACCAGTCAAGCCCAGAAATCCGTACCTATCAGGTAGTTGGGATACTCTGGCCGACTTACGAAGGGCTGGAACATTATCAGTGGGAACCACTGGCTCAGATGTCACTGCTGTCTCATGGGGCACCTCACATTGATTCCTTAAGGAGTACCTCATCACGTCGATTATCCGATGCGAAAACCCTTTTCCATGAACACTGTCTTTCGCGAGACAAACACGTTTTGCTCGGAGGATCATAGAAATATACCCGCAGTTTCTTTCGGATATCCGACAAACCTGCATAAACTAGACTTGGAGTCCAGTTTATCTGCCACTAATCTCTTGACATATGCGGGGCAACCCCACAACTTTCAAGTATTTGTAGGAGGCAGACTTGCCATGCCATATCTCATGTGGTGTCTGGGATATTTTCTTAGATGGTGCCAAGTTCAAAAGTTTAGCCGTCGTCTCTAGAGCATATCCCTAGAAGGACAAGGGGAGTTCGGTAAAACTCATCATAGATCGGACCATGTCCAACAAGGTCCGATTCCTCCTGTCAGACACACCATTCATATGTGGTGTTCCAGGAAGAGTCCACTGAGAGAATTCATTCTCTTTTAGATAATCAGGGAATTCACCACTTTAAATACTCTCCACCTCGGTCCCGATCGAAGGGCTTTGATCTTACGACCGGATTGGTTCTCTACTTCAAGTCTGTATTCCATAAACCTTCCAAAGGCTTCAGACTTGTACCTCATCAGGTAAACATAACCATACCGTGAGTGATCATTGGTTAAAGGTTATGAAGTACAAGTACCCATCTCTAGGCCTGAGTATTTTAATGGACTACAGACGTTCATATGGATCAAATCCAATAATCGTTGGCTAGTGTGCTTTGTCCAACAAAGGGTTTCTTGGTCATCTTCCCCTTTAGACCGGACTCGCAGGTCGGTAGGTTGTCCAAATTGTCTATTTCTAGACTCTTTGACTCCACCAACCTTCTTATCCTATCCTTAGAAATATGACCTAACCTCACATACCAAATCTGTGCATTATCTTGATTATCATGTTTTCGTTTGTGTTCTGCAGTCATAATCCAATCAGACTGTTGAAGTATGTACAAACCGTTCACCAATGTACCAAGGAAATGAGACACACCATCATTGATAATATAAAAACCACTTTTTATTGATGGTGAAAGATATACCTTCCTTATCGAGGACGTGTATAGATACAATGTTCTTTATCATACTAGGTACATAGAAACAGTCGTTCAGTACAATCCTAACATGACTACTAATAGCTAACTCCATTGATCCTACGGCTTCCGCAGCGACGGCCTTGCCATCGCCTAGCCTCAGGATCATTTCATCCTTGGTTAGCCTTCTGCTTCTTTGCAGTGCTTGCAAATCATTCCAGATGTAAGCACCACACCCGGTATCCAATACCCATGAAGCAGAAATTAGTTATCATGTTTACTTCAACCACAAACATACCTGGATTGGAGAGGAGTTGTGGGCACACCATCTTCCAATGTCCATTTCCTTGGCAATGCATGCACACATCATTCGCCTTGGACCGCCGAGAACCCCCAGCGTTCCCTTTCCCTTTTGCCCATTCCCACTGGGGCAACAGGGGCGTCAGGAGCGCGAGCAGGGGCTGCAACTGCCTTCCATTTTCCCTTCTCCCTCTTCCAAGGTCCGACCCTCTTGCCATTCACCTTGGAGGTCGAAACTTCTCCTATCAATACTGTCGGCGCCGACTTGTGGGTAGTTGTCTCGTATTGCACCAGCATGTTGATCAACTCATGAATAGACTTCTCAAGTCTGTTCATATTGTAGTTTACAACAAACGGGTCAGAGAATGATCACCTCTCGCCAGATCCAAGATACAACCATCCCGTGTATGTGACTGCCATGGTTCCTCAAGTCTAAGGACTATTCCCGTACTATTAAAACCGGGGAATCCAATCATACCGATCAAGCCTCCAAGGCTTTTCATATGATGATCCCCGCGAGTCAGTTCAGTCGGTTCGACCCCAGTCGACCAACCCACCAAGATCGTGTAGGTGTCCCATGCCTACCACCGATGAAACATGACACTCATCCAATTAACACGACTCTTGGTGCAAGTCTCTATAGGACTCTCGATGCCCTGTCTCAAGGTCCTCGACTTGAAACGTTTCAGACCCAACTCTTTATCAGTTGGTTTTATGACCACCATCCAATGCGTGGCCCAATTGCATGAGTTGTTAACCATGGTTTGTGGGCTTTGTTTGTGATATATGTAAACACCATTTTAACATATGGAAATGAGCGCAACAAAGAAAGTACTAATGCTAATGAAACACTCATTTTATTCATTACAAAATATTACATCACATCAAGTTGTCAAATAGGTTACAAAATGTCAAACCTATTGGCTTTCTGGTCACCTATTCTAACAATTACAAAGTGTTTGGTAATTTTTTTAGAAAGCGAGCTTATAAGCTCTAAAAATAAGATGTTAGAAGCATATAAGCTCTTTAAATAAAAAAAAATGTTTCTAACTTATTTCTATGATCAAATGTATTAATCAGGGGCATCAACCGTCAAAGTTTCAAAGAAGAGAGGAGGGGAGAAGGCCCCTAATGGAAAGAGATGCTGCTCAAGAAAGCATGTAAGCAACACTATTAGCTGATCTCCTAACCCAGCCGAAGGAGAATGTTCAATCGGTAGGATAAATACAATGAATATCATGAATAATCGGACCAACAACAAATAAATCTTCGGATGTGGAAGCAATTTTCTGGAAAATTTGAGCACAATCACCCTCAATCGCCCATCTCGCCCAACCAAACTGAATGCACATTTCAACGGCCATGCTGTTGGAATAGGTGACCAGAAAGCCAATAGGTTTGGCAATTTGTAACCTATCCGACAACTTGATGTGAATGTAATATTATTATGTGATGAATAAGATGAGTGTTCGTCACCGATGGTACCTTCTTTGTTGCACTCATCTTACATTTGTTAAAACGGTGTTTAACTTATATCGCAACAAAGCCCACAGACCATGGATAACAACTCGTGCAGTTGGGCCACGCATTGGATGGTGGTCATGAAACCAACTGATTAAGAGTTGGGTCTGAAACGTTCCAAGTCGAGGACCTCGAGACAGGGCATCGAAAGTCCTATTGAGACTTGCGTCAAGAGTTGTGTTCATTGGATGAGTGTCATGTTTAATCGGCGACAGGCGTGGGACGCCTACACGATCTTGATGGGTTGGTCGACTGGGGTCGAGCCAACTGAACTGACTCGCGGGGATCATCATATGGAAAGCCTTGGAGGCTTGGTCGGTATGATTGGTTTTCCTCGGTTCCGATAGTACGGGAGTAATCCTCAGACTTGAGGAATCATGGCAGTCGCGTGCACAGGACGGCTGTATCTTGGATCTGGCGAGAGGTAATCATTCTGTAAGATGATTATCATAAGCCTTGTCCAGTGCAGTCGGAATATGTAGCGAGGACGGTGGATTCCAAGAAGAGGATCCGTCCCCTGTCAGTATGTGACAGAGGTATCTCCTATGCACTCGGAGACACGTTCATGCTGTTTAAAGTTGTGGCCACAGTGGTTGGTCGAACAGGGAATGGTTTCGTGTGTCGACGCAATGAAGCATACGTGGTCTCGAGTATTAAGCATAGATGCCTAGTCAAGGATGGGAACCGACGCCCAATTTCATACCCTAAACTAAGGCCGGGAGACGGTAGACGGAAGGATCGTACCCGTACGGATCGGTGCCTAAATGTTCACGCCAATTCACCTAGTCTCTAGTGCCATGGACCGTTACTAGACGGCCACCCATGGTAACGGGCCCTTGTGGACACGGGCCCAAGTCTAGCTGAGGGTGAACCTAAAGGGTCACACACAAATCACCGAGGAGGTTGAGAGATCGACTTGGAGTCAATCTCGAAGGATAAAATAAGTAATTGGATTACTTAAGGGAAAGTCCATTGGATGGACCGGCCGATATTGTATCGGGCTTCTTTTTTAATCGGTAAATTGGATTTTCGATTAAATATGGAAAGTTGAGACGTTGAGACGTTGGATTTTTTAATTGGATTAAAAGATCAACATGAATAATTTAAATGGACATTAAATTGGATTATTCCCGTTGATCTTTTTAATCCAATTAAAAGATCCAACGTCTCAACATCTCAACTTTTCATATTTAATCGAAAATCCAATTTACCGATTAAATGAAAGCCCGATACAACATCGGCCCGTCCATCCAATGGACTTTCCCTTAAGTAATCCAATTACTTATTTTATCCTTCGAGATTGACTCCAAGTCGATCTCTCAACCTCCTCGGTGATTTGTGTGTGACCCTTTAGGTTCACCCTCAGCTAGACTTGGGCCCGTGTCCCACAAGGGCCCGTTACCATGGGTGGCCGTCTAGCAACGGTCCATGGCACTAGAGACTAGGTGAATTGGCGTGAACATTTAGGCGCCGATTCCGTACGGGTACGATCCTTCCGTCTACCGTCTTCCGGCCTTAGTCTAGGGTATGGAATTGGGCGTCGGTTCCCATCCTTGACTAGGCATCTATGCTTAATACTCGAGACCACGTATGCTTCATTGCGTCGACACTGGAAACCATTCCCTGTTCGACCAACCACTGTGGCCACAGCTTCAAACAGCATGAACGTGTCTCCGAGTGCATAGGAGATACCTCTGTCACATACTGACAGGGGACGGATCCTCTTCTTGGAATCCACCGTCCTCGCTACACATTCCGACTGCACTGGACAAGGCTTATAATGATCATCTTACAGAATGATCACCTCTCGCCAGATCCAAGATACAGCCGTCCTGTGCACGTGACTGCCATGATTCCTCAAGTCTGAAGATTAATCCCGTACTATCGGAACCGGGGAAAACAAATCATACCGACCAAGCCTCCAAGGCTTCCATATGATGATCCCCGCGAGTCAGTCCAGTCGGCTCGACCCCAGTCGACCAACCCATCAAGATCGTGTAGGCGTCCCACGCCTGTCGCTGATGAAACACGTCACTCAATCCAATGAACACGACTCTTGACGCAAGTCTCAATAGGACTCTCGATGCCCTGTCTCGAGGTCCTCGACTTGGAACGTTTCAGACCCAACTCTTAATCAGTTGGTTTCATAACCACCATCCAATGCGTGGCCCAACTGCACGAGTTGTTATCCATGGTCTGTGGGCTTTGTTGCGATATAAGTTAAACACCATTTTAACAAATGTAAGATGAGCGCAACAAAGTAGGTACCATTGGTGACGAATACTCATCTTATTCATCACATAATAATATTACATTCACATCAAGTTGTCGGATAGGTTACAAATTGCCAAACCCATTGGCTTTCCGGTCACCTATTCCAACATACAGCCCAAGTCCTTTGACTTGAGGAACTGCTGAGTTTACCTGTGCATCAGGTCTGTATCTTAGATATGGTGAGAGATTGCCAAAATACTCTTGAGTAGAAATAAGCCATGTCTAGTGCAGCTCGGGTGTACAAAGTGACAGTAGTTTCCGAGAAAGGATCTGTCTCCTGTCAAAAGGTATTGACAGTTGAGTCTCATGTATGCTCTGTGTCTTGTTCCTGAAATCTGTGGCCACAGTAACTGAACAGAAGGGAAAGGTTTCCCTTGCAGCGTTTAGTAAGGACAGACCGACACTTAGGTCCAAAATGGGTACCTGCATTTTCCGTACCCTAGACCCTAAGTGATGAGACCGAAGATAGAAGGACAAGGTACTGTTAGAGCCTAAATGTTCGTCCCCGAATATTTCACCTAGTCTCTAGTGCCATGGACCGTTGCTAGATGGCCACCCATGGTAACGGACGGATTCTAGGAATCCGACCAAGTCTAGCTGAATGGTGAACCTAAAGAGTCACACACTATCCACACACACACTTAGTATTTAATTTGGAATTAAATATTGGAGTAAAGGAATGATTAAATTAGATTTAATCGGGTCCTATATTTTCTTGGAGAAATTAATTCCTTCTATTTGATAAAGGGAATTAAATTGATAAATAGGATTTATTAAAGGGTTGATTTAAATGGGCTTAGAATAAATAATAATATTTATTTATTATATTATATTTATTCTTTTAGCCTTTTGGAATATTTAATGGGATTTAAATATTCCATTAAATTAAAATCAACGGTTGAGATGGAAAGGGGAGATGGAAGGTTAGGATTCGTTTGACTAGGTCAAACACTAGTTTGACTAGGACTTTGACTAGGTCAAAATTCTAGTCAAATTAGAGTTCTTAGAGTTGGAGTTTAAAGAGGATTAAACTCCTCCTCTATATAAACCTCTAGCTTCCAATAATTGAAGGATGATGATTCTTGAAAACACACACAACACACACTCTCCCCTTCTCCTCATCTCTCGTCCGCCCCCCTCTCTCTCTAGCAAGAAAATATTTCTTAGTTCTTTTGTTCTTGGAACATTAAAACTTAGATGAATCAATACCGTTAATTGATAACGTGTTGTTGATTCATCCACTCCAAAATTATACACTTGTTCGTTGCTAGCACGACGTGCAAGATACGTGGGTGGATCGTGTGTCACGATTTGGAGGGTCTCAAGAACGAGATCTCGGTGCAAAACGGGGAACAACGCGAGTAGCTGTTGAAGACGAAAACGACAACGGGTAGGTCTCGTTTTACTTTTTTCGTCCCTCTTTAATTTTCAACTCTATGGCCTCCATGACTTCTTTACATGCTTTATGATCATGAGATACACCGAACGCCCGGGAACCTCAAGGGCACACCCCTTGAGCGTGTTCTTTTAAATTAAAAAGCATGCTTTATTTTTCGTATTGTTTATTTTTATCGCGCTTCCGCATTCGCGCAATTCCCGGACCGATTTCTTTCAATGGTATCAGAGCCCGGTTCGGTGTATAGGCCTAGGGTTAATGTGCGTTCTAAGCATGAAACGTGATATTGGCATGTTTTATATTAAATCTTGATTTTTCTTGATTTTAAGCATGTCGATTTTATTGCTTTTAAATCGTGTGAATCTCTAAATGTTGGTGTTTTTTTCTGTTTTTCTTGGGAAACGGGGGTGGAAAATTGAACGGTAAATGAGAAACGACGCAGCCGGCCAGCCGGGAGGGCTGGCCGCGCGCAGCCGCACGCTGCCGGCAGGGCAGACGCGCGCAGGCAAGGGTGGCCTGTGCGCGCCCGCCCAGCCAGTCGCGCAGGGGCAGCGCGCGGCCAGGAAGGCTGCGCGCAGGCGCGCCCAGGGCAGCGCCTCCAGGGGCGCGCGCACGCAGACAAGGGTGTCTGCGCGCGCGCGCGCCAGGCAGGCGTGCCCAGTGCGCGTCTGCGCGCGCACTGCGCACGGCATGGCCGGCAGCCAGCAGGCCAGCGCGCGCGCGCAAGGCAAGGGAGCCTGCGCGCGCGGCGGCCTGCCGAAATGCCAGGCCCGCGCAGCGCGCTGCCGGCCAGGCGCGCGCGCATGCAGGCAAGGGGCCGGGCGCGCGGGCAGCGCCTGCGCACGCACAAGGGCGGCAAGCTGAGCCTGCTGTGCTGTGCGCGTGCCGGCGGCGGCGGCTGCTGCTGCTGCTAGGGTTTCAAAACCCTAGCAGTGTTTTTTCTTTTATTTTTTAATTAATTATTTTCAGTTTTAATTTTGAATTAATTCTGAAAAATCGTTTTTGGTTCAATTATGCCTATTTTTCTAAAGACATTATTTTAGGAGTAAAATAAATTGGATTTGGAATCCCGGGGTTATTTACTTAAAATAATGAGGAAAGGTTTTCCTAAAACGAGAAAATAATATTACCAATATTTGTGTTTTTATTTTTCACACGTTGTGCACATATTCATTTATTATTTTGGATATTTATGATTGGAAATCATATGTTGTTGGTATTTTGTAATTATATGATTGGATCATGTGATTATGTGTGTTGGATGGAAATGGATGATCGCGAGCCCTGGACCGGATGTATGGTTTATTTTCTGTTGGGCCTGTGTGCCTCTTTTACTGCTTTCTCCTTCTCTCTTTCTAGTTGCCTTGGAATAATAAGGCATTCTACCTCCCTCCTTATGTACTCCCCCCGGGTTTTCATTGGGGTTTCTATTTTTAATATGTAATGAGAGTAGACTAGGAGTGAGGTTTCTATTTTTGTAATTGGTGGAGAAGAAGGAAGGACCACATGGAGAGCCCAGACGGGAGGCCCCCTTGGAGTTTTCCATGAAGTGAAGAAAGAGAAAAAGAGACCAAGGCCCATCAGCATGATGATTGGGTTACTATTAATGTAATAGTATAGGACCAACCCTAGATTGACCATAGATCCACTGCGGGCTCAGTGGGTCGCATAGGATTCGGCTCGTGATCATCCAACAGGGGCGTGCTAGGCTTTAATTTTACATGTGGTTATGATGATGGATGAATGGGTTGTTTATTTATTGTATAACTGCTGTGGATGGTTTATTTACGCATTATGGATGTATGTGTAGATATTTATTTATTTGAGATCTCGGTCATTTCTTACTCTCACATTGGTTGGACCAATGTCAAAATATTAGACCCTAGACAAAGTGGACATGAACTCTAGGAGTTTGTCCATGCCTTCCAATCCATGGCATAGTGAGGAAGCTGCTTTGGGTCAATAGCGTGGTCTCACGAGTCGTGGCACGTTGTTGTACTTAAAGGAAGCTGCATTATGTCATGAACGAAAAGCGGGCTGCTGCTACCTGTCTCACGAGTCGTGGGGGTCCCAGTGGGTCCGTGGCTCGGTCGATTGGGTTGGGTCTAACGCCCAATTAACATGATTCGCTTGGAGTCCTCGGGATCATGTGAAAGGGTGAGGCAATAATCTTGGGAATCTCGTGGAACGAGAATGGTATGGAATACCTCCCACAGGATCTTTTCCATGCGAATCGTAAAAGCGGGGTATGGGAAAAATCGTTGTGGATCCCAAGCCCACTTGAAAAGGATTTCCCGAAAATCACGTTTGAGAGTACCGTGTTTTTTCGTATAAATAGTGGGAGGATTAAATGACTAAAGTCCATGCATTTAATTATTTTATCAAACCACCGTCTTTTATTTTCTGCTGATCGCGCGCTGTTTTCTAAAATGTAGATTTTAAAATGTCTAAGAACCCACTTTCCACCATTCTTGAGACAAACAAATTCAATGGAACAAACTACAACGACTGGTTGCGCAATCTCAGGATAGTCCTAGATTACAAGAACCAAGGCTACGTCATGGACGAGCCTCTCCCTAGGACCTTACTGGAAGGATCCACGCCAGAAGAACGTGAGACGTTCGAGACTTGGCATAAGGATAACCGGAAGGTCCGTAGCATCATACTTGCTTCGATGACCAATGAGATTCAGAAGCAATATGAAAGGCTAAACGATGTCCCTTCCATTATGGCTCGCCTTAAGGATTGCTATGCAGTCCCGAACCGGCATACTAGGTATGTCGCGATCAAGGTGTTCTTTGGAACTAAAATGACCGAAGGATCCTCTGTACAAGAGCACGGGGTTAAAATGCTTACCCTGGTGGAAAAGCTCGAGGACCTAAAGGCAGGTCTCGAGAATAAAACGTACATAGATGTGATCCTTCAGTCACTCCCACCCTCCTTCGACCAATTTATCGTCAACTACAATATGAACGCACTTGAGAAGGGCATTCATGAGTTGATCAATATGTTGGTGCAATACGAGGCAACGACTAAGAAGTCCACGCCTTCGGTATTGTTTGGAGGTGCTTCGACTTCTAATACGAAAGGCAAGGGTGCCGGACGTTGGAAGAAGAAGAAAGGGAAGGGAAAGGTCGTCAAAGCAGCTACGAACACTAAGAGTATTCCCATTGCCAAAGAGGGGAAAGGCAAAGGAAAGGGAAAGGTTGTCTCCAAGCAACAGTCAAAGGCATATGACATATGTATCAACTGCCGTGAGAAAGGGCATTGGAAGAGAGAGTGCCCCAAACTCTTCTCGAACCAAGGTATATATGTGATTGAGGTTAATATGGTCACTAGTTCTGCCTCTTGGGTATTAGATACCGGCTGTGGAGCTCACATTTGCAATAACTTGCAGGTGTTGAAAAGAAGCAGAAAACTGGGTAGCGGGGACATGATCCTGAAGCTTGGGAATGGCAAGGTCATCTCGGCAGAAGCAGTAGGATCCGCCACTCTATTGATTAGTGATAGTATTAGCATAGATTTAGAGCAAGTTTATTTTGTACCTAGTATGATTAAAAACCTCATTTCCATTCCATTGTTGGACAATAGTGGTTATGAGTTTAGAATCAATAAAAATTGCTTTTATTTGATGAGGTGTGGAATTGCTCATCTACTTGGTACATTGCATAACGGACTCTATATCTTGCAACAAACGAATTTCTTCCTCAATGCACAACACAAACGAAAATTAGATAATAACGGGAACGCACGTCTGTGGCACGCTAGGCTAGGTCACAATATCCCTAGATAGGGTGAAAAGGTTGGTAGACTCAAAGAACCTAGAGGTTGGGGACTTGAGCGATCTACCAACTTGAGAGTCCTGTCTAAGAGGGAAAAATGACCAAGAAGCCCTTTGTAGGACAAAGCAGGCTTGCCACAGGTCTGTTGGACTTGGTCCATACAGACGTATGTGGACCACTAAGGACGCAGGCCCGAGGTGGGTTCTCCTACTTCATAACCTTCACCGATGATCATTCGCGGTATGGTTATGTTTACCTGAGGAGGTACAAGTCTGAAACTCTTGAGAGGTTTAAAGAATTCAGACTTGAAGTGGAGAACCAAACCAACTGCAAAATTAAAATCCTACGGTCGGACCGAGGCGGTGAATCCTTAGTACGGAGTTCCTAGATTATCTAAAAGAACATGGTATAATATCAGAATGGACACCTCCAGGAACACCACAGTTAAATGGTGTCTCTGAAAGGAGGAATCGAACCCTGTTGGACATGGTTCGGTCCATGATGAGTTTTACCAAATTGCCCTTATCGTTTTGGGCTATGCACTAGAGACAGCGGCCAAATTATTGAATTTAGCGCCTACTAGTGCATTGACCCAAACGCCATATGAGATATGGCACGGCAAGCCTGCATCCTACAACTACTTGAAAGTGTGGGGTAGCCCCGCATACGTCAAGAGGTTAGTGGGAGATAAGTTAGAATCAAGGTCTAGCTTATGCAGGTTCGTTGGATACCCTAAAGAAACTACGGGTTATTACTTTATGACCCCTTGGAACAAAAGGTGTTTGTTTCAAGAAATGCAGTATTCTTGGAGCAAGGCTTCCCGGAGGATATCCAACCTGATGAGCTGATCCTTGAGGAATCAAGTGATGGAATCCAGCCATCAGAGGAGGCCGCGGAACCCTCACTTAGAGGATTTAGGATAGACAGCCGAAGGGCTGACCAACCTCGAGAAGTCCAACATGCTAGGCATGAAGGACAGCCTCAGGAACAGCCAGTCCCGGTTCCTGAACCGCCGGCTCCGATACAGTCAGCACCCACAGTCACCACTAACGTTCCCGTTCTCCGTAGGTCCACTAGAGAGTCCAGAGCTCCAGTGAGATATGGCTTTCTAGGTGCGACCGATCTTTTGGATAACGATCCTAAGACTTATGGAGAAGCGATATCTGACATCGACTCCGGGAAATGGCTTGAGGCCATGAAAGCCGAAATGGACTCCATGAGCGAGAACCAAGTCTGGAGTCTTGTAGATCCACCGAAAGGTGTTAAGCCAGTCGGCTGTAAGTGGGTCTACAAGCGCAAACTTGGCGTTGATAGAGAAGTCACAACCTTTAAAGCTAGGCTTGTAGCTAAGGGATACACTCAACGACCCGGGGTCGATTTTGAGGATACCTACTCGCCAGTAGCCATGGCTAAATCCATTCGAATTCTGCTCGCCATAGCAGTATGGTATGACCATGAGATATGGCAGATGGACGTGAAAACGGCCTTCCTCAACGGTTTTCGTTGAAGAAGAGATCTATATGGATCAGCCGGAGGGTTTCACGGTCACTGGAGAAGAACAAAAAGTCTGTCGTCTCCAGAAGTGCATCTATGGCCTCAAACAAGCCTCCCGAAGTTGGAACATTCGCTTTGATGAAGTAATACGGGGTTATGACTTCATCAAAAACGAATCCGACCCTTGTGTATACAAGAAAGTTAGTGGGAGCTCAATAGTGTTCCTAGTGCTTTATGTGGATGACATTCTACTCATTGGTAATGACGTTAGAATGTTAGGAAACACAAAAGCATGGTTGTCAACCCAGTTTTCCATGAAGGACTTGGGTAAAGCCTCCTACATCCTAGGAATCCAGATTGTCAGGGACAGATCTAAAAGGATGTTAGGACTCACCCAAAACTCGTATATGGAGAAAGTCCTAAAGAGATATCGAATGGACAACTCCAAACGAGGATTCCTTCCAATGAGGCATGGGATCAAGTTATCCAAGAAACAGTCCCCACAGACTGATGAGGAACTTGAAAGGATGAAGGTCATCCCCTATGCTTCTGCCGTAGGTAGTATACAATATGCGGTCCACTGCACTAGGCCTGACATTGCGTACGCTTTGAGCGTCACAAGCAGATATCAGTCCTGCGCAGGAGAAGCACATTGGAATGCTGTTAAGGGCATCCTTAAGTACCTAAGGAGGACTAAGGAGATGTTCTTAGTCTATGGCAATGGAGAACTAATTCTGGAAGGCTTCAGCGACGCTAGCTTCCAGTCTGATGACGATGATGCCAAGTCTCAATCGGGGTACGTATTCAAACTCAATGGAGGAGTAGTAGCTTGGAAAAGTTCCAAGCAAGCAACCATTGCTGACTCCACCACAGAGGCTGAATACATAGCAGCTTCAGAAGCTGCTAAGGAAGCGGTTTGGATGAGAAACTACAATCCAAGAGTTGAGTGTGGTGCCTAGCATCGCCGAGCCCGTTGTCATCTTCTGTGATAACAATGGCGCTATAGCACAAGCAAAGGAACCGTGATCTCATCACCGTTCCAAATACATTCTTAGACGCTACCATCTTCTTCGAGAAATGGTAGGAAGAGGTGACGTCCGGATGGACCGAGTCAACTCGGCAGACAACACAGCAGACCCGCTGACAAAGCCTATGTCGTAGAGCGTTCATACGCAACATCTTGAGAAGATGGGGATTAAGCATATGGGCAATTGGCTTTAAAGGTCAAGTGGGAGATTGTTAGAATAGGTGACCATGTAAGCCAATTTTGGCAGGAATATGTAACCTATGTCTAGACAATTCTTTGGTATTTGATAAAAAAAACATTTATGAATAAAGAAGTGAAAATTCATATGGCAATACTTTGTTTACGTTCACTTATCTGCATTTACATTTCTGTTCACTATGCAAACAAAGCCCACGGACTGAGAAACGATTTCGGGGACTGGGACTACGCTTGGAGGTAGGTCCATGAAATCAGTTTTACCGAATCAGTTCGGAAATCTCCAAGTCAAGGAATCCTGAAAATGGGTACCGGGATTCCCTTTGAGACTTGCACTAAGCATCTGCTGTCGTATTTCATCGACGGGTGACGAACGTCGTCTAAGCAGTGTTAGTGGGTCAGCATGCTAGGAAGCAGCTGACTGAGGTGACTCGCGGGAACCGTCTTACGGAGGACCTTGAGTATGGTCAGCAAGGTATGACGTGTATTCCCGGTTCCAACAGTACAGGCCAAGTCCTTTGACTTGAGGAACTGCTGAGTTTACCTGTGCATCAGGTCTGTATCTTAGATATGGTGAGAGATTGCCAAAATACTCTTGAGTAGTCATAAGCCATGTCTAGTGCAGCTCGGGGCACAAAGTGACAGTAGTTTCCGAGAAAGGATCTGTCTCCTGTCAAAAGGTATTGACAGTTGAGTCTCATGTATGCTCTGTGTCTTGTCCCTGAAATCTGTGGCCACAGTAACTGAACAGAAGGGAAAGGTTTCCCTTGCGGCGTTTAGTAAGGACAGACCGACACTTAGGTCCAAAATGGGTACCTGCATTTTCCGTACCCTAGACCCTAAGTGATGAGACCGAAGATAGAAGGACAAGTGTACTGTTAGAGCCTAAATGTTCGTCCCCGAATATTTCACCTAGTCTCTAGTGCCATGGACCGTTGCTAGATGGCCACCCATGGTAACGGGCGGATTCTAGGAATCCGACCAAGTCTAGTTGAATGGTGAACCTAAAGAGTCACACACTATCCACACACACACTTAGTATTAAATTTGGAATTAAATATTGGAGTAAAGGAATGATTAAATTAGATTTAATCGGGTCCTATATTTTCTTGGAGAAATTAATTCCTTCTATTTGATAAAGGGAATTAAATTGAGAAATAGGATTTATTAAATGGTTGATTTAAATGGGCTTAGAATAAATAATATATTTATTTATTATATTATATTTATTCTTTTAGCCTTTTGGAATATTTAATGGGATTTAAATATTCCATTAAATTAAAATCAACGGTTGAGATGGAAAGGGGAGATGGAAGGCTAGGATTCTTTTGACTAGGTCAAACACTAGTTTGACTAGGACTTTGACTAGGTCAAAATCCTAGTCAAATTAGAGTTCTTAGAGTTGGAGTTTAAAGAGGATTAAACTCCTCCTCTATATAAACCTCTAGCTTCCAACAATTGAAGGATGATGATTTTTGAAAACACACACAACACACACTCTCCCCTTCTCCTCATCTCTCGTTCGCCCCCTCTCTCTCTCTAGAAAGAAAATATTTCTTAGTTCTTTTGTTCTTGGAACATTAGAACTTAGATGAATCAATACCGTTAATTGATAACGTGTTGTTGATTCATCCACTCCAAAATTATACACTTGTTCGTTGCTAGCACGACGTGCAAGATACGTGGGTGGATCGTGTGTTACGATTTGGAGGGTCTCAAGAACGAGATTTCGGTGCAAAACGGAGAACAACGCGAGTAGCTGTTGAAGACGAAAACGAGAACGGGTAGGTCTCGTTTTACTTTTTTCGTCCCTCTTTAATTTTCAACTCTATGGCCTCCATGACTTCTTTACATGCTTTATGATCATGAGATACACCGAACGCTCGGGAACCTCAAGGGCACACCCCTTGAGCGTGTTCTTTTAAATTAAAAAGCATGCTTTATTTTTCATATGTTTATTTTTTATCGCGCTTCCGCATTCGCGCAATTCCGGGACGATCCACCGATTTCTTTCAGTGGTATCAGAGCCCGGTTCGGTGTATAGGCCTAGGGTTAATGTGCGTTCCAAGCATGAAACGTGATATTGCCATGTTTTATATTAAATCTTGATTTTTCTTGATTTTAAGCATGTCGATTTTATTGCTTTTAAATCGTGTGAATCTCTGAATGTTGGTGTTTTTCTGTTTATCTTGGAAAACAGGATGGAAAATTGAACGGAAAACGAGAAACGACGCAGCCGGCCAGCCGGGAGGGCTGGCCGCGCGCAGCCGCACGCTGCCGGCAGGGCAGACGCGCGCAGGCAATGGAAGCCTGCGCGCCCGCCCAACCGGTCGCGCAGCGGCAGCGCGCGGCCAGGAAGGTTGCGCGCAGGCGCGCAGGGCAGTGCCTCCAGGCGCGCGCACACGCAGACAACCTTGTCTGCGCGCGAGCGCGCAAGGCTGCGCGCCTGCGAGTCCACGCGCGGACGGGCTCTCGGCAGCGCCGCCAGGCGCGCGCACGTAGACGGAGGAGTCTGCGCGCACGCGCCAGGCAGGCGTGCCCAGTGCGCGTCTCCGCGTGCACTGCGCACGGCACGGCCGGCAGCCAGCAGGCCAGCGCGCGCGCAAGGCAAGGGAGCCTGCGCGCACGGCGGCCTGCCGGAATGCCAGGCCGCGCAGCGCGCTGCCGGCCAGGCGCGCGCGTACGCAGGCAAGGGGCCTGCGCACGCGCACCCGGCCAGGCAGCGCCCTGTGCGCATGCAAGATACGTGGGTGGATCGTGTGTCACGATTTGGAGGGTCTCAAGAACGAGATCTCGGTGCAAAACGGGGAACAACGCGAGTAGCTGTTGAAGACGAAAACGACAACGGGTAGGTCTCGTTTTACTTTTTTCATCCCTCTTTAATTTTTAACTCTATGGCCTCCATGACTTCTTTACATGCTTTATGATCATGAGATACACCGAACGCCCGGAAACTTCAAGGGCACACCCCTTGAGCGTGTTCTTTTAAATTAAAAAGCATGCTTTATTTTTCGTATGTTTCTTTTTATCGCGCTTCCGCATTCGCGCAATTCCCGGGACCATCCACCGATTTCTTTCAATTTGTAACCTATCCGACAACTTGATGTGAATGTAATATTATTATGTGATGAATAAGATGAGTGTTCGTGACCAATGGTACCTTCTATGTTGCGCTCATCTTACATTTGTTAAAACGGTGTTTAACTTATATCGCAACAAAGCCCACAGACCATGGATAACAACTCGTGTAGTTGGGCCACGCATTGGATGGTGGTCATGAAACCAACTGATTAAGAGTTGGGTCTGAAACGTTCCAAGTCGAGGACCTCGAGACAGGGCATCGAGAGTCCTATTGAGACTTGCATCAAGAGTCGTGTTCATTGGATGAGTGTCGTATTTCATCGGCGACAGGCGTGGGACGCCTACACGATCTTGATGGGGTCGAGCCAACTGGACTGACTCGCGGGATCATCATATGGAAGCCTTGGAGGCTTGGTCGGTATGATTGGTTTTCCTCGGTTCCGATAGTACGGGAGTAATCCTCAGACTTGAGGAATCATGGTAGTCGCGTGCACAGGACGGCTTTATCTTGGATCTGGCGAGAGGTAATCATTCTGTAAGGTGATTATCATAAGCCTTGTCCAGTGCAGTCGGAATGTGTAGCGAGTACGGTGGATTCCAAGAAGAGGATTCGTCCCCTGTCAGTATGTGACAGAGGTATCTCCTATGCACTCGGAGACATGTTCATGCTGTTTAAAGCTGTGGCCACAGTGGTTGGTCAAACAGGGAATGGTTTCCTGTGTCGACGCAATGAAGCATACGTGGTCTCAAGTATTAAGCATAGATGCCTAGTCAAGGATGGGAACCGACGCCCAATTCCATACCCTAGACTAAGGCCGGGAGACGGTAGACGGAAGGATCGTACCCGTACGGAATCGGCGCCTAAATGTTCACGCCAATTCACCCAGTCTCTAGTCCCATGGACCGTTGCTAGACGGCCACCCATGGTAACGGGCCCTTGTGGGACACGGGCTCAAGTCTAGCTGAGGGTAAACCTAAAGGGTCACACACAAATCACCGAGGAGGTTCAGAGATTGGCTTGGAGTCAATCTCGAAGGATAAAATAAGTAATTGGATTACTTAAGGGAAAGTCCATTGGATGGACCGGCCGATGTTGTATCAGGCTTCCGTTTAATCGGTAAATTGGATTTTCGATTAAATATGGAAAGTTGAGACGTTGGATCCTTTAATTGGATTAAAAGATCAACAGGAATAATTTAAATGGACATTAAATTGGATTTAATGTTGGGTTCGTCGTAATTGGATTACGATAAAACTCGGTCCGTTAAATTATACCCAAGAGGAGAAATAATTCCTATTTTGGAATAGGAAGAAGTTGGACTTCTTCCCTTAATTAAACATGACCGACATGCTCCCTTGGAGGAAGCAAAATCAGCCATGTTTCATGCTAGGTGGTATGTTGACTTATCTCTTTTGGAAGGAGACAAATCAACTCCAATCAAGCTCTTCCCTTTTGGTATGATTTGATCATACCATAAATTTTAGTAGGCTTGAAAAAAGAATTAATGGTGATTAATTGGAATGAATCTAGACATCATTGGATGAACGTAGACACATTCCAATAATCACATTAATTATGTATATATATTAGAATATACAACACCAAGCATAAGTGATTTATTATTCATATTTTTCTAGGAAAAAGAGAAGACAAAAATCCTCTCCTCTCTCTCAATTTTCGTGCTCTCTCCCTCTCTTACACTTGTGTTCTTCACTTGATTTTGAATCAAGAAGAAGAACAAAGTAAGTTTAAGAGAACACTAATTCATAGTGTTCTTTTCTTAAACCAATTCCTTCCTAAACCCGTTCTTTTCTAGCAAGAAGAACATGTGTTTCTTCCGGTGTGGTGTGGATCACCTTTGGAGAATCCATACGTTTGGATTTCGTGAGCATTCCGGAGAAGGAACAACGCAAGTAGCCGGGAGCATACGGTAAACAATCAAAGGTAACGGTTTATTACGCTTTGATTGATTTCATTTATATATCTATGCCCTATGTGCTTAAATATATGTTTTAATATTTACACATCCTACATCGAACGCCCGGTTGAGCACCCATAGATACACCCCTTGGGATTCGCGTATTTTGAATTTGATTTAAATTTACGCACATTTCTCGCTTTCTCGCTTCCGCTCGCGCTCCCGGGCGGATCTGCTTGTCCTTCACATGCAAGGCGCCAGCGCCTCGCCATGTTCAACATCAGACACATCTTTGTGAAATGAAGTTCTCCATGCGATTCACATTCCCTGATAATCCGTGTAATAACACCCAAGACCATACCTCACATGACCTTATTGATGGAAGCATCAAAGTTCACTTCACCTTATCTGTCTTTGGATCAATCTATCTGTTAGCTTAGCCCGAACGAACAGGTCTAAAAGTAACTACATTCAGGAAGTCATGAAATAATTTTAACAGGAAGACGAACACACTCATCCGTGCTCTTGTCTTCGTTTTCCATGACCCTCCTATTCCTCCTACCCCACAAGCTCTAGGATATCATAACAAAAAGATGAAATAGATTATGGTCTAACTGAAGGCGTACCTTGTGAACCCAATCTCATGCACAATTGTGTCAAGCTGAGATGGTTCCCCATAGAAGATGGGAGAGGACCCAAGCTTGCCATTCATAGGGACAATCGAGAAACACGTGTTTAAAATATTCCCTAGGACAACCACAAATCAAGCGAAGAGGCTCAACATGGCATTAGCTACGCAGCAGGTTATGTACGTGGGTAGAGCTTCGTTGAGTAGGTGCCACACAAAGATCTTGACCTTGTTTGGGTTGTTGGCCTGCCAAAGGAAAAACCAGTCAGTCAACCTGTAGCTACCTTGACCCGCCGTCTGATGATTTGGTAAGCCGAATTAGCAGAGAGTTTTTCCTTGCTTATCAAGTCCCACACTTATGTATCAGCTAACAACGAGGATCTAATAGGGATGCATTTGATGAGCTCCAAGTCCTCAAGGAAGAATAAGATATCAATGACATCAACTTTCCACACGCCTCTCTATTCGTCAAGCAAATCAGAAACTCTAAGGCTTGGAAAGAACGGGTTCCTGGGTATGATAGGGAGGAATATACGCGGCCTCAGAACCCACAGGTCTGCCCAAGCTCGAATTCTCCACCGGAACCCTGCCTGGATAAGGGGTCTAGCCTTCAACATGCTTCTCCAAGTGAACGAGACATTAGACCCCTTAGCGCACTAAGAAAGTCCTTGTTCGGAAAGTATCTTGCCTAGAGGATCCGACTCAGTAGGAGGTTCGGGTTCTTGAAAATCTGGCATCCTTGATTCGCCAACATGGCTAGGTTGAAGGCGTACAGATCACAAAAACCAATGCCACCTACATTTTTAGAACGACACATTTACTCCAAGAAACCAATGAATTTTACTTTTGTTAGTATCGCCCCAAAAGAAATTAGAGGATATGCTCTCAATTTCTTTAAGCAGGGATACGGGTACCTTGAAGCAACTCATATAATAAGAGGGAATAGCCAGAATAGTACATTCGATAAGTATCTTCTTGTGAGAGCATTTTCTCCTTCCATCCTCTAACGCGCTACCACACTCTTTCCCAGACATAACTGAAAATTTACCGTTTATTTATCCCAATCATATACGGCAAGCCAAGGTATTTAGCTGGTCTAGAACCAACCTGTGTTAGTTTCATATAGGCCCGAAACGTTAAACGCAACAAAAATTAAAATTTTAATTATAATACAATATTGCAATTAGCGATTAAATCGCTTGTCTCGTTGCTACTGTAACGCAGATCTCATGCATATAGGAGTCAATTGAATTGTTTAGAAATATCAACCTTTGGTGCACTCTGGTTGATGTAGAGGATCTAAAATTCTCAAGAACCATCCCATTCTAAGCTAACGGTGGAAAACGACTTCAAGTCCTTCGGCAAGGTGAAATCGTTCAGGCCACCATTCACGGTAGGAACACAAGTGTCTTCCCTCTAAAATTAGTCCACACCAATATGATAGAATCTCCTATAACCCTATGCTAGTAGGTGTTATAGAATTATAGTAGAACAATTATTGATCTTTGGAGAATACAAGAGAACACTTCTCTTTTGGAGTGAAAGAGAGCAAGTATGATGGCTAGACTTTCTAGCATAAGAAATACATCATATGTATTTTGAGGGTGTTGGCCTAGAGCAAGAGAGAAAGTGAGGGAGAGAGCTAGACTTTCTAGCTTTGTGAAATGAATATGCTCACATCTTTTCTCCCAACATTTTAACCATTATTCTCATCATTCTTCTAACCACACTGGCATCAAAAGGAGGAAAAAAAAAGGTTCATCCAAGCTCATAGATATATATAGACAAGAGCTTGGACAACATTCAATGAATATAGACACAAACAAGTATGAGACAACTTTTTTCTTGTCATATCCTATGTCCCCTCTACATAGACAAACTTTAACAAAGGCACACCTTGTTATTTTCATCTTAAAAAGATGAAGTTTTGTCTAGGTTCATTGAACTTTGTCCTCATTTGTCATGTGGGCCTGTGAGTTTGGGCTTGATTTCAATTCTCAATTGAATCAAACCTAATTCAATTAGTTCTAATTTAATTGAATTCATGCTTGCCTAGGTCCATAACTTAATTCATTAATTAAACATAAATCAAATCAATTAATCTAATTAATTGATTTACGAGCGCAAATAATTAATTCTCAATTAATTGATCATAAGTATTTAATTAATCTAATTAATTGATTATTATGAATTCCTTTTAGTCAATTAATCTAATTAAATTTTTACAAGCTCAAACCAATTAATTTCAATTAATTTGGTCACAAGTTTTAATTAATCAAATTAATTAATATTTGTGATTCCTGTCAAATAGGCTCCAAATTAAACAATCATATTATTTAATTTCTATTAATTGATTCATAAATCATCCAAATGTATCAATTAATTTAACTCCTTAATTTGATTGACATATTCTCCATAATTAATCATATTAATTAATTTCAAAATTTCATTATGGAGTTGTGTGTGACCCTTTAGGTTCACTACTCAGCTGGATTTGATCTTGTATCGTATACAATTTAATTGGCAACTAATGTTTGCACAGATTAATTAAATCATAATTAATTAATCTCTCTTGATTAACTCTTTAATTCAAGAGTACCTGTTGCACATGGGCGGCCACCTACCAGTGGTCCATGGCACTAGAGAACAGGCGAATTAGCACGTGAACCTGTTAGTTACAAGTTCTATGCAAATACAGTCCTTCCATCAAGCCAATCTCCCGATCCAAGTATAGGGCACGGAATTGCAATGGGTTCCCATCTTGGACTTCTATGTCTATGTATCAACAGTAAACTTTGTGCTACTCATTTATTCAACATAGGAAACTCCTTTCCTATTTGATCACTACCGTGGCCACGGATTTTGGAGAACACAATGTAGAGAACATAGGAGATTCTTCATCATCTCATGATGAGCGGTGGATTCTATCTTGGAACTCACTAACCTCCATGTATGCTATGACTATGTCTGAAACATGACATTTTAACAACTATTGAAGAAATCACAACTGCGTCAAACATGAGCAAGTCATAGCCGTCCTATGCACAAGGTTACTGTGGAACCTCAAGTCACAAGACCACTTAATACACTATCATAACCTAGTTGTTCTAGTCATACCGATCATGCCTTATTCTTCCATATGACAACTCCTGTAAGTCAGTGCAGTAAACTTGATAACTACTTACCAACCACCCACTAAAGTGTATAGATGTCGTGCGTCATTATATATGAAATGCAACAATCATCATATGAACGCATCACTTATTGCAAGTCTCTAAGGAATCATGGTTGATGCCCCGTCTCGGCCAATTCATCAACTTGGAACATTTTAGATTAAAACATAGAGGTTGTTTCATGATCACCATCATATGCGCGAGCCACCCCGTAGCATTATGATCTAAGGGTTTCAACCAAATTCATACAAATATTGTATTAAGCTTAAGATACAGATGGCCAAAGAATAATTATTAATATCAATATTTTATTGAAAAAGATCCTTTAGGATGGCTCATAATGAGCCAACAATTAGCTTGACGTTCACCAATTCTAACAACACGAACCCCCAAGATGTTGGCTAAAACCTCCCGAGCTGCAGCTGGCATAATTCAGCTAACGAAAATGGAGGACTTATCAAAGTTGAGGAGTTGGCCAGATGCTTTTCTATATTCCTCAAGCACCTCCCGAGTTGATCTCATGGCCAACTTTGAAGCTTGGCAAAAGATGAGAGTGTCTTCGGCAAACAAAAGGTGTGACACTCTCGGAGCATTCCGGGCCATCGCCACCCACGGATATAACCACCATTCTTTTTATCCTGTAAAAAAGAACTCAAAGCTTATGCACAGAGGATAAATAGGTAAAGAGAGAGAGGATCTCCTCGCGGATACCTCTCTCTGGTTAGCGGAAACCAAACTGAGTATCGTTGAGCATGAACAAATATGTAACCGAGGACACACAATGCATGATAAGAGATACGACTCTATGGTGGAACCCTAACCTAGACAACATTCTCTCCAGAGAAGTCCGCTCAATCCTATCGTAGGCTTTACTCATAACTAATTTAATAGCAACATGACCTTCACAACCCCCTCTTCTACACTAAGTTGGGACTTATTAATATTAATTTACCTCTAGTATATTTTGGTAAAAAATAAAAGTACGTGAAATTACAATCTAAAAAAATTATCTAATATTAATATTAAAATAAAATTAAGTAGTTAGAAGTTACTCATATTAAATTTTTTGAAAGCACTTCTAATTTATTGATAACTTTTTTACATAAAATTTCATGATACTTATTCTTTAATTTATTTATTTTTAATTTTTGAAGTTCAAATTAGTAGTTTATATATTATTTAGATGCTATTTCATTTTACAAAATTTTTTCTACCCTAATAAACTAAAATTTTCTTATAGTATTTAAAACTCTCTTTTAACAAATTAATCATGTAGAAATATTATTAGCCAATTTACTTTTTTTAATCGAATTTGTTTATAAAAGTTAAGTAGTTTATGGGTATTAGGACTATTAGACAATAATTTATTTTATTCATCCATTTATTTTTTTAAATTGGATAGTGTTGTGTATACATAAACTATGGGTAAGTGTTTAAGGTATTTAGAGTAGGTTAAAGGTATTCTGCCAACTCCCAATTTTTGGGTAAATTCCTATGTGGATGGGTCAACCTGCAGACAACATAGTGTTAAGGCCAAGCTGGAAGGGGTTCTGGTGAAGGCACTCCAACTCTCAAGTCAGTTTGAGATCAAGGTCTCATAAAGAATAAAAGCAATAGTAGTGCTATACCATAGAAATGTAGGTAGGTATCTTAGGGTTTTATGGTGAAGTTAAAGGTAATCTCTTTGTTCCCAATGCTCAGGTAAGGGTTCAATGGACTGGACAAGGCCTGCAAAACAAGACACGTTAGGGCCAAGCCGAAGGGGTCTCCGGCGTAGGCACTCCGATTCTCAAGTCAGTATGTGAAGGTATCTAAAGAGATAAGAACAATAGCTGGGGAGACAAAAGTTATACCTGTTGGTGGAGTGCCTCTATTTATAGATAATGGTGGATTTTACAATTATATGTACACCCTAGATCAGATATGAGATCAATGGTGTGCAATGGGCCACACATATCCTCAGTAGCAGTGATAAGCGGTGGTCCAGTAGAAAAAAGTTGCGCTACTGCCAAAAGGTAGTCGGTACAGTGGTAGAGAAGGATGGTTGTCCTGTGCACCAAGTATAAAGGTCTTTGTGCTACCTCTGGACTTAGGCAAATTATCGATAGTGTTCTTGGGTTGACCTTAAGCTGAGGAGCCCCTGTTGGGGTCTATCTGGAGCCTTTTTATGGAGGTCTCTGAATTGAGTACTTTATCATGTGCTTGAAGGTATCCTGGGTATTCTTAAAATATCCCCGGATCAAGTAAGGGTGGCAAAAGTTGTACGTAATGGTGGAATGCCCATATTTATAGATGTTGGTACATTGTATGATTTCACGTTTACCGTACATCAATAACATGATCAACGGTGGGCAGCGGGCCACACATATCTGCAGTAACAATGACAGGTGGTGGTCCTGGCGAACAAAAGTTGCGCCACTACCAAATGCAGCGGCTTCAGTGACCATGATGGACGATTTTCATTTTCACTAAGTTTGAAAACTCTTAGATACCTTGGTACTTAGACATTTTTACAGTGGATCATACTTTAAAGCCTATACCTTGAATACGAACACGGAAGGTCCGATCGTAGCCCTCTATCCAGACTCAATCACAGTAAGGTCCCATTCTGAGTATAAAGGTCTTTAACTGGTTTTGAAGGCCATAAGAGGATGCCATAAAAATCCTCACATCAGAAGTTCCCCACTTATCGAGTTTTAGGATAAAGGCTTGATAGAGTGGAGTCAATCTGACCTTCAAAGCTCTATCCTGAGTCTTCACATTCGAGGAGATCTCTCCAGACCATGTTACTTTGAATTTTTGAGACTGTTCAACTCGTCTGACGTCAGCTGTATTTTGAATATCAATATTTTTGTTAGAATAGGTGACCATGTAGCCAATCTTGGTAGGTGAATTGTAACCTATGTATGAAAATTTTCAAGGATTTGATAGATCGTTAATGAATAAGAAGTGAAATTCGTTTGCCATTTACTTGGTTTGTATTCACTTTATTTGCTTTATATTTCTGTTCACTACGCAGACGAAGCCCATGGACTGAAAACACATTTCGAGGACTTGGACTACGCTTGGAGGTAGGTCCATGAAATCAGTCCCACCGAATCAATTCGGAAATCTCCAAGTCAAGGAATCTCGTAAATGGGTACCGAGATTCCCCTTGAGACTTGCACTAAGCATCTACTGTCATATTTCATCGACGGGTGACGAAGGTCGTCTAAGCAGTGTTAGTGGGTTGGCCTGCTAGGGAGCAGCTGACTGAGGTTACTCGCGGGAACCGTCTTACGGAGGACCTTGAGTAGGGTCGGTTAGGTATGACGTGTGTTCCCGGTTCCAACAGTACAGGTCAAGTCCTTTGACTTGAGGAACTGCTGAGTTTACCTGTATATAAGGGCTGTATCTTACATATGGTGAGAGATTGCCAAGAAGCACTTGAGTAGTCATAAGCCATGTCTAGTGCAGCTCCAGTGTACAGAGTGACAGTAGTTTCCAAGAAAGGATCTGTCTCCTGTCAAAAGGTATTGACAGTTGAGTCTCACAAATGCTCTGAGTCTTGTCCCTAAAATCTGTGGCCACAGTAACTGAACAGAAGGGAAGGTTTCCCTTGCGGCGTTTAGTAAAGGACAGACCGACACTTAGGTCCAAAATGGGTACCTGCATTTTCCGTGCCCTAGACCCTAAGTGGTGAGACCGTAGACGGAAGGACAAATGTACTATTAGAGCCTAAATGTTCATCCCCATATATTCACCTAGTCTCTAGCGCCATGCACCGTTGCTAGATGGCCACCCATGGTAACGGGCGGATTCTAGGAATCCAACCAAGCCTAGCTGAAGGTGAACCTAAAGAGTCACACACAATCCGCACACATTAAAGTATTTAATTTGGAATTAAATATTTGGAGAAGTGGAGCGATTAGATTTAATCGGGTCCTTAATTTTCTTGAAAAGAATTAATTCCTTTTATTAGATAAAACGGACTTATCTAATAAATTAGATTTATTAGAAATTTAATTTAATGGGCTTAGAATAAATACTTATATTTAATATATTTAGTTATTGCCCTTGGAATATTTCAATATGTTTTAAATATTCCATTAAATTAAATTATTGGTTGAGATTAAAAGGAGAGATGGATGGCTAGCCTTTATTTGACTAGGTCAAAGAGCTACTTTGACTAGGACTTTGACTAGATCAAAATCCTAGTCAAATTAGTCTTCTAAAGAGTTGGAGTTTGAAGAGGAATGGATTCCTCCTCTATATATACTCCTAGCCCTTCACTTATGGAGAGATGATGATTCTCAACACACACACACACACACACACTCTCGAGTTCTCTCCCTCTCATCTCGGCTGCATCTCTCTCTCTCTCCAAGAAAATAATTTCTCTTGTTCTTTTGTTCTTCAACAATTGAACAAAGGAGGATTAATCCCGTTAAACTAATAACGTGTGCTTGATCCATCCTCTCCAAAATACTTGTTCGTTCGCTAGCACAAAGTTTAAGATACGTGGGCGGATTGCGTGTCACGAATTAGAGGGTCTCCCATACGAGATCTTGGAGCAAATCGGGGGAACAACGCGAGTACCGGTTAGAAGAGAAAAAACGACGAATCGGTAGGTTTTCGTTTACGTTTTTTCGTCTTCTTTATTTTACAAATCCTATGGCCTCTATGATTGCTATGCATGTGTTTATAATTCATGAAACACACCGAACACCCAAAATTTCAAGGGCACACCCCTTGAACGTGTTTTATTTTAATACGTATTATGCATGTTTAAATTTTATAATTTAAAATTATACCGCGCTTCCGCATTCGCGCTATTCCCGGGAAGATCCACACTCCTACCAAGGCTTTTCAATTTTTAACACACCAATGTTGCTCTTGCACACCACTGAAAACGCCCGTACAGATGTCAGTGATTTACCCTTGTTGCATGGTCGCATATAATGGGGTCGAAGTAACATTTTTGGTTCCCAGGCTTGATCGCACACTTAAATGTCAAACTTTAAGTCCATGGCAAACCTTCATCTTCTTTACGCAATCCTCATTTCTTGTTGATCCTTTTCGAAAACATCTTCAGACTTCACATCTCCGTCAGATTAGTGATCCTCTTCGACTAGTTTCGCTAACCTTGTTGTTTGTTTGCTGATCCCATGGACTCCCAGAGTTCCTCTAGGATGAAACCCTAAGTGAGGTTCTTCTTATGGTGGATACTAACTTTGAAAATCTTATTGCAATTTCTCATAATTTATCTCCTACTCTACGAGATGTAAATGAGGGCCCTGAGGTAATACGTATTAGTAGTGAATATACAAGTTTTATTTTTTATCGTGATTTCCCCTTTCTGTATCACTCATCCACCATATCCGCTTCTGACCTCGCCTCAATCTAATCAACTTTTTTTATCACCGATGATTACGAGTTTATTCTTCCTTATCCTTCAAATAGAATTTATCTTCCTCCGGTAGGGAGTAGGACCCGTTTTCTTCTGGATTTTAATGTAGGTCTCTCTGCATCCTTTAATAGAGGAAATACTCCATAACTCTGGTGTCAATATTTCCAATTGACCCTAGGGTCATTCGGAACCATCTCTGCATTCGTGTCCTAATGTCTTTCTTCCATATTACCCCCTCTTTTAGTAACTTCTGTGCCCTGCACTAGATTAATTCTAATGTGGGGGGTAAGGGTATATACTATCTTAACAACAAAAGGACCCGCAAACTGGTAAACAATTATAAAGTTTCCTATATGGATTGGAAAGAAAAGTTATTTGTGAGGCCTTGTTAGAATAGGTGATCATGTAGCCAATTTTGGCAGGCAAAATGTAACCTATGTCTAAACAATTTCAAGGTTTTGATAAATTATTAATGAATAAGAAGTGAAATTCATTTTGGCATTTACTTTGTTTGTATTCACTTTATCTGCTTTATACTAATCTGTTCACTATGCAAACAAAGCCCACGGACTGAAAACACATTTCGGGGACTGGGACTACGCTTGGAGGTGGGTCCATGAAATCAGTCCCGCCGAATCAGTCTGGAAATCTTCAAGTCAAGAAATCTCAAAAATGGGTACCGAGATTCCCCCTGAGACTTGCACTAAGCATCTGCTGTCGTATTTCATCGACGGGTGACGAAGGTCGTCTAAGCACTGTTAGTAGGTTAGCCTGCTGGGGAGCAGCTGACTGAGGTGACTCGCGGAAACCGTCTTACGAAAGACCTTGAGTAGGGTCGGTTAGGTATGACGTGTGTTCCCGGTTCCAACAGTACAGATCAAGTCCTTTGACTTGAGGAACTGCTGAGTTTACCTATATATAAGGGTTGTATCTTAGATATGGTGAGAGATTGCCAAGAAGCACTTGAGTAGTCATAAGTCATGTCTAGTGCAGCTCAAGTGTACAGAGTGACAGTAGTTTCCAAGAAAGGATCTGTCTCCTGTCAAAAGACATTGAAAGTTGAGTCTCACAAATGCTTTGTGTCTTGTCCCTAAAATCTGTGGCCACAGTAACTGAACAGAAGGGAAGGTTTCCCTTGCGGCGTTTAGTGAAGGACAGACCGACACTTAGGTTCAAAATGGGTACCTGCATTTTTCCGTGCCCTAGACCTAAGTGGTGAGACCGCAGACGGAAGGACAAGTGTATTGTCAGAGCCTAAATGTTCATCCCGTACATTCACCTAGTCTTTAGTGCCATGGACCATTGCTAGATGGCCACCCATGGTGACGGGCGGATTCTGAAGGACAAGCGGATCCGCCCGGGGAGCGCAAGCGGAAGCGAGAAAAGCGAGAAATTGTGTAAATTTAAATCAAATTCAAAATACGCGAATTCCAAGGGGTGTACCCTTGGGTGCTCAACCGGGCGTTCGATGTAGGATGTGTAAATATTGAAAACATATATTTAAACACATAGGGCATAGATATATAAATGAAATCAATCAAAGCGTAATAAACCGTTACCTTTGATTGTTTAGCGTATGCTCCCGGCTACTTGCGTTGTTCCTTCTCCGGAATGCTCACGAAATCCAAACGTATGGATTCTCCAAAGGTGATCCACACCACACCGGAAGAAACACACGTTCTTCTTGCTAGAAAAGAACGGGTTTAGGAAGGAATCGGTTTAAGAGAAGAACACTATGAATTAGTGTTCTCTTAAACTTACTTTGTTCTTCTTCTTGATTCAAAATCAAGTGAAGAACACAAGTGTAAGAGAGGGAGGGAGCACGAAAATTGAGAGAGAGGAGAGGATTTTTGTCTTCTCTTTTTCCTAGAAAGAGATGAATAATGAATCACTTATGCTTGGTGTTGTATATTCTAATATATATACATAATTAATGTGATTATTGGAATGTGTCTAGGTTCATCCAAGGATGTCTAGGTTCATTCCAATCAATCACCATCAATTCTTCAATCAAGCCTACCAAAATTTATGGTATGATCAAATCATACCAAAAGGGAAGAGCTTGATTGGAGTTGATTTGTCTCTTTCCAAAGAGATAAGTCAACATACCACCTAGCATGAAACATGGCTGATTTTGCTTCCTCCAAGGGAGCGTGTCGGCCATGTTTAATTAGGGAAAGAAGTCCAACTTCTTCCAATTTCAAATTAGGAATAATTTCTCCTCTCGGGTATAATTTAACGGACCGGGTTTTATCGTAATCCAATTGCGACGAACCTAATATTAAATCCAATTTAATGTCCACTTAAATTATTCCCGTTGATCTTTTAATCCAATTAAAAGATCCAACGTCTCAACATCTCAACTTTCCATATTTAATCGAAAATCCAATTTACCGATTAAATGAAAGCCCGATACAATATCGGCCCGTCCATCCAATGGACTTTCCCTTAAGTAATCCAATTACTTATTTTATCCTTCGAGATTGACTCCAAGTCGATCTCTCAACCTCCTCGGTGATTTGTGTGTGACCCTTTAGGTTCACCCTCAGCTAGACTTGGGCCCGTGTCCCACAAGGGCCCATTACCATGGGCGGCCGTCTAGCAACGGTCCATGGCACTAGAGACTAGGTGAATTGGCGTGAACATTTAGACGCCGATTCCGTACGGGTACGATCCTTCTGTCTACCGTCTCCCGGCCTTGGTCTAGGGTATGCTTCATTGCGTCGACACAGGAAACCATTCCCTGTTCGACCAACCACTGCGGCCACAGCTTCAAACAGCATGAACGTGTCTCCGAGTGCATCAGAGATACCTCTGTCACATATTGACAGGGGACGGATCCTCTTCTTGGAATCCACCGTCCTCGCTACACATTCCGACTGCACTGGACAAGGCTTATTATAATCATCTTACAGAATGATTACCTCTCGCCAGATCCAAGATGCAGCCGTCTTGTGCACGTGACTGCCATGATTCCTCAAGTCTGAGGATTACTCCCGTACTATCGGAACCGGGGAAAACCAATCATACCGACCAAGCCTCCCAGGGTTCCATATGATGATCCCCGCGAGTCAGTCCAGTCGGCTCGACCCCAGTCGACCAACCCATCAAGATCGTGTAGGCGTCCCACGCCTGTCGCCGATGAAACACAACACTCATCCAATGAACACGACTCTTGACGCAAGTCTCAATAGGACTCTCGATGCCCTATCTCGAGGTCCTCCACTTGGAACGTTTCAGATCCAACTCTTAATCAGTTGGTTTCATGACCATCATCCAATGCGTGGCCCAACTGCACGAGTTGTTATCCATGGTCTGTGGGCTTTGTTGCGATATAAGTTAAATACCATTTTAACAAATATAAGATGAGCGCAACAAAGAAGGTACCATTGGTGACGAATACTCATCTTATTCATCACATAATAATATTACATTTACATCAAGTTGTCAGATAGGTTACAAATCGCCAAACTTATTGGCTTTCTGGTCACCTATTCTAACAGATTCTAGGAATCCGACCAAGTCTAGCTGAAGGTGAACCTAAAGAGTCACACACAATCCGCACACATTAAAGTATTTAATTTAGAATTAAATATTTGGAGAAATGGAATGATTAAATTGGATCTAATCGGGTCCTTAATTTTCTTGGAGAGAATTAATTCCTTTTATTGGATAAAAGGGATTTATCTAATAAGTTAGATTTATTAGAAAATTAATTTAATGGGCTTAGAATAAATATTTATATTCAATATATTTATTTATTGCCCTTGGAATATTTAAATAGGTTTTAAATATTCCATTAAATTAAATTAATGGTTGAGATTAAAAGGAGAGATGGATGGCTAGGATTAATTTGATTAGGTCAAATTACTACTTTGACTAGGACTTTGACTAGATCAAAAATCCTAGTCAAATTAGTCTTCTTAGAGTTGGAGTTTGAAGAGGATCAAACTCCTCCTCTATATATACTCCTAGCCCTTCACCTTTAGAGAGATGATGATTCTTCAACACACACACACACACACTAGAACTCGTGTGCCTCTACCTCTCTCTCGTCGGCCTCTCTCCTCTCTCTCTCCAAGATTTCTTCTTGTTCTTTTGTGTTAACAATTGAACAAAAGGAGGATTAATCCCGTTAAATAATAACGTGTGATTGATCCGTCCTCTCCAAATAAAATACTTTTTCGCTCGCTAGCACGAAGTACAAGATATGTGGGCGGATTGCGTGTCACGATTTAGAGGATCTCACATACGAGATCTTGGAGCAAAGTGGGGAACAACGCGAGTACCGGTTAGAAGAGAAAAACGACGAACCGGTAGGTCTCTTTACATTTTCCTCCTCTTTTATATTTACAAATCCTATAGCCTCCATGATTGCTATGCATGCTTATTTTAGTTCATGAGATACACCGAACACCCAGGAATTCGAAGGGCACACCCCTTGAACGTGTTTTTAATTTTATATGCATTATGCATGTTTAAATTCTGTAATTTAAATTTATTCCGCGCTTCCGCATTCGCGCTATTCCCGGGACGATCCACACGCCTACCCAAGGCTTTCAGTGGTATCAGAGCCCGGTTAGGTGTATAGGCCTAGGGTTTTGTGTGCGTTTTGAGCATGAAAAACGTGTTTGGCATATTTTAATTATTTCTTGATATTTTATCGTTAAAGCATGTCATTTTTCGTGTTTTCAATTTCGTATGATTTTGGTATGTTGGTATTTTCTGTTTTTCTTGGGAAACGGGGGGCAAAAAATCGAACGAACAGGAGAAAACGCAGCACGCGGCCAGCCGGTAGCTGACCTCGCGTGCTGTGCGCTCAGGCAAGGCGGGCGCACGCAGGCAAGGGAGCCTGCACGCGGCCGCCTGCGCCAGGCGCGGGCAGCCAGGCCTCCTGGGCGGCGCGGCAGGGTGGTAGGCGCAGGCGGGTGGATGGGTGCGTGCGCACACGGGAAGGGAAGCCCGCGCGCGCGCAGCAGGCCAGCGCGCTGGAGCGCCTCGCGCCCGGACGCGCGGCCAGAGAAGCCGCGCGCGAGCGCGCGCGAGCGCGCGCATGTGGCGGCGCCACCAAGCGCGCTCGCACGCAGACTGTGGAGTCTGCGCGTGCGACTGCGTGCTGGAAGGGCCCCGCGCGTGCGCGCACGAGGAGACGCCGCCAGGCGCGCGTGCACACAGACAATAGTGTCTGCGCGCGCGCGGCAGCCTGCCAGCGCACGGCCGTGCAGACAGCTGCCGACCAGACGCGCGCGCACGCAGGCAGGGACCTGCGCGCCGGCTGACTGCTGCCGGTGGTGGCAGCCGGTTGACACCGTCGCTTTTCTCGTTATTTTTCAGTTTTTCTTTTTAATTTTTTTGGATTATTCTGAAAATTCATTTTGTTTAATTTTGCTTATTTTCTAAGAACATTATTTTGGTGAAGGACAAGCGGATCCGCCCGGGAGCGCGAGCGGAAGCGAGAAAAGCGAGAAATTGCGTAAATTTAAATCAAATTCAAAATACGCGAATCCCAAGGGGTGTACCCTTGGGTGCTCAACCGGGCGTTCGATGTAGGATGTGTAAATATTAAAACATATATTTAAACACATAGGGCATAGATATACAATTGAAATCAATCAAAGCGTAATAAACCGTTACCTTTGATTGTTTAGCGTATGCTCCCGGCTACTAGCGTTGTTCCTTCTCCGGAATGCTCACGAAATCCAAACGTATGGATTCTCCAAAGGTGATCCACACCACACCGGAAGAAACGCACGTTCTTCTTGCTAGAAAAGAACGGGTTTAGGAAGGAACCGGTTTAAGAGAAGAACACTATGAATTAGTGTTCTCTTAAACTTACTTTGTTTTTCTTCTTGATTCAAAATCAAGTGAAGAACACAAGTGTAAGAGAAGGAGGGAGCACGAAATTTTTAGAGAGAGGAGAGGATTTTTGTCTTCTCCTTTTCCTAGAAAAAGATGAATAATGAATCACTTATTCTTGGTGTTGTATATTCTAATATTTATACATAATTAATGTGATTATTGGAATGTGTCTAGGTTCATCCAAGGATATCTAGATTCATTCCAATCAATCACCATCAATTCTTCAATCAAGCCTACCAAAATTTATGGTATGATCAAATCATACCAAAAGGGAAGAGCTTGATTGGAGTTGATTTGTCTCTTTCCAAAAGAGACAAGTCAACATACCACCTACCATGAAACATGGCTGATTTTGCTTCCTCCAAGGGAGCGTGTCGGCCATGTTTAATTAAGGGAAGAAGTCCAACTTCTTCCTATTCCAAATTAGGAATTATTTCTCCTCTCGGGTATAATTTAACGGACCGGGTTTTATCGTAATCCAATTACGACGAACCCAATATTAAATTCAATTTAATGTCCACTTAAATTATTCCCATTGATCTTTTAATCCAATTAAAAGACCCAACGTCTCAACATCTTAACTTTCCATATTTAATCGAAAATCCAATTTACCGATTAAATGAAAGCCCGATACAATATCGGCCCATCCATCCAATGGACTTTCCCTTAAGTAATCCAATTACTTATTTTATCCTTCGAGATTGACTCCAAGTCGATCTCTCAACCTCCTCGGTGATTTGTGTGTGACCCTTTAGGTTCACCCTCAGCTAGACTTGGGCCCGTGTCCCACAAGGGCCCGTTACCATGGGTGGCCGTCTAGCAACGGTCCATGGCACTAGAGACTAGGTGAATTGGCGTGAACATTTAGGCGCCGATTCCGTACGGGTACGATCCTTCCGTCTACCGTCTCCCGGCCTTAGTCTATGGTATGGAATTGGGCGTCGGTTCCCATCCTTGACTAGGCATCTATGCTTAATACTCGAGACCACGTATGCTTCATTGCGTCGACACAGGAAACCATTCCCTGTTCGACCAACCACTGTGGCCACAGCTTCAAACAGCATGAACGTGTCTCCGAGTGCATAGGAGATACCTTTGTCACATACTGACAGGGGACGGATCCTCTTCTTGGAATCCACCGTCCTCGCTACACATTCCGACTGCACTGGACAAGGCTTATAATGATCATCTTACAGAATGATCACCTCTCGCCAGATCCAAGGTACAGCCGTCCTGTGCACGCGACTGCCATGATCCCTCAAGTCTGAGGATTACTCCCGTACTATCGGAACCGGGGAAATCCAATCATACCGACCAAGCCTCCAAGGCTTCCATATGATGATCCCCACGAGTCAGTCCAGTCAGCTCGACCCCAGTTGACCAACCCATCAAGATCGTGTAGGCATCCCACGCCTGTCGCCGATGAAACACGGCACTCATCCAATGAACATGACTCTTGACGCAAGTCTCAATAGGACTCTTGATGCCCTGTCTCGAGGTCCTCCACTTGGAACGTTTCAGACCCAACTCTTAATCAGTTGGTTTCATGACCACCATCCAATGCGTGGCCCAACTGCACGAGTTGTTATCCATGGTCTGTGGGCTTTGTTGCGATATAAGTTAAACACCATTTTAACAAATGTAAGATGAGCGCAACAAAGAAGGTACCATTGGTGACGAATACTCATCTTATTCATCACATAATAATATTACATTCACATCAAGTTGTCGGATAGGTTACAAATTGCCAAACCTATTGGCTTTCTGGTCACCTATTCCAACATTTGGGAGGTTAAGTTTATTGGATTTGGAATCCCGGGCTAACTTACCTACAAATAATGATGAAGGGTCTTCCTAATCGGAAAATATTATTGCCAACGGTTGTACCATAATTTTTCATACGTGGCGCATTTATTTTATCGAGAATTGATGTGATTGGTAATCATAGAATGTTAGCATATATTTATGTGATTGGATCATTTGATTATGTGCGTTGAATGGAAATGGATGATCACGAGCCCTAGACCGAATGTATGGTTTAATTTTATTGTGGGCCTGTGTGCCTCTTTCTGTTTTCTCCTTCTCCCCTTCTAGTTGCCTTGGAATAATAAGGCATTCTTTCTCCCTACTTATGTACTCCCCCTGGGTCTTCGCTGGGGTATCTTTTTACATATGTAATGAGAGAAGAATAGGAGTGAGGATTTATTTTTAATCTATTTGGTGGAGAAGAAGGAAAGTCCACATGGAGAGCCCAGAATAGAGGATCCAAGGCGTTTCCATGAAGAGATGAAAGAGAAAAGAGACCAAGGCTGATCAGAATGATGATTGGGTTACTATTAATGTAATAGTGTAGGACCAACCCTAGATTGACCATAGATCCACTGCGGGCTCAGCGGGTAGCATATGATTCGGGCTCGTGATCATCCAACAGGAGCGTGCTGGGCTTTAATTTTGCATGTGGCTATTATGATGGATGAATGGTTTTTTTATTTATCATATAACTGCTATGGAATGCAATTTATTTATTTACGCATTATAGATGAATGTGTTTATATTTACATATGAGATCTCGGTCATTTACAACTCTCACATTGGTTGGACCAATGTCCAAATATTAGGCCCTAGACAAAATGGACATGGACTCTAGGAGTTTGTCCATGCCTTCCAGTCCATGGCATAGTGAGGAAGTTAATTTAGGTCGATAGCATGGTCTCACGAGTCGTGGCACGTCTATCGTACTTAAAAGAAGCTGCACTATGTCATGAGCGAAAAGTAAACCACTATTACCTGTCTCACGAGTCGTGGAGGTAGCAGCAGGTATATGATTCGGTTGATTGGGTCGGGTCTAACGCCCGATTAGTATGATTCACTTGGAGTCCTTGGGATCATGTGAAAGGGTGAGGCAATAATCTTGGGAATCTCATGGAACTAGAATGGTATGGCATACCTCTCACAGGATTCTTCGCATACGAATCGTAAAAGCGGGGTATGGGAAAATTCCCTGTGGATCCCAAGCCCACTAGGAAAAGGTTTCTCGAAAATAACGTTTGAGAGTATCGTGTTTTCGTATAAATACTGAGAGCATTAAATGACTAAAGACCAAGCGTTTAATTATTTATCAAACTTCCGCCGCCTTTTAAATTCTGCTGATCGCAAACTCTGTTTTTTTAAATGTAGATTTAAAATGTCTAAGAACCCACTATCAACCATACTTGGGACCAACCAATTCAATGGAACCAATTACAACGACTGGTTGCGCAATCTCAGGATAGTCCTAGATTACGAGAACCAAGGCTACGTCATGGACGAGCCTCTCCCTAGGACCTTACCGGAAGGATCCACGCTAGAAGAACGTGAGACGTTCGAGACTTGGCATAAAGATAACCGGAAGGTCCGTAGCGTCATACTTGCTTCAATGCGATTCAGAAGCAATATGAAAGGCTAGACGATGTCCCTTCCATTATGGCTCACCTTAAGGATTGCTATGTAGTCCTGGACCGGCATACTAGGTATGTCGCAACTAAGGCGTTCTTTGGAACCAAAATGACAAAAGGATCCTCTGTACAAGAGTAGGGGGTTAAAAATGCTTACCCTAGTGGAAAAACTCGAGGACCTAAAGGCAGGCCTCGATAATGAGACGTACATAGATGTGATCCTTCAGTATCTCCCACCCTCCTTCGACCAATTTATTGTTCACTATAACATGAACGCACTTGAGAAGGGCATTCATGAGTTGATCAATATGTTGGTGCAGTACGAGGCAACGATCAAAAAGTCCATGCCTTCGGTATTGTTTGGAGGTGCTTCAACTTCCAAAATGAAAGGCAAGGGTGTTGGATGTTGGAAAAGGAAGAAAGGGAAAGGGAAAGGGAAAAGCCGTCAAAGCAGCTACAAACACTAAGAGTATTCCCATTGCCAAAGAGAGAAAAGGCAAAGGAAAGGGGAAGGTTGTCTCCAAGCAACAGTCGAGGGCATATGACATGTGTATCAATTGCCGTGAGAAAGGGCATTGAAAGAGGGAGTGCCCCAAACTCCTCAACATAAATGTAAAATAGATAACATCGGGAACGCACGACTGTGGCACGCTAGGCTAGGTCACATATCTCAAGACAGGATGAAGAAATTGGTAGACTCAAAGAACCTAGAGGTAGGGGACTTGAGTGAGCTACCAACTTGTGAATCCTGTCTAAGAGGAAAAATGACCAAGAAGCCCTTTGTAGGATAAAGCAGACTTGCCACAGGTCTGTTGGACCTGGTCCATACAGACATATGTGGACCACTAAGGACGTAGGCCCGAGGTGGGTTCTCCTACTTCATAACCTTCACCGATGATCATTCACGGTATGGTTATGTATACCTAATGAGGTACAAGTCTGAAGCTCTTGAGAGGATAAAGAATTCAGACTTAAAGTTGAGAACCAAACCAGCTGCAAAATTAAAGTCCTACGATCAGACCGAGCCGGAGAATACCTTAGTACTGAGTTCCTTAATTATCTAAAAGAAAATGGTATAATTTCGGAATGGACACCTCCCGGGACACCACAGTTGAATGGTGTCTCTGAAAGGAGGAATCGAACCCTGTTGGACATGGTTCGATCCATGATGAGTTTTACCAAATTGCCCTTGTCCTTTTGGGGCTACATATTGGAAACGGCGGCCAAGTTGTTAAATTTGGCGCCAACTAGTGTATTGACCCAAATACCATATGAAATATGGCACGGCAAACCTGCATCCTACAACTACTTGAAAGTGTGGGGTAGCCCGCATACGTCAAGAGGTTAGTGGGAGATAAGCTAGAATCCAGGTCTAGCTTATGCAGGTTCGTTGGATACCCTAAAGAAACTGCAGGTTATTACTTTTATGACCCCCTGGAACAAAAGGTATTTCTTTCAAGGAATGCAGTATTCTTGGAACAAGGCTTTTCAGAGGATATCCAACTTGATGAACTGATCCTTGAGGAATCAAGTGATGGAAATCAGTCATCAGAGGTAGCCGCGGATTCCTCACTTAGAGGATTCAGGATAGATACCCGAAGGACTGACCAACCTCGAGAAGTCCAGCATGCTAGGCATGAAGGACAGCCTTAGGATAGGCCAGCCCCAGTACCTAAACCGCCAGCTCCTATACAGTCAGCGCCCATAGTCACCACTGACGTTCCAGTTCTCCGTAGGTCAACTAAAGAGTCTAGACCTCCAGTAAGATATGGCTTTCTAAATACGACCGGTCTACTAGATAACGATCCTAAGACATACAGAGAAGCCATGTCTGACATCGACTCCGGGAAATGGCTTCAGGCCATGAAAACCGAAATGGACTCCATGAGCGAGAACCAAGTCTGGAGACATGTAGACCTACCGAAAGGTGTTAAGCCAGCTTGCTGTAAGTGGGTCTATAAGCGCAAACTTGGCGTTGATGGAGAAGTCACAACTTTTAAGGCTAAGCTAGTAGCTAAAGGATACACTCAATGACCCGGGGTCGATTTTGAGGACACCTACTCGCCAGTAGCCATGGCTAAATCCATTCGGATCCTGCTCACCATAGCAGCATGGTATGACTATTAGATATGGCAGATGGACGTGAAAACGGCCTTCCTTAATGGTTTCGTTGAGGAAGAGATCTATATGGATCAGCCGGAGGGTTTCACAGTCACTGGAGAAGAACAAAAGGTCTGTCGTCTCCAGAAGTCCATCTATGGCCTCAAACAAGCATCCCGAAGTTGGAACATTCGCTTTGATGAAGTGATACGGGGTTATGACTTCATCAAAAACAAATCCGACGCTTGTGTATACAAGAAGGTCAGTGGGAGCTCTATAGTGTTCCTGGTGCTTTATGTGGATGACATTCTACTCATAGGTAATGACGTTAGAATGTTGGGTGACACAAAAGCATGGTTATCAACCCAGTTTTCCATGAAGGATTTGGGTGAAGCCTCCTACATCCTAGGCATCCAGATTGTCAGGGACAGATCTAAAAGGATGTTAGGGCTCACCCAAAACTCATATATGGAGAAAAGTCCTAAAAAGCTTTCGAATGGACAACTCCGAACAAGGATTCCTTTACATGAGGCATGGGATCAAATTATCCAAGAAACAGTCCCTGCAGACTGATGAGGAACTTGAAAGGATGAAAGTCATCCCCTATGCTTCTGCCGTAGGAAGCATCCAATATGCGGTCCACTGCACCAGACCTGACATTGCTTACGCTTTGAGCGTGACAAGCAGATATCAGTCTTGTGCAGGAGAGGCACATTGGAATGCTGTTACGTACCTGAGGAGGACTAACGAGATGTTCTTAGTCTATGGCAATGGAGAACTGATCCTGGAAGGCTTTAGCGACGCTAGCGTCCAGTCTGATGACGATGATGCCAAGTCTCAATCGGGTTATGTATTCAAGCTCAATGGAGAAGTAGTGGCTTCGAAAAGTTCCAAGCAAACAACCACTACTGATTCCACCACTAAGGCCGAATACATAGCAACTTTAGAAGCTGCCAAGGAAGTGGTTTGGATGAGAAACTACATCCAAGAGTTGGGTGTGGTGCCTAGCATCGCCGAGCCCGTTGTCATCTTTTGTGATAACAATGGAGCAATAGTGCAAGCAAAGCAACCGAGATTTCATCACCGTTCCAAACAAATTCTTAGACGCTGCCATCTTCTAAAAGAAATGCTAGGAAGAGGTGACGTTCGGATGGGCCGAGTCAACTCAGCAGACAACACAGCAGATCCACTGACAAAGCCTATGTCGCAGAGCGCTCATACACAACATCTTGAGAAGATGGGGATTAGACATATGGGCAATTGGCTTTAAGGTCAAGTTGGAGATTGTTACAATAGGTGACCATGTAGCCAATCTTGGCAGGCAAAATGTAACCTATGTCTAAACAATTTCAAGGATTTTATAAATTATTAATGAATAAGAAGTGAAATTCATTTTGGCATTTACTTTGTTTGTGTTCACTTTATCTGCTATATACATATCTGTTCACTACGCAAACAAAGGCCACGGACTAAAAATACATTTCGGGGACTGGGACTACGCTTGGAGGTAGGTCCATGAAATCAGTCCCGCCGAATCAGTCCGGAAATCTCCAAGTCAAGGAATTTCGAAAATGGGTACCGAGATTCCCCCTGAGACTTGCACTAAGCATCTGCTGTCGTATTTCATCGACGGGTGACGAAGGTCGTCTAAGCAGTGTTAGTGGGTTGGCCTGCTAGGGAGCAGCTGACTGAGGTTACTCGCGGGAACCGTCTTACGGAGGACCTTGAGTAGGGTCGGTTAGGTATGACGTGTGTTCCCGGTTCCAACAGTACAGGTCAAGTCCTTTGACTTGAGGAACTGCTGAGTTTACCTGTATATAAGGGTTGTATCTTACATATGGTGAGAGATTGCCAAGAAGCACTTGAGTAATCATAAGCCATGTCTAGTGCAGCTCCAGTGTACCGAGTGACAGTAGTTTCCAAGAAAGGATATGTCTCCTGTCAAAAGGCATTGACAGTTGAGTCTCACAAATGTTCTGTGTCTTGTCCCTAAAATCTACGGCCACAGTAATTGAACAGAAGGGAAGGTTTCCCTTGCGGCGTTTGGTAAAGGACAGACCGACACTTAGGTCCAAAATTGGTACTTGCATTTTCCGTGCCCTAGACCCTAAGTGGTGAGACCGTAGACGGAAGGACAAGTGTATCGTCAGAGCCTAAATGTTCATCCCCGTACATTCACCTAGTCTCTAGTGCCATGGACCATTGCTAGATCGGCACCCATGGTAACGGGCGGATTCTAGGAATCCGACCAAGTCTAGCTGAAGGTGAACCTAAAGAGTCACACACAATCCGCACACATTAAAGTATTTAATTTAGAATTAAATATTTGGAGAAATGGAATGATTAAATTGGATTTTAATCGGGTCCTTAATTTTCTTGGATAGAATTAATTTCTTTTATTGGATAAAAGGGATTTATCTAATAAATTAGATTTATTAGAAAATTAATTTAATGGGCTTAGAATAAATATTTATATTCAACATATTTATTTATTGCCCTTGGAATATTTAAATAGGTTTTAAGTATTCCATAAATTAATGGTTGAAATTAAAAGGAGAGATGGATGGTTAGGATTAATTTGACTAGGTCAAATTACTAATTTGACTAGGACTTTGAGGTCAAATCCTAGTCAAATTAGTCTTCTTAGAGTTGGAGTTTGAAGAGAATCAAACTCCTCCTCTATATATACTCCTAGCCCTTCACCTTTAGAGAGATGATGATTCTTCAACACACACACACACTAGAACTCGTGTGCCTCTCCCTCTCTCTCGTCTGCCTCTCTCCTCTCTCTCTCGAAGATTTCTTCTTGTTCTTTTGTGTTAACAATTGAACAAAAGGAGGATTAATCCTGTTAAATAATAACGTGTGATTGATCCGTCCTCTCCAAATAAAATACTTGTTCGTTCGCCAGCACGAAGTACAAGATACGTGGGCGAATTGCGTGTCCTGATTTAGAGGATCTCACATACGAGATCTTGGAGCCAATCGGGGAACAACGCGAGTACCGGTTAGAAGAGGAAAACGACGAACCGGTAGGTCTCTTTTACATTTTTCGTCCTCTTTTATATTTACAAATCCTATGGCCTCCATGATTGCGATACATGCTTATTTTAGTTCATGAGATACACCGAACACCCGGGAATTTCAAGGGCCCACCCCTTGAACGTGTTTTAATTTTATACGCAGTATTCATATTTAAATTCTGTAATTTAAATTTATACCGCGCTTCCGCATTCGCGCTATTCCCGTGACGATCCACACGCCTACCTAAGGCTTTCAGGCCTCTCACTGGTGTCATTTTGGATAGTCCCCACAAATGGTCATTTTCTAAACCCTATCTAATATCCCATGAGCCTGTCACCTAGTGTGACAACTTTGTTAAGGATGTGTTGCTTCAGTATAAGTGTGATTATATGATAATAATGACAGAGGAAAACTTCTCTCTTGTCGGCTTGTCTCCAGCCCATTTTGATCTTGACCCTTCTCATCTTGATACATTGCCACATTGACTATATATAAATATGTATATGTTTCTTATTTACTACTTTCACATAGATTGAAGCCTTGCTTTTAGATAGGGGCGTCATGTCGTCCCACAACGCCCGTAAGGCCAATTTATTTCGTTCTCAGAAGGGATCTAGCGCACCTCTAACACTAGTACCCTCGGCAGGCAGAACTTCTGTAGCTAAGTACTCGGCCACACCCCAAGGTCCCCCTAGCCAAACTCGGGGCACCACGAGCATCGCCGCCCCCATTCCTAAGCTAAGTAATCCTTCAAAGCCTGTTAATATCCCTATCATCATAGAAGATTCTGGTGATCACCGAGAGCATTCTCCTCTCTCAGCCTCAACCCAAAAGAGAATGAAACTAATTGGTACCGATGATCTGGATGAGAGTGATGATCAAGTTCCTATTTCATTACTTCACAAGGAGGGAGTTCCAATTGAGGAGCATGGTGAGGCTTCGAAGAGAGAGCTTAATCAAGGGAAAAGAAAGGTGGGAGATTTATCATATACCGACAAAGACTTTCCACCTATCTTGGATTCTCAAACTTCTACTATGAGGGAGAAGCAGAAGCGGTATGACGAAACTTTGGATGAGATGAGGGCAGTATGGTGTCCAAGGGTTTTGCCATAGAATCCCAGGGCTCTGCCCTTATACTTCGCCCTTACTAGAATGTCCGTGAAGATTGTTCCATGCTAGGTTTAAGGGTTGGGGGCCCTTCATTCGAGATGTACAAGGGAATCACTTTTCCCTTAGACCAAGAAAAGTTAGAAATAAGCTATGTTCCTGAGATGGAAGGCACACGCTGCTAAAGACCTGATGCTTGTAAGAATTAATTTATCGTTGGCCATGGTCATGGCATTGTCCCATTTATTCTAACTTTATTTGTTATCTCTTTCAATTTACACAATTGGTTCATGGTTTAGCTCTTTAAGTTGCTAGTTTGACCGTTATATCTCAACCTTCTGAGGCCTGCGCTAGAGCCGTTTCTAAAGAGACGGAAACTACAGAACGATTATAATGTTCTCTCAACTAAAAGTCAGAATTTTCACAAGATCGCTGCTCAGGAGAAGAAAGAGCTTAAGGAGGATAATGCTCAACTTCTACAGCAATTAAAAGTATCTCGGATGGAGTATCACGAGCTTTTGATCACGCGCACTCGGGACATGAGAGTTGCTCAATTAGCTAGGTATAGAACAAGGGGCCCGAGATTTTTACTTGCGGATCACTACCGTCGTTTGGTGCAACATACGCACTTGGAAAGGACCAAGGCATTCATGGAATCTCCCATGTTTGATGCTATCATCGACTTAAAGGTTTTGGACGAGTTGGTAAGTACTTGCAATAAATGTCTTTATCAAATCGAAACCTTCAAGGCTTCAAGGAGTACTTCAACCCATCACAGTTGGACATTGGTAAGGATGAAAACTAGGAGCCCTATGAGGAGGAAGCCAAAGTTATCATTGTGGGAGTCGATAACGAGTTTTACTCTCTTATGCGCCCAAAGCTATGCGCCCTATCATTATGACTACTGGCTTCAACCTAGAAAATAGTAGTGGTTTTCCTAATGCTCCATTCCAAGCAAAAAGTCCACCTTCGCAGCTAACCAGTAAGGGTAGCGACCTTTTGTCGTTTGCCAACGATGAAGGTCTAGCTCCCCTATTTGGTTAATGACTCTGTGCATGCTCTTTGCCCATCATGTGTCCCTTTGGAAATTTTCAACTCCAATCTGTCTATAATATTTGGAATACTTCTTGCATCTTAGGCACGCTTCATGTTTTGATTTGCGCTTTGCTATTCACATCTGATAGGTGATGGGTTTTGTTAGAATAGGTGACCATGTAAGCCAATTTTGGCGGGAATGTGTAACCTATGTCTAGACAATTTCAGGTGTTTTATAAATCATTTATGAAAAAAGAAGTGAAAATTTATATGGAAACACTTTGTTTACGTTCACTTATATCTGCTATTATATTTCTGTTCACTACGCAACAAAGCCCACGGACTGAGAATCGATTTCGGGGACTGGGACTACACTTGGAGGTAGGTCCATGAAATCAGTCTTACCGAATCAGTTCGGAAATCTCCAAGTCAAGGAATCTCAAAAATGGGTACCGAGATTCCCCTTGAGACTTGCACTAAGCATCTGCTGTCGTATTTCATCGACGGGTGACGAAGGTCGTCTGAGCAGTGTTAGTGGGTTAGCATGCTAGGAAACAGCTGACTGAGGTGACTCGCGGGAACCGTCTTACGGAGGACCTTGAGTATGGTCAGCAAGGTATGACGTGTATTCCCGGTTCCAACGGTACAGGTCAAGTCCTTTCACTTGAGGAACTACTGAGTTTACCTGTACATCAGGTCTGTATCTTAGAAATGGTGAGAGATTGCCAAAATACTCTTGAGTAGTCATAAGCCATGTCTAGTGCAGCTCTGGTGTACAGAGTGACAGTAGTTTCCAAGAAAGGATCTGTCTCCTGTCAAAAGGCATTGACAGTTGAGTCTCATGTATGCTTTGTGTCTTGTCCCTAAAATCTATGGCCACAGTAACTGAACAGAAGGGAAGGTTTCCCTTGCAGTGTTTAGTAAGGACAGACCGACACTTAGGTCCAAAATGGGTACCTGCATTTTCCGTGCCCTAGACCCTAAGTGATGAGACCGAAGACAGAAGGACAAGTGTACTGTTAGAGCCTAAATGTTCATCCCCGAATATTTCACCTAGTCTCTAGTGCCATGGACCGTTGCTAGATGGCCACCCATGGTAACGGACGGATTCTACGAATCCGACCAAGTCTAGCTGAAAGGTGAACCTAAAGAGTCACACACTATCCACACACACTTAGTATTTAATTTGGAATTAAATGTTGGAGTAAAGGAATGATTAAATTGGATTTAATCGGGTCCTATATTTTCTTGGAGAATTAATTCCTTCTATTTGATAAAGGGAATTAAATTAATAAATTGGATTTATTAAGAGAATTAATTTAATGGGCCTAGATTAAATATTAATATTCATTTATTATATTTATTTGGCCTTTCGGAATATTTAATAGGATTTAAATATTCCATTAAATTAAATTAATGGTTGAGATTTAATGGGAGAGATGAAAGGCTAGGACTGAATTTGACAAGGTCAAATTCTACTTTGACTAGGACTTTGACTAGGTCAAAATCCTAGTCAAATTAAGCTTCTAAAGAGTTGGAGTTTAAAGAGGATTAAACTCCTCCTCTATATAAACCCCTAGCCTTGCACCTTTTGAAGGATGATGAAATTCCAACACACACACTCTCCCTCTCGTCCGCCCCCCCTTCTCTCACTCTCCAAGAAATCGTTTTTTTTCTTGTTCTCTTGTTCTTGGAACATTAGAACATTGATGAATCAATACCGTTTATTCATAACGTATTGTTGATTCATCCACTCCAATAAATTACATACTTGTTCGTTGCTAGCACGACGTGCAAGATACGTGGGTGGATCGTGTGTCACGATTTGGAGGGTCACAAGAACGAGATCTTGGTGCAAAACGGGGAACAACGCGTGTAGCCGTTGAAGACGAAAACGACAACGGGTACGTCTCGGTTTACGTTTTTGCCTCTTTTATTTTTCAACCCTATGGCCTCCATGATTATTGCATGTTGTTTATTCATGTGATACACCAAACACCCGGAAAATTTCAAGGGCACACCCCTTGAAACGTGTTCTTTAATTTAAAAAGCATGTTAATTCCGTATTTTTATTTTATACCGCGCTTCCGCATTCGCGCAATTTTCCCGGGACGATCCACATATTATTTCAGGTTTTTTAAAGAAGTTCCCTATTACCTTGGTGTGCCTTGGGGAGTTTCCCATATATATATTTCCTTTGAGTAGTTCCGAGGGTCTTTTCCAGACGTTGGGAAACTTTTAGCGTGTCACCCTTTTACTCCATTGAGGTATTTCACTAACTTAACATGTTCGGTCATCGAGTTGAATATTTCTTGGGATTTTCATGTTAGAGTAGGTGACCAGAAAGTCAATGGTATTGGCTGTTCTGAGAACCATTCGTCAATCTGTGAACAAGTAATATTATGTTAATGAATGTAGTAAGGATTCATAGGCATGAGTTTGTTGTACTTACTGCTTTGCATCGTTACGATGTCGCAACAAACGTCCACAGACTGAAATAACATTTCGGGAAATTGGAACTACGCTTGGAGGTAGGTTCATGAAATCAGTTTCGCCGAATCAGTCTGAAATACTCCAAGTCAAAGGAATCTCGAGACAGGGCATCGAGAATCCATTTGAGACTTGCACTAAGCATCTGCTGTCGTATTTCATCGACGGGTGACGAGGATCGTCTAACCAGTGTTAGTGGGTCGGCCTGCTGGGGAGCGGCCGACTGAGGTGACTCGCGGGAATCGTCATATAGAAGCTACTTGGGCTTGGTCGGTATGACTCGTATTCTCGGTTCCGATAGTACGGGATTAGTCCTCGGACTTGAGGATCACGTCCCCTACATACTAAGGTTGTATCTTGGATCTGGTGAAATTTGACCGATTATATCACATGGTCATCATAAGCCTCGTCCAGTGCAGTCGGAGTATGTAAGAACGGTGAATTCCAAGATAGGATCTGTCCCCTGTCAAAGGACATGACAGCAAGATCTCCTATGCGCTCGGAGATGGTTTAGACTCACAAAGTCTATGGCCATAGCACTTGATGTAGTGGGAAAGGATTTCCCACGTCGAGTTAAACCTATCTCGAGCATTATGCATAGTTGCCTAGTCAAAGATGGGAACCGACCCCTAGACTAAAGGCCGGGAGACAGGAGACAGTAGGACCGTACCCGTACGTATCGAGCGTCGGTAGGACCGCACCTGCGTATAACTCGGAGCCTAAATGTTCACACCATAAATTCACCTAGTCTCTAGTGCCATGGACCGTTGCTAGATGGCCACCCATGGTAACGGACTACTTTGGTTATGAAATAACAAAAAGTAGGTCCAAGTCTAGCTGAAAGGTGAACCTAAAGAGTCACACCCGCTACACCAAATGAAAGGGAATTAATTTGGAATTAATTCGGGAGAAGGTTTAATTTAATGGAATTAAATTATACTTCTTGGAGATTCAAGCTTCGATGAATTATTTGGAATAATCGGGCTTGAGTTCATAAATTAGATTTATGAATTTTACAAAGCATGGGCTTTCGTTTTAATTAGATTAAAAGGGTGAATTAATTAATTAGTGGGCTTGGTATATTAAATAGGATTTAATATAAAGTCCATGGGACTATTTAATTTAGAATTAAATAATCCCATTCTATGGAATTAATTAATGGGCTTGGTATTAAATAGGATTTAATATAAAGTCCATGGACTATTTAATTTGGAATTAAATAAAGTCAATTCCATTAATTAATTAATGGGCTTAGTATATTAAATAGGATTTTAATATAAAGTCCATGGGATCATTTAATTTAGAATTAAATAAAGCCCATTCCATAAAGCCCATCAAAATGGATGGACAAGATTTGATCTAGAGAATGATGAGATGAAGGGCCATGATTAATTTGACTTAATCAAAGCCTAATTTGACTAGGATTTGACTAGGTCAAAATCCTAGTCAAAGTGTGTCTCTTTGGAAGAGTTTGAGAAGGAATAGGAATTCCATCTTCTATAAATACTTAAAAACACACACTTACACCTACTATTCTCTACAACTCTCATCTCTCATCTCTCTCTCAAATTCGTCCACCCCCTTTCTTTAATCTCCAAGAATACTACTTTGTTCTTCTTGATTTATTCAAGATAAGAACATAAGAGACATTGATTGCGTTAATTCATAGCGTGTATCGATGTCTCTTCTCCCCAAATTATTTCTTGCTAGCACAAGGGTTGTTTGCTTTCCGGTGGAGCGAGTGAGATGATTTAGAGGGTCTCTTATTTGAGATCTTGGTGCAAAACGGGGAACAATGCGTGTAGCCGAACGAAGACAAAACTACAACCGGGTAGGTTCTTTAATTTCTTTTTTGGTTTCAATTCTATGGCCTCCATGTTGTGTTTTATTGAACATGAGATACACCAAACGCCCGGGAGAATCAAGGGCACACCCCTTGATTCGTTTATGAATATTATGCATAGTTTAAATTCCATTTAATTATGTTTTGTAATTTTTATTACGCACTATTTCGCGCTTCCGCTATTCGCGTTAATCTCCTGGGACGATCCACCGATTTCTTTCAGTGGTATCAGAGCCCGGTTCGGTGTATAGGCCTAGAATTCTATGTGCTATGTGCGTTTAAGCATGATAAACGTGTTTTAATTTACGTTTATAGCATGTTTATCGTAGATAATTATTGGCGTTTAATTTTGCATGGGATTTTGGATCTTGGTTTTCTTGAATGTGTTTATACATGTTCTAGGGTTTAATTTATCTTGTGGTTCAGAAAAATTGCATGAAAAATCGAAAAGGAGTGAAAAACGGCGAACCGGCAGCAGCAGCACGCTGGCCGCGCGTGCAGGCAAGGGCCTGCGCGCGCACGCAAGCGCTAGGCGCAGGCGCGCGCTGGGCGCGCGTGCTGTGCGCGCAGGCAGAGGCGCCTGCGCGCGCGCGCGCGCGCCTGGCCGGCCGGCTGTGCCGTTTTCCGTTTCTCTCCCGTTTTTGGCTCGTTTTTCAAAACTGTTTTTACTGTATTATTTTTATGATATTTTCTGCATTATTCTGAACCCGTTGACTTAGAATATTTATTTTTTTGAGATTTGGAATCTCCTAAAATAAATATTGCTTGGTTGATGAGGAAAGGGTTTCCTAACAAGATTTAATTTTTGCAATGGTTGCACCAATGATCAAAATTCATATGTGAAATTTCGCAATAATTTCTGCATTTTATAATGTTGGACATCATGGTTATTTTATGGTTTGAGCATGAGTAGATCTTAACATGTATTAATGTTGGATTTTGGAATTCTTGAATAAATGGGCATATTCTTGAATTGTTGATTTTTGTGTTTCAGAAAATTTTATTTTTCTTTATAATTTTGGGAATTTTTCTGAATTAATTAACTTGGGGCATTTTAATTTTTGTTGAGATTTTATATTTCAAAGAATTAATATTGCCTTGTTAATTATGGAAAAGGTTTTTCCAACAAAAATCGTTGTGCATAGGTTGCACTATTATCCAATGTTTGGTGTGAATATTTTACATGTAGTTTATGCATTTATTTTATGGTATGGATTATCATGGATATTGGTATAGCATATTTTACGTGGGATATGTATTTGTGCTATTTGTGTTAATTGATTTGACAAAGGATGATCACAAAGCCCCTAGACCGCATGTATGGTTTATTTACATTTATTTTGTTGGGTTGTGGCCTGTGTGCCTCTTTATTTTCCTCTCTGTCTCTCTTCTAGTGCTTTGGAATAATAAGGCTTTCTCTCTCCCTCCCAATGTACTCCCCCCAAATGTTTAATTGGGGTTTCTTATTTTATGATGTAATGAGAGTAGAATTAGTGGTGAGGTTTTTTTTTTTTTTTTAAAATAAAAGCTGCAAGAGAAGATAAGCCCAAGGTGTTGGAGGCCCATGGAGGTTGCCATCAGATGGCCCACGGAGGATCCATGGAGAAGAAGCCCGATGTAGGCCCACGATGGAGAGCCCAAGAAGATAAAGAGGACTTACAAGGCCCATTGCATGTAATGGGTTATTGAATCTTGTAATAGTGTAGGGCCTACCCTTAGATTGACCATAGATCCACTGCGGGCTCAGTGGGTCGCATAGGTTTGGGCTTGTGATCATCCTACAGGGGCGTGCTAGGCTTTATTTTGCATGCGATGCGTATTATATGCTTATGATTATTCTATATGCTTTATGTATGGTTACATTCACGCTTAGAATATTTCTGCCATAACGCACGCAATGCAATACATAATATATGTGATGAGGTCTCGTTCTATCAAAACTCTCACTTGGTTGAACCAAGTTAAATATAGACCCTTAATAAATGGACTAGGACTCTGGGAGTCTGTCCAAGCCTTCCATCCATGGCAAAAGTGAGGAAGATCTTTTAGGTTGATAGCGTGGTCTCACGAGTCGTGGCATGACTATCGTGCTTAAAAGAAGCTGCACTTTGTCATGAACGATGAGTAGACTGCTGTTACCTGTCTCACGAGTCGTGGAGGTAGCAGTGAGTCTATGAATCGGTTGATTGGGTCGGGTCTAACGCTCGAATAACGTGATTCGCTTGGAGTCCTCGGGATCACGTGAAAGGGTGAGGCAATTATCTTGGGAATCTCGTGGAACGAGAATGGTATGGAATACCTCCCACGGGTTCTTTTCCCATGCGAATCGTAAAAGCGGGGTATGAGGGAGATCGCTGTGGATCCCGAGCCCACTAGGAAAGGATTTCCCGAAAACAACATTTGAGAGTGCCGTGTTTTCGTAGAAATAGTGGGAGAGGTTAAGGATTAAAGACCGAGACTTAACCAAATATTACTTCACTCTGCTTATTATTTTCTGCTTTACATATATGTTGTGAATGTCTAAGAATCCACCAAACACATCACTAAGAAGCTCATTAAAAGGGAACCAATTACACGAATTGACTGTGAAATCTTAAGATGGTCTTAGATTTCCAGAACCTTAACTCACATAACCGGATGAGGATGTTCCTCAGCCCTTGCCAGAGGGGTCGACAACTAAGGCAACGCTTGGCGTTCAAAAGTTGAAGGATGACCACCGGCAAGTAGGATATAATGATGTTGGCTCAAACTATGCTTCGCTTGCATCATGTCTATATGGTCTTGCACCAGCATGTGGGGTAAAATGCAACGAAGGCATGTTTGGAGCTAAGATGACGGAAGGGATGTCGGTACAAAGAACATGGAGCGATGATGCAATCCCTAGTGGAGAAGCTCAAAAGACCTCAATGTCAGTCTTGAAAAAGAGACGTACATTGACATGATCCTTCAGTCTCTTCCTCCCTCCTACGAACCATTAATTATCAACATGAATGAGCTTAGAAAAGATCTTCATAGGTGGGTAATTATGTTGGTCTAGTACGAAGCAACGATTGCAAAATCTGCGCCGTCGGTACTAGTAGGAGAGGCTTCAACCTCCATGGTGAAAGGCAAGGGTGCCAGACGCCAAAAGAGGAAGAAGGGTAAGGTGACATCAACTATTAAGCACTTCAAGTGTTGTTCCTTTACAACACAAGGTGGAGGTAAAGGAAAGAGCAAAAGGTTCAGCAGTCAAGTTCATAGTTTCTAAGAACGTAAGCATTTACTGTCGTAAAGAGGGCCATTGGAAAGGGGAGTATTCTAAACCCCTCTCCAATATAGGTAAAATTTGATATTGAGTATTGACATGATCACTTTTACTCTATTTGGTATTTGATACCATTCCTATCACTAATCTGCGGGTGGTTTGCAGAAAGTGAATAAGGACTTAAAAGTCAAGAACAGTTCTAGGATTCAACAATGGCAAGGTCCATTGATGAAAAGGACTAGAGACTTGTTAGGCCCATAATCGTGATCATGTTAGGATAATATAGGAATTACGTAACCTAGCATGATCAAAAGTATGTCTCTTTGTTGGACAAAGGTTTTATTACATACATATTTGATCAAACAAAATTATTGAATATTGATTCATGTTTGCTAGTACGTAAATTCCTAAAATACCATCCCATAAAAGGTTTATGGATACTCAAAATTCAAATTATCTAAATGGATTAATCAAGACCAACTTACAGATTTGGCATCTATAACAGCTAGGGCGTTTCTTCTTATTAAAAGATAAGTAAATTGGAAAGTTCGATGAATCTAGAAATAGATGATTCGAATCGACTAAATTTACAAGTCTTTTATGAAGAAGAAAGCCCGAAAGCTTTTTGTTGGACAAAGTAGGCTTGCCAAGTAGTCTATTGGAAGGAAGCCAATAAGACAACTGTAGGTTACTAATACACAAGACCATAAGAGGGTTCAAAAGTCTAAAGGTCCCATAGGAGGTTTGGGAATTAGACTTAAGGAGGTGAACCATAAATGGTTGCAAAATTAAACCTGTTTCGATAGGATCGAAAAGGCCGTGTATTTAGTGGGAGCTCTTGAGCATCCAAGTTGAGAATGGAATTCTCAATGAAACGTTTCCTGTAAAGGCCAAGTATGACGGTCTCTGATAAAGGGAACGATCGAATCTCGTTGGACGAAGATCGATCGAAGTTTCGCCCAATTACCTTACCCCGTGTAGACGTAGACTCAAAATTGCCAACGTAAGGAATGTGGCACTTTGCTAGGAGTCACGCACAAGGAGCCATGGTTTGGCAAGCCTGTGTCCCGACAAAGTCCTTGAGCATGTAGAAGGATCCTACATAAGTCAAGGGACTAATGGGAGACAAATTAGACTCGGTGTCTAATTTGTACAAGTTTACGACAGAATAATACTAACGTTGCTTAGAATCGCATTTCTTAAAATTGATCATATTCCAAGTCCCCTTAAGAACGAACCCGAATGTCGTAAGAGGTACGAGTGATCGGGATATGTTCGGTCAAATTTGGATAGTAATCCAAATGACCTGCGGAACGTGATGTTGGACATCGTAGTAGGATTTGTGGAGAGGAGCCATAGAATCCACTAGGAAATTCAAACAAGGTTTGAAACACCGCATAACTGAAATATTCGTTTTGGCGAGGTCATACGGAGCATGACTCGGTCTTAAACGACGTAGGTGATCAGTGGGAGTAGAAATGGTGTTCCAAGTGTTTAAGTGTGTAATATCTTGATTCATGGATGAATTCAAGGCATTAGGAATCACTAAAACACAAACTGTAACTCACGAAAATTCTCGATGACATTTTAGGGATCCCACATACATATCATGAATTGAGCTTTTCAAAGACTCAGTCATGGTGGACTGATGAGAAAAACTCATACATGTAGAGGGACAAGTTGTTCGAGACTCAGTCATAGTAAGACTGATGAGAAAACTTGGATACTAAGCATAAAGCATCAAGCCATTCAAGACTTAGTCACGGTGGACTAATGAGAAGGCTTGGATGTTGAGTATACCCTACGTCTTAACCCTAGGCAAACATATGATATGTTTACTCGGTGCATAGGAACCGATGTTGAGAGTGCTTCTAGCATGGCTCAACATAAATCGGTAATGCACTGCGGGGTTGAAGACAGCAATCAAGAACGATCCTTAGTACCTGAATAAGGACTAAAGATGTGTTCATGATGCACCGTCTGTTGAGAGTTACTTTGGAAGGCTAAAGCGATACTAGCTTCCAGAGCATAAGTGAAAACCAGTTAGTCTCAAAGGTATGCACAGTCAGGCCCAATGACGAGTGCATCGGATAGTGGTCACTGATGAAGACCGCGTCCATAGGATGAACGTGGCGCCTAGCACGACCAAGCCATGTTCGTTGCTAGCACGACGTGCAAGATACGTGGGTGGATCGTGTGTCAAGATTTGGAGGGTCACAAGAACGAGATCTTGGTGCAAAACGGGGAACAACGCGTGTAGCCGTTGAAGACGAAAACGACAACGGGTACGTCTCGGTTTACGTTTTTGCCTCTTTTATTTTTCAACCCTATGGCCTCCATGATTATTGCATGTTGTTTATTCATGTGATACACCAAACACCCGGAAAATTTCAAGGGCACACCCCTTGAAACGTGTTCTTTAATTTAAAAGCATGTTTTAAATTCCGTATTTTTATTTTATACCGCGCTTCCGCATTCGCGCAATTTTCCCGGGACGATCCACATATTATTTCAGGTTTTTTAAGAAGTTCCCTATTACCTTGGTGTGCCTTGGGGAGTTTTCCCATATATATATTTCCTTTGAGTAGTTCCGAGGGTCTTTTCCAGACGTTGGGAAACTTTTAGCGTGTCACCCTTTTACTCCATTGAGGTATTTCACTAACTTAACATGTTCGGTCATCGAGTTGAATATTTCTTGGGATTTTCATGTTAGAGTAGGTGACCAGAAAGTCAATGGTATTGGCTGTTCTGAGAACCATTCGTCAATCTGTGAACAAGTAATATTATGTTAATGAATGTAGTAAGGATTCATAGGCATGAGTTTGTTGTACTTATTGCTTGCATCGTTACGATGTCGCAACAAACGTCCACAGACTGAAATAACATTTCGGAAAATTGGAACTACGCTTGGAGGTAGGTTCATGAAATCAGTTTCGCCGAATCAGTCTGAAATACTCCAAGTCAAAGGAATCTCGAGACAGGGCATCGAGAATCCATTTGAGACTTGCACTAAGCATCTGCTGTCGTATTTCATCGACGGGTGACGAGGATCGTCTAACCAGTGTTAGTGGGTCGGCCTGCTGGGGAGCGGCCGACTGAGGTGACTCGCGGGAATCGTCATATAGAAGCTACTTGGGCTTGGTCGGTATGACTCGTATTCCCGGTTCCGATAGTACGGGATTAGTCCTCGGACTTGAGGATCACGGCAGTCCCCTACATACTAAGGCTGTATCTTGGATCTGGTGAAATTTGACCGATTATATCACATGGTCATCATAAGCATCGTCCAGTGCAGTCGGAGTATGTAAGAACGGTGAATTCCAAGATAGGATCTGTCCCCTGTCAAAGGACATGACAGCAAGATCTCCTATGCGCTCGGAGATGGTTTAGACTCACAAAGTCTATGGCCATAGCACTTGATGTACTGGGAAAGGATTTCCCACGTCGAGTTAAACCTATCTCGAGCATTATGCATAGTTGCCTAGTCAAAGATGGGAACCGACCCCTAGACTAAAGGCCGGGAGACAGGAGACAGTAGGACCGTACCCGTACGTATCGAGCGTCGGTAGGACCGCACCTGCGTATAACTCGGAGCCTAAATGTTCACACCATAAATTCACCTAGTCTCTAGTGCCATGGACCGTTGCTAGATGGCCACCCATGGTAACGGACTACTTTGGTTATGAAATAACAAAAAGTAGGTCCAAGTCTAGCTGAAAGGTGAACCTAAAGAGTCACACCCGCTACACCAAATGAAAGGGAATTAATTTGGAATTAATTTCGGGAGAAGGTTTAATTTAATGGAATTAAATATACTTCTTGGAGATTCAAGCTTCGATGAATTATTTGGAATAATCGGGCTTGAGTTCATAAATTAGATTTATGAATTTTACAAAGCATGGGCTTTCCTTTTAATTAGATTAAAAGGGTGAATTAATTAATTAGTGGGCTTGGTATATTAAATAGGATTTAATATAAAGTCCATGGGACTATTTAATTTAGAATTAAATAATCCCATTCTATGGAATTAATTAATGGGCTTGGTATTAAATAGGATTTAATATAAAGTCCATGGACTATTTAATTTGGAATTAAATAAAGTCAATTCCATTAATTAATTAATGGGCTTAGTATATTAAATAGGATTTTAATATAAAGTCCATGGGATCATTTAATTTAGAATTAAATAAAGCCCATTCCATAAAGCCCATCAAAATGGATGGACAAGATTTGATCTAGAGAATGATGAGATGAAGGGCCATGATTAATTTGACTTAATCAAAGCCTAATTTGACTAGGATTTGACTAGGTCAAAATCCTAGTCAAAGTGTGTCTCTTTGGAAGAGTTTGAGAAGGAATAGGAATTCCATCTTCTATAAATACTTAAAAACACACACTTACACCTACTATTCTCTACAACTCTCATCTCTCATCTCTCTCTCAAATTCGTCCACCCCCTTTCTTTAATCTCCAAGAATACTACTTTGTTCTTCTTGATTTATTCAAGATAAGAACATAAGAGACATTGATTGCGTTAATTCATAGCGTGTATCGATGTCTCTTCTCCCCAAATTATTTCTTGCTAGCACAAGGGTTGTTTGCTTTCCGGTGGAGCGAGTGAGATGATTTAGAGGGTCTCTTATTTGAGATCTTGGTGCAAAACGGGGAACAATGCGTGTAGCTGAACGAAGACAAAACTACAACCGGGTAGGTTCTTTAATTTCTTTTTTGGTTTCAATTCTATGGCCTCCATGTTGTGTTTTATTGAACATGAGATACACCGAACGCCCGGGAGAATCAAGGGCACACCCCTTGATTCGTTTATGAATATTATGCATAGTTTAAATTCCATTTAATTATGTTTTGTAATTTTTATTACGCACTATTTCGCGCTTCCGCTATTCGCGTTAATCTCCCGGGACGATCCAATATGTACTCTTGTCGATTCTACTCAATCTCAGCTAGAATTACTGCTTCTGAACCATACACTATACAAAATGGAGCTTCTCCTGTAGCATTCTTTGGAGTAGTGTGATAAGCCCATAGTACTCCTGGCAGTTCGTATGCCTAATTTTCTTTAAGCCCTTCAAGTCAAGTCTTTAAATAACGCAATATTATCCTACTCACCACCTTAACCTGCCCATTGGCTTGTGGGTTAGCTACCAATAGGAAATTATGTTGGATTCTCATTTCTTTACACAAATGTTGCACTCCGATCCCCTAAAACTGGGTTCTATTGTCAGAGATCATAACCTTGGAATCCCAACCCAACAGATTATGTTCTTCCACAAAAACATTTCACAACTTCATTGTAACTTATTTTCGCAACAACTTCTGCTTTCACCCATTTAGTTAAATGCTTAACTGCCACAATTGTAAATTTCCTTTGACCCTTCGCTAAAGGGAATGGTGCTAAAATATCAATTCCCCACTTATCAATGGGGCAAGTGACCTGAATACTCACTAGATCTCTCAGGGGTGCATGAGGAATGTTCGAGTGGAATTGACAATTCTTGCATCTCTTGGAAAACTCAAGAGCATCTTTCGCTAGTGTCGGCCAAAAGTACCCCTAGAGCAATATCTTTTGTGCCAAAGCTCTCCCCCCATAATAGTTTCCACAACTACTTTCGTGTATCTCTCGCATCACATAGGTAGCTTCATGTAAATCTAAACACCTCAATAAGATTCCAGAATGACCTTTTATACAATTTTCCTTCTATTACTGCAAGTCTCAATAATCGAATTCTCATATTTCGGTTGTAATTCTCCTCCTCTAATCTCTCCGCCTGAGGGAATTTGATCATTGATTGCTTCCATTCATTATTAGAAACCTGGATGTTCAAAAATTGGGGGTCCTTTTCAGACCATTGAACCCGAAGGTCCCCTACGGACCATAACTTCTGAAAGTCTTTTCCAGACCCTTCTATTTCTGACTTTTTTGAGATCAATAGGCTGATTTTTTGGAACTTTATTCCGATGTCGCGCTTGCGAACTTTGAGAGGGAATCAGCTCGTTCATTCTCTTTCCTAGGAACTTGGTGTAATTCAAAACTTAAAAATCTTAGTCGAAGTTCGCGAACCTTTTCAAAGTACTGAACCATGCTTACATCCTTAGCATCATAAGCTCCTTGGAATTATTGAGCCACCAGTTGTGAGACCGTGTAAGAAATCAAAAGTTTTGCTCCTAACTAAGTAGCTAACCTCATTCCGGCGAGAAGTGCCTCATATTCATTATTAGTCACTGTAAAGTTCAGCCTCATGGAGACCTTGGATCTAGACCTTTGTGATTCCTTATAACAATTCCAGCTCCCTCTTGTGATGAGACTGACGATCCATCCACTTGGAGAAGCCACTTTCCATGACTCATCTCTTCATCCTGGCTATTCATTTCTACTAGAAAATCTGCATGAACTTGTGCTTTGATGGCTATTCTTGGTTCGATTTCAACATGATACTCTCCGAGCTCTATTGCCCATTTCACCAATCTCCACCAAGCATCTGGTCTTGAAAGTACTAGCTTCAAGGGTTGATCAGTTAACACAATGATAAAATGACACTAGAAATTAGGTTTCAACTTCCCCGCAATAATTACAAGTGCTAGAGCATACTTCTCAATCATCATATAGTTTTTCTCAGCACCTTATAGCATACAAATCACATAATAAACTGGTCGTTGTTCACGATCCAAAGTTCTGATTAATATTGAATCTACGGTCAATTTAGAAATGGCCAAGTACAGATACAGGGGTTCCCCATCTACGGGTTTTGAAAATAGGGGGAAGACAAGTAGTTTTTCAACTTATTAAAAGCTTTTTCACACTTATCAGATCACTCAAAGGTCTTCACATTACGCAGAATTTAAAAGAAAGGCAAACCTTTGTCTGCCTCCTTTGAGATGAACCTGGTAAGGGACGCCATTCGTCCTTTCAACCTCTGAATATCTTTCATTAACTTGAGTGTAGTCATCTGAAGAGTAGCTTCACTTTTCTCATGATTAGCTTCAATTCCCCTTTTAGTGACTAAGTACCCTAAGAACTTGACACTGCAAACTCCAAAAGTGCACTTTACTGGATTCAACTTCATTCCATACCTTCTCATCACCTAGAACAACTCTTCCAAATGAGCCAAATGTTAGGACTCTTTCAAGCTCTTCGCCAACATGTCATCGACATAAACCTCCATGATCTTACCAATCTGGTCCTTAAACATTCAGTTCGCGAGCCTTTGATAAGTTGTCCCAATATTTTTTAGGCCAACGGGCATGACCACATAACAATAAATTCCATTTTATGTAATAAATGGGATTTTTATGTGATCTTCCTCTACCATGAAAATTTGATGATAGCCTATCCATCATACTCAATACTGCACAACCTGATGTAGAATCTACTAGTTGATCAATCCTTGGTAAAGGGTATGGTTCTCTCGGATAAGCTTTGTTAAGATCTGTGAAATCTGTACACATTCTCCATTTTTCCTAGCCTTTAGCACCACAATAAAGTTCGCTAGCCAATCAGTATATTGACTTCAGTAACATCTAGCAGCCATCAATTTGTTACTTCATTTTCTATAATCTGATTTTTCTTCGGCCCAAAATTCCTTCATAGGCTTAGCAATGAACTCCTCGTTCAACCGATGTCCAATGACCTCAGGACTGATTCCTTTAAAATTTTATGCAGACCATGCAAACATGTCCACATTTTTTCGCGAAAACTCAAATAGCATCATTTCCATCTTTGATGGGAGCTGACTTCGTATTATGGTTGTTTTTTTAGGGTTTCCCGGTATGAGATCAACGGTCTTACGCTCAAAGGGTTCTATCCTCTTGACCTTTTTCTTCTTAAAATCCTATTCCAAATCACTGTCTGTCTCTTGTCTTTCATTTTTTCCTCCAATGTCTTTATTCTTTGTCACTCCTGCTTTCACTGAAGTATGATGCCACTCTCTGGCTAACTTTCCAATCACCTCTTACTTCCCGCACACCATTATTAGTGGGAAACTTAAGTGTCAAATGGTACGTGGACACCACAGCTTGAAATTGGTTGAGGGCAGGACATTCTAATATCGTGTTATAAGCAAAGGGTGTGTCAATTACCAAGTATATAACCATCATAGTGCGCCTACAAGGCTCGGTTCCAAGGGATATCGGTAGGTCTATAGTACCCAAAGGGGTTATAGCTCTTCCATCAAAGCCAATTAAATAAGTGTTAACCTGCTTCACATACTCAACATGTAAATCCATTCTTTTTTTAATACACTCAAGAAGACAATATCAGCAGAACTTCCATTATCCACTAAACTTTCCAAATGATAAAGTTAGCTACATCCATGGTGATAACTACTGGATCATCGTGAGGAAATGCCAGACCTTGAAGGTCTGTATCATCAAACACAATACCTCCAAAATCAACCGTGATGGATAACACCCCCGGGTTAGGTGATCGCAAAAGAATTCTGTCCAGACCTAAATACCTTAGTCTCTAACTGGCAGAATCTCCCCCTATGGGTCCACCAACGACTGTATTAATAACGCCTCGCCTAGGCTAATTATCATCGACTCGAGGTCTCTGGCGTGGTGGTCTACCTTGTGCCCTCTCGAAATACTTTCTTTCTAGGCTACAAGACCTTTGTCTTTCTCTCCATGGGCTACACTCTTCACATCGACCCGCTTGCTTAGCCTCAATTTTCTGCTATGAATTCTTTGAGGTCTCCCTATCTTACTAACCATTTGATCACATCCTTTAGCTGGAAACAATCCTCCGTGTCATGACCTCTATCCTTATGAAACTTATAGTAAAACCTGGAACTTTTCTTGGATGGTGTTGGTCGTGTCTTTGGTGGCCACTGCAACAACTTACTTTCAATGTGCATCAAAGTCTCTACCCTTGGAATAGTCAAGGGCGTTTATTTATGGAACCTCTTGTATTTTGGTGTGGGGTCTTTTTCAGACTCGGGCTTTGACTTATCTTTCCATCGTTTTCCTTTCTTATGTTCATCCACCTTACTCGGTTGGATATTCCATTTGTTCTCCTTGAATATATTCATCTCCTTTTTCTGGATATACTTCTCAGCAATCAAATGAAGCTCTTCAACATCCACAGGGGATCCCTTGCCAGTGCTGAGGCTAAAGGTCTCTTCTTCAGACTATGAATCAAAATGGAGGTCATCATATCAACCCTCAAATTTGATACATCGAGAACCTCAATATTGAACCTGTCAATGAAGCTTCGTAAGGTCTCATCATGTTTCTGCCGAATAGTGAACAGATGTACAAGAACGTTTTGGCGAGTTGGTCATATGAAACAACAGTGGTAGGAGTTAAAAAAACCAAACCACTCTTGGGCCCTTCCGTACAACGTGGTGATAAAAATCGGACAATAAAGAACGTTTGACAATCCATATAATTGTATCACATAGTCAAAGGTTGTCAAGTGCTCTTTAGGGTCCTTATCGCCATCATATTTAGGCAAGTCAAGGATCTTCACATTCAGGGATAAGGTCTCAACCAAAATTTTTAGTATAAATGGCGACCCTCTTCTCCTCACTGCATTTTCATGAGCCACATTCTCATGGGGGTGGCTCAGCGCAGGCTACCTCAGATCTTCGATCCTGCACTAAGGTGATCTATCGGATAACTCAGTTCATGGATCTCATCAACTCTTCTCTATTCCTCCTCCTGCTAGAAAATTGCTCTACTATTCACTTCTTCAAAAGGAGCTCTACACTCTCTTTCTCTACCCTTGTGTTGTGGTGGGGGTGGTGCTCGCTCCTCCATATGTGGGAAGAGTTCTCATTAACCGCTGATTGACAGGAAATAATTTTGGAACATACAGCTCCACAGAGCCCTCACGCTCCTCCACCTCCTCATGGCAAGGTAGAGCTGGAAGTTGAAGGGCAAGCAAATCCACCTGGGAGCGCGAGCGAAAGCGTGAAAATAGAATTTAATCGCATAAATAAACGCATAATCATAAAATCTCAAGGGGTGTTCCCTTTGGCGCTCAACCGGATATTCGATGTAGGATGTATCAATATTAAAATGCATATATTACACATAGGGAATAGAAATAAAAGATAAACTACAATCGTGTAAAATACCTTTGTAGTTTAAATTCTTGCACGGCTACTAGCTTTGTTCCTCTCCGGAAATGCTCACCAAGTTCAAAGTGTATGAACTCTCTAAAGGTGATCCACACCACACCGGAAGAGATGCACATTTTCCTTGCTAGAAGAAAATGTATCTAAGAGGATTCGGTTTAAGAAAATAGAATACTATTGATTAGTGTTTTTCTTAAACTTGCTTTGTTCTTCGAAATGATCTAAGATCAAATGAAGAACAAAAGGGATATGTGAGTGAGAGAGAGAGAGAGGGGACCGAAAATTGAGAGAGATGAGTAGTGTATTTTTCTTCTTTTTCCTAGGAAAAGATGAATAATGAATTCTCTTGCTTTGATGTTTTGTATATACTCGTATGTCTACAAAATTAATGTGTTGGAATGTGTCTAGGTTCATCCAAGGATGTCTAAATACATCCCAATCAATCCACTAATTCATGAATCAAGCCTACCATCTCTTAAGGTATGATTTAATCATACCAAAAGAGAGAGGGTTGATTGAAATTTATTTGTCCCTTACCAAAAGAGACAAGTCAACACATCAAGGCCATGTATGGCCGATTGTACCCCTTTAAAAGTGGTAATTTTCAACCATACCACATTAGGGAAGAAGTCCAACTTCTTCCTATTCCAAAAGTGGAAATAACACAACTCTTGGGCCAAAATTTAACGGACCGGGTTTCACTGTAATTCAATTACAACAAACCCAAATTAATCCCATTAATTCAAGGTCCACTTAAATAATTCCAATTGATCTTTTAATCCAATTAAAAGATCCAATCATTTGACTCTCTTCATTAACCGATACATCTCATTTACCGATTAAATGAGGGCCCGATACAATATCAGCTCGTCCATCCAATGGACAATCCCTTAAGTAATCCAATTACTTAATTATCCTCCGAAATTGACTCTAAGTCAATTTCTCTACCTTCTCGGTGATTTGTGTCTGGCCCTTTAGGTTCACCCTCAGCTAAACTTGGGCCCGTGTCCAACAAGGGCCCGTTACCATGGGTGACCGTCTAGAAACGGTCCATGGCACTAGAGACTAGGTGAATGTTGGCATGAACATTTTGATGAGAACACCGAGGGCTTCCAAGGAGCTAAAGAAATTCAAGATCAATTGCACCAAGACTTAACCATTGGAAGTGGGCCAATGACAAAAGGAAGGTTGAAGAGAATGCAAGAAGCAATTCAAGCCCAATCTAACTTAATATTTGCTAATGGGATCAAGTCACAATGACCAACATGAGTGCTTAATTTCAATAATTCAAACCCAATGAAACCCATAATAAGAGCCCAAATTCGTCCAAGTGCAGCCAAGTGGTCAAAGAAGACTTCTTAATCACATTCAAAGTGCATTTATCACATACAATGCACCAATTTTTGGATTCACATGGAAGACCATAACTTTTACTCATTTTTTACCAAGAATGCATAGTTTTTAGTCATATTTTGACAAATTATTGAATGTACATCCCCCAAGGAGTCACTTGGGGATATGTGTGGTCAATTTGGAAGTGTTTTAGGCCTATAAAAGGCATGTATCAGCATGCAAACAGGAACAACCAAGATTCATCCAAGTTTAAGAAATATTGAGAGAGAGTTCTCATATTTTGAAGAGTTTATATCCTATTTTCAGCTTTAGTAAAACCTTGCTTTGTCAATCTAGCATATTAGGTTGGTGATTCAAATTCACAAAGCCCCCAATTCGTGTTCGACCCAAGTGTGTCGTTGTGTGGATTGGTTTACTCGTGCTCGTGGTTGGTTGGATGTTCTAAGTAGCAGGTCACGTTCAAATAACGTTGATTGGCTATTTGCATTCTTCAGGTCACGGACCTCTTTATCCGTTTCAAGCCTACATCGTGAAGATCGGGCCACCCATGGTCAATACCATATCACATTTAGGCGTCGATTCCACACGGGTACTATCCTTCCGTCTACCGTCTCCCGGCCTTAGTCTAGGGTATGAAATTGGGGGTCGGTTCTAATGCTTGACTAGGCATCTATGTGTAATACTCGAGACTACGCATGCCTCATTGCATCGACACATGAAACCATTTCCTGTTCGACCAACCACTATGGCCACAGGTTTAAGCAACATGAACGGGTCTCCGAGTGCAAAGGAGATACCTCTGTCACATACTGACAAGGGATGGATCCTCTTCTTGGAACCCATCGTCCTCGCTACACATTCTGACTGCACTGGACAAGGCTTAAAATAATCTCTTACAGAATGATCACCTCTCGCCAGATCCAATCATACCGACCAAGCCTCCAAGGCTTCGATATAATGATCCCCGCGAGTCAGTTCAGTCAGCTCAACCCCAGTCGACCAACCCACCAAATTGTATAGGCGTCCCATGCATGTCGCCGATGAAACATGACACTCATCCAATGAATATGACTCTTGGTGCAAGTCTCTATAGGACTCTCGCTACCCTGTCTCGAGATCCTCGACTTGGAACGTTTCAGACCCGATTCTTTATCAATTGGTTTCCTGACCACCATCCAATGCGTGGCCCAACTGCATGAGTTGTTAATCGTGGTCTGTGGGCTTTGTTGCGATATATGTAAAATACCATTTTATCATATGGAAAATGAGCACAACAAAGAAGGTACCAATGATAACGAATACTCATTTTATTCAGTACATAATATTACATTACATCAAGTTGTCAAATAGGTTACAAAACGCCAAACCTATTGGCTTTCTGGTCACCTATTCTAAGAATCTCCCACTTGACCTAAAGCCAATCACCCATTGACCTCAAACCCTCTTATCCAGATGGTGAGTATGGGCAACTTGCGACACGGGCTTAGTAAATGGATCTGTTATGTTTTTTGCGGAGCTGACTCGGTCCATCCAAACGTCACCCCTGCTAACCATCTCTCTAAGCAGATGGTAGCATCTAAGAATATATGCTTGGATCATGATGAGATCTTCGTTCCTTTGCTAGCGCTATCACCTCGTTGTTATCGCATAAGATAACTATAGGCTTAGCAATGCTAGGCACTACATCCAACCATTGGATGTAGCTCATCATCCAAACGGCCTCCTTAGCAGCTTCCAAAGCCTCTATGTATTCAGATTCTATGGTGGAGTCTGTCGTGGTAGCCTGCTTGGAACTCTTCTAAGCAACCACGCCACCATTTAGTCTGAATACAAAATCAGACTAAGACTTAGTATCATCGTCATCCAACTGGAAGTAGCGTCGTTATAGCCTTCCAGTATCAATTCTCCACCACCATAGACCAAGAACATATCCTTAGTCCTTTTCAGGTACTTCAGGATAGTCTTGACCGCACTCCAGTGTGCCTCCCCGGCACACGACTGGTTACGCTCAAAGCGAAAGCCACATCAGGTCTAGTGCACTGGACAGCGTACTGAATATTGTCTATGGCTGAAGTATAGGGGATGTCCAACATCCGTTTAAGCTCCTCATCAGTCTTAGGAGACTGCTTTTTGGACAACTTAATTCCATGCCTCATAGGAAGGAATCCTCGTTGTGATTTCTCCATCTTGAATCTCTTCAAGACTTTCTCAATGTACGAGGACTGGGTCATTCCTAACATCCTTCTAGATCTATCCCTGTAGATCTTGATGCCAAGGATGTAGAATGCCTCGCCCATATCCTTCATGGAAAATTGCATTGACAACCAAGCTTTAGTGGTTCCCAATATCTTAGCATCATTCCGAATGAGCAAGATGTCATCCACGTAAAGCACCAGGAATGCAACAGAGGTCCCACTGATCTTCTTGTATACACAAGAATCGGACTCGTTCTTGATGAAATCATATCCCCGTATGACTTCATCAAAACGTATGTTCTAGCTTCGGGAAGCTTGTTTGAGGCCATAGATGGACCTTTGGAGAAAGCAGACCTTCTGCTCTTCTCCAACAGATGTGAAACCTTCCGATTGATCCATGTAGATCTCTTCCTCTACGAAACCGTTGAGGAAGGCGGTTTTCACATCCATCTGCCATATTTCATAGTCATACCATGCTGCTATGGCAAGTAGTATCCGAATTGACTTAGCCAGTGCTATGGGCGAATAGGTTTTCTCAAAATCGACCCTGGGTCGTTGAGTGTAACCTTTCGCCACAAGCCTGGCTTTGAAGGTTGTAACATCCCCGTCAGCTCCAAGCTTACGTTTGTAGACCCATTTACACTCTACGAGTTTTACCACTTTGGGTGGGTCCACTACGATCCAAACCTGGTTTGCACCCATCGAGTCCATTTTGAATTTCATGGCCTCAAGCCACTTAACTGAATCAATGTCCAGCATCGCTTCTCCGTACGTCTTCGGATCATTTTCCAACTAACCGGTCAGGCCCAAAAATCCGTACCTATCAGGTGGTTGGGATACTCTGGCCGACCTACGAAGGACTGGAACATCATCAGTGGGAACTACTGGCTCAGATGTCATTGTCGTCTCATGGGGTATCTCACTTGATTCCTCAAGGAGTACCTCATCACGTCGACTATCTGATGGAAAACCCTTTTTCAAGAACACCGCATTTCGTGAGACAAACACCTGTTGCTTGAAGGGATCATAGAAATAATACCCCGCGGTTTCTTTCGGATATCCGACGAACCTGCATAAACTAGACCTTGAGTCCAGTTTATCTCCCACTAATCTCTTGACATATGCGGGGCAACCCCAAACTTTCAAGTATTTGTCGGAGGCAGGCTTGCCATGACATATCTCAAATGGCGTCTGGGATATCTTCTTAGATGGCGCCAAGTTCAAAAGTTTGGCCACTGTCTGAAGAGCATATCCCCAGAAAGATAGGGGCAGTTCGGTAAAACTCATCATGGATCGGACCATGTCCAACAAGGTCCGATTCCTCCCTTTAGACACACCATTCACTGTAGTGTTCCAGGAGGAGTCCACAGAGAGAGATAATCAATGAATTCGCTACTTAAATACTTTCCACCTCGGTCTGACCAAAGGGCTTTGATCTTGTGACTGGTTTGGTTCTCTATTTCAAATCTGTATTCCTTAAACCTTCCAAAGGCTTCAGACTTGTACCTCATCAAGTAAACATAATCATACCATGAGTGATCATTGGTAAAGGTTATGAAGTACGAGTACCCACCCTTAGCCTGAGTATTTAATGGACCACAGACATCTGTATGGATCAAATCCAACAGACCGTTGGCTAGCGTGCTTTGTCCATTAAAGGGTTTCTTGGTCATCTTTCTCTTTAGACAGGATTCACAGGTCGGGAGGTTATCGAAATCATCTATTTCTAGACTCTTTCAGTCCACCAACTTTCTTATCCTATCCTTAGAAATATGACGTAACCTCGCATGCCAAATATGTGCATTATCTTGATTATCATGTTTCCGTTTATGTTCCGCAGTCATAATCCAATTAGACTATTGAAGTATGTACAGACCGTTCACCAATGTACCAAGCAGATGAGATACACCATCATTAATAATATAAAAACCATTTCTATTAATGGTGAAAGAATAACCCTCCTTATCAAGGACGGGTATGGATGCAATATGGTTAATCATGCTAGGTACATAGAAACAGTCGTTCAGTACAATCCTAACACTCTATTGATCATATGGCTTCCGCAGCAACGGCCTTGCCATCGCCTAGCCTCAGGATCATCTCATCCTTGGTTAGCTTTCTGCTTCTTTGCAGTACCTGCAAATCGTTGTAGATGTGAGCACCACAGCCGGTATCCAATACCCATGAAGCAGAATTAGTTATCATGTTTACTTCAACCACAAACATACCTGTATTGGAGAGGAGTTGTGGGCACTCCCTCTTCCAATGCCCCTTTCCTTGGCAATGCATGCAGACATCATTTGTCTTGGACTGCTGAGAACCACGGGCCTTCCCTTTCCCTTTACCCATTCCCACCTGGGCAACAGCGCCGCCAGAAGTGCGAGCAGGGGCCACAACCGTCTTCCCTTTTCCCTTCTTCCTCTTCCAGCGTCCGGCCCTTTTGCCATTCACCTTGGTGGTTGAAGCCTCTCCTATCAATACCGTCGGCGCCAATTTGTGGGTCGTTGCCTCGTATTGCACCAGAATGTTGATCAACTCATGAATAGACTTCTCAAGTCCGTTCATGTTGTAGTTTACAACAAACGGATCATAGGACGAAGGAAGCGACTGGAGGATCACGTCAACGTACGTGTCATTGTTAAGCCCAGCTTTAAGGTCCTCGAGCTTCTCCACTAGGGAAAGCATCTTGACCCCATGACTTTGTACAAACGATCCTTTCGCCAGCTTGGTGCCAAAGAATGCTTTTGTGGCGGCATATCTAATATGCTTGTCCAGAACCGCATAAACCTCGTTCATGTGGAGTATTATGGCGGAGACATTGTCCAGCCTCTCATATTGCTTCTGGATGTCATTAGAAATCGAAGCTAATATGATACTACGTACTTCCCAGTTGTCCTCATGCCATTTCTCGAACGTCAAACGTTCCTCTAGCATGGACTCCTGCGGCAAGTCGCTCGGCGGCGGCTCATCCAAGACGTAGACTTGGTTCTCGAAACCGAGGACAATCCTCAGGTTTCTCAGCCAGTCCTAGTAGTTTGTTCCGTTAAACTTATTAGTCTCAAGTACCATGGTCAAAGGATTCTTAGACATATCTACATTTATAAAATATAAAGCAGAAATTAGCAGATAATGGTAATATTATTATTTAAGTTGAAGACATGGTCTTTTAGTCTTTAACTCTCCCCACTATTTATACGAAAGTCCACCACTCTCAAGTGTAGTTTCGGGAAACCATTTTTTAGTGGGATTGGGATCCATATGCGTGGTCTCCATGCCCCACTTTTACGATTCATATGAAGAAAACCTCATGGGAGATATCCAATATCATTCTCATCCAATGAGATTCCCAAGATATTTTGCCTCACCTATTCGCATGGTTCTGAGGACTCCAAGAGAATCATGTTGCTCAATGTTGGGCCCGTCCCATCAATCAAAACATGCCTCAACTGTCGCCCCCCACGACTCGTGAGACAGGAAAACAGCAAGTGCAATCTCTTTGTTCACAACAATGGTGCAGCTTTCCCCTAGTCCAGGTGTGCCACGACTCGTGAGACCACACTTGGGTAATGGTAGCTTCCTCACCACATTATTGTAGATGGAAAGCTCAGACTGATCAAAATACCATTTTGATCCAAGTCCGTTCTGGGCCTAATATTTAATTTGGTCCAACCTAAAGAGAGTTTGATAATGATCGAGACCTCATCACATTAAGTGTTTTAGCATGCATAAATATCCAATATTCATAAAGGTTTTAAGTAAATACGCCACATGCAGTAAAACATAGCATACCCCTATTAGGATGATCACAAGCCCAAGCTATACAACCCACTGAGCCCGCAGTGAGTCTATAGTCTATCTAGGGTTGTCCTACACTATTACATAAGTAATAAACCCATTGTCATTCCAATGGGCCTTGTGGCTCTTCTTGTTTCATGCCTTGACGTTACACCTTGGGCCTCCGACTCCATGGGCTTGTCAAAATAAAACCTCACCAAAGCTATCTATTCTCATTACATATGAAAGCAATACATCGAAAGAAATGAACAAGTCTTAACATCATGAGGCTAGAAAAACGGGAGATGATAGTTCCAAAACAAGAGAAACACAGGCCCCACCTGACATAAATGTAAATAAACAACATTCATCCATACATAAGGTCTAGGGCTCTTGTGATCATCCCATATTGATCCCATCAACACAAATAAAACAATTATACCAAATAATCATGCTTAGTCATGGATATTCAAAATATCCAAGTGATGTCCAACATCACAAGGTATAAATATATAATAATGTGTAAAGTTCAAATTTCAAATTTAATAGACATTATATACAATGCTTCCAATGCATGTATTAAACCCAAATTAATTAAGCAAATTTGATCTAACCAAAATCAATATGCAAAATTAATTCATTTTCAAAAAAATGTGCAGAAACCCCAGAAAATCCAATTTTTTTAGAAAACGTCGAAAATCGGCACAAAACGGCCCAACCGTTGTTCCTGCTGGCCCGCCGCCCGCAGAGGGCTGTGCGCGTGCGCGTGCGGGCACTGCGGCATGCGCCTTCTGCAGTACTGGCCTAGCGGCAAGCAGTGTGCGCCTGCGCGCGGGGCAGTCTGCCGCGGCCGCCCCTGCCACCACGCACGCTGGCAGGCACGCCGGCCAGGCTGCAGGTATGGGCCCGCGTGCGCCCGGCTGCGCGCCTGCCACCTAGTGACTGGCCGGCAGGGGCGAGCAACCAACTGCAGCCGCTACTGTCCGTTTTTAAGTATTTTTAATCTTTCATTTCAACACATTAATACATAATATAAAGTGAAAATAAGCACGCAATGTTTAAGATCCAATCTATAAAATCGCATGTACAATGTCCATCAAATTCAAACAAATGAACAAGCATATTCATTCATATATTCATACAATTACATATGCTCATAAAGCCGTAAAAGCAAGTTGTACATGCCAAGCACATAGATTTGTGCCCCTTACATCGAATCGGGCTTTGATACCACTTGAAGGATAAGCGGATCCGCCCGGGAGCGCGATCAGTACCGTGAAAATGGAATTTAATCGCATAAATAAATGCATAATCATAAAATCCCGAGGGGTGTTCCCTTGGTCGCTCAACCGGGCTTTCGATGTAGGAAGTGTCAATATTAAAACACATATATTATACATAGGGCATAGAAATAAAAGATAAACTCCAATAGCATAAAAATCGAGAATACCTTTGTAGTTTAAATTCTTGCACGACTACTAGCGTTGTTCCTCTCCGGAAATGCTCACCAAATTCAAAGTGTATGAACTCTCTAAAGGTGATCCACACCACATCGGAAGAGATGCATTTTTTCCTTGCTAGAAGAAAACGGAGCTAAGAGGATTCGGTTTAAGAAAATAGAATACTATTGATTAGTGTTTTTCTTAAACTTGCTTTGTTCTTCGAAATGATCAAAGATCAAATGAAGAACAAAGGGGATATGTGAGAGAGAGAGAGGGGGGGGGGCGAAAATTGAGAGAGATGTGTAGTGTATTTTTCATCTTTTTCCTAGAAAAAGATGAATAATGAATTCTCTTGCTTTGATGTTTTGTATATACTCATATATATAAAAAATTAATGTGATTATTGGAATATGTCTAGGTTCATCCAAGGATGTCTAGATGCATCCCAATCAATCCCGCTAATTCATCAATCAAGCCTACCATCTCTTAAGGTATGATTTAATCATACCAAAAGAGAGAGGCTTCATTGAAATTTATTTTTCCCTTACCGAAAGAACCCAGTCAACACATCAAGGCCATGTATGGCCGATTTTTACCCCTTCAAAAGTGGTAATTTTCGGCCATACCACATTAGGGAAGAAGTCCAACTTCTTCCTATTCCAAAAGTGGAATGCAAACCTCTTGGGCCAAAATTTAACGGACCGGGTTTCATTGCAATTCAATTACAATGAACCCAAAATTAAATTTCGTTTAATTCAAGGTCCACTTAAATAATTTTCATTGATCTTTTAATTCAATTAAAAGATCCAATCTTTCGACTCCCTTCATTAACTGATAAATCCCATTAACCGATTAAATGAGAGCCCGATACAATATCGGCCCGTCTATTCAATGAAAAATCCCTTGAGTAATCTAAATACTTAATTATCCTCCGAAAATTGACTCCAAGTCAATTTTTCCACCTTCTCGGTGATTTGTGTGTGACCCTTTAGGTTCACCCTCAGCTAGACTTGGCCCCATGTCCAACAAGGGCCCGTTACCATGGGTGGTCGTCTAGCAACGGTTCATGGCACCAGAGACTAGGTGAATGTTGGCGTGAACATTTAGGCGCCGATTCCATACGGGTACGGTCCTTCCGTCTACCGTCTGAAAGAATCGGGTACGGCCCGGGAACGCAACGGAAGCGTAAAAACGTAAATTTAAGACATAAATTAAATCGGATTCAAAGGGGTGTTCCCTTTGAAGTTCCCGGGCATTTGATGTTTTTCAAAGCATAAATGACAAAAGAAAACATGTTGGACATGTGGCTTAAAAGGAGAAGAACAAAGGTACATAAAATGTAAAAGGAAACCAACCTTTGTTCGTTTATGTAGAACGGGTTCGTGCATTGTTCCTTACTTTTCCTTCTTCGTTCGTCCACTTGAGAGCTCAACGTAGAACTCCTCTAATGCGTTCCACACCACACTATGGATTTATTTCTACTCTATTGCTAGATAGAAAATAGAAACAATGAAGAAGAAGAAACAATTCCAAAGAAAGCACTATCGATTAGTGTACCTTGGAATGTTTTTGTTCAATCTTCTCTATGAAGTATGAACACTAAAAGAGAGAATTTCAGAGTGTTTTTGGCCTAAAAGCTCCAGCAAAAATGAAGCAAGTTAAGTGAATTATGTTTAGCAAAGTAATTTTGTGTATGTAGAATGTAGTGTTCAAAAAACCACCTACATAAGTAACCTCCAAGACAACTTCCACATACACACTTCTAGCACATCCACTACACATGATAGCAAGAAAAAACCACCCACAAATCAGCATAATTTCGTGCACATCATGTACATATGTGGAAGAGTTGAAAGTCCTCCTTAACTAGCTTCAACTTGCATGAAAAATGGACTTGGACCTTTATGTTTTTGGACTTGTGTTTAATCAAATTAAATAAAGTACAAACATGTATCCATTGGGCATTAATTAATCTAATTAATTTCAATCCAATTGAAGCCCAATTATTTATTTAATCCAATTAAATAAACATAAGTCCAAATTAAGAGTAATTGATCCAATCAACTATTCTAGCCAAAACCCAATAAATTAATCCAATTAATTTAAAGGTCCTTAGTCCAAAAAATTAACTAATCCAATTAATTAATTCTTGGATCATCCATCAAATGGATTTCTCAATAAATGATCCAGTCATTTATTTTCTCTCTTGAATAAATTTAATCCGATTAGATTTATTCGCTTTTTCTAGAATTAATTCTAAATTAATCCGCCAAATCCAAAGTGATTTGTGTGTGACTCATTAGGTTCACCCTCAGCTAGACTTGGGCTTGTGTCCAACACAATTGGTCAATTAAATCCAATTTATTTAACTATTTTTCAATTAACCATTAATCGGAAAAACGCCTGTCACCATGGGTGGCCGTCTAGCAATGGTCCATGGCACTAGAGACTAGGTGAATGTTGGCGTGAACATTTAGGCTCCCGAGTTCCATACGAGTACGGTTCTTCCATCATCCGTCTCCCTGTCTAAGTCTAGGGCATGGAATTGGGCGTCGGTTCCCATCCTGAACTAGACAACTATGCTCAGTCACTCGAGACACGTTTACTCTATAGATCGACGTAGGAAACCATTCCCTACTCGACTGATCGCTGTGGCCACAGACTTATAAGAGTTTAAACTGTCTTAGAGCGCATAGGAGACTCGACTGTCATATACTGACAGTTGACGGATCCTATCTTGGAATCCATCGTCCTCAATACATATTCCGACTGCACTGTATAAGGCTTATGATGAACGTATCCCAGATACTGAAATCTCTTGCCAGATGCTAGATACAACCATCATATGCATGTGACTGCCATGATTCCTAAAGTCCGAGGACTAATCTCGTACTATCGGAGTCGGGAATGCCAGTCATACCGACCAAGCCTCCAAAGCTTCCATATGACGATTCCTGCGAGTCAGTTCAGTCAGCTGACATCCTTGTCAACTAACCCACTAATAATGCATAGACGTCCAACGTTTGTCGCCGATGAAACACGGTACTCATCCAATGAATGCAATCCTTAGTGCAAGTCTGTATAGGACTCTCGATGCCCTGTCTCGAGGTCATCGACTTGAAACGTTTTAGACCTATCCCTTAGAAGTTGGTTTCATAGCTGCCATCCAATGCGCAACCCAACTACATGGGTTGTTCGTTTGGCATGTGGGCTTTGTTGTGAAGTTAATTGAATAAACATAAATAAGAGCACAACAAATGGAACTGCCAAACATGAATACTCACTTTATTCATATAAGAACATTACAATTACAATGGCGTTGTCAGAAATAGATTACATTAAGACCAATTTAATTGGTTTTCCGGTCACCTATTCTAACAATCTCCCACTTGACCCTAAAGCCAATCACTCATGACCCTCAAACCCATCTTCCCAAGATGCTGAGTATGAGCAACCTGCGACACTGGCTTGGTCAGTGGATCTGCCGTATTTTCTGCTGATGTGACTCGGTTCTTCCGAACGTCACCTCTTCCCACCATCTCTCTAAGCAGATGGTAGCGTCTAAGAATGTATTTGGATCGGTGATGAGATCTCGGTTCCTTCGCTTGCGCTATAGCCTCGTTGTTATCACAGAAGATAACTACTGGCTCGGCAATGCTAGGCACTTCACCCAACTCTTGGATGTAGTCTTTCATCCAAACTGTCTCCTTAGCTGCTTCCGAAGCCGCTATGTACTCAGCTTCCATGGTGGAATCAGTTGTGGTATCCTGCTTGGAACTTTTCCAAGCCACCACACCACAATTCAACCTGAATACAATTCCAGATTCAGACTTGGCATCATCCTCATCAGACTGGAAGCTAGCATTGTTGTAGCCTTCCAGAATCAACTCTCTACCACCCTAAACCAAGAACATATCTTTAGTCCTTCTCACGTACTTAAGAATGGTCTTGACTGCAGTCCAGTGAGCCTTACCGGCACAAGCCTGATATCTGCTCGTAACGCTCAAAGTGAAAGCAACATCGGGCCTTGTGCACTGCACAGCATACTGTATGTTGCCTACGGCTAAAGCATAGGGGATGTCCAACATCCTTCTAACTTCCTCATCAGTCTTAGGAGACGGCTTCTTGGACAGTTTAACTCCATGCCTCATAGGAAGGAATCCTCGTTTGGAGTTTTTCATCTTGAATCTCTTCAAGACTTTCTCAACATACGAAGTTTGGGTCATTCCTAACATCCTTTTAGATCTATCCCGGATAATCTTGATGCCTAGGATGTAGGAAGCATCACCTAAATCCTTTGTGGAGAATTGTGTGGACAACCATACTTTAGTGTCACATAACATCTTTACATCATTCCCAATGAGTAAGATGTCGTCTACATAAAGCACTAGGAACGCAACCGAGCTCCTACTGACCTTCTTGTATACACAAGGGTCAAACTCGTTCTTGATGAAATCATAACCCCGTATGACTTCATCAAAACGGATATTCCAACTTTAGGAAGCTTGTTTGAGACCATAGATGGACCTTTGGAGATGGCAGACCTTCTGCTCTTCTCCAACAGATGTGAAACCCTCCGACTGATCCATATCGATATCTTCCTCAACAAATCCATTAACGGAGGTCGTTTTCACATCCATCTGCCATATTTCATAGTCATACCATGCAGCTATGGCAAGCATAATCCAAATGGACTTAGCCATGGCTACTGGCGAATAGGTTTTCTCGAAATTGACCCCAAGCCGCTGAGTATAACCTTTTGCCACAAGCCTGGCCTTGAAGGTAGTCACCTCCCCGGCAGCTCCAAGCTTACGTTTGTAGACCCATTTACTCCCGACAGGCTTGACACCCTTGGGTGGATCTACTAAGGTCCAAACCTTGTTTGAACTCATAAAGTCCATTTCGAATTTCATGGCCTCAACCCATTTCCGGAATCGATGTCCGACATCGCTTCTCCGTAGGTCTTTGGATCATTGTCCAACTAACCGGTCAGACCCAGAAACCTATACCAATCAGGTTGATGGGAAACTCTAGTCGACCTTCGGAGGACAGGACTATCGTCAGTGGGAACTATAGCGCAGATGATGTCGCTGCATCCATTTGAGGTATTGCCGCACTTGATTCCTCAAGGAGCAATTCCTCACGACGGGTATTTGCTGGAAAACCCTTTTCCAGGAACACTGTGTTTCTCGAGACAAAAATCTTTTGCTCGGAAGGATCATAAAAATAATACCCCGCAGTTTCCTTAGGATAACCCACGAACCTGCACAAACTAGACCTCGAGTCCAGTTTGTCTCCCACTAGTCTCTTGACGTATGCAGGGCTACCTCACACTCCTAAGTACTTGTAGGAAGCAGGCTTGCCATGCCATATCTGATATGGCATCTGGGTCACAGTCTTATAAGGCGCTATGTTTAATAACTTGGCCTCTGTCTCAAGAGCATAACCCCAGAAGGATGAGCGCAAATCGGTAAAACTCATCATGGATCGAACCATGTCCAACAAGGTTCAATTCCTCCTTTCAGAGACATCGTTCAATTGTGGCGTTCCGGGAGGAGTCCACTGAAAGAGAATCCCATTCTCTTTTAGGTAATCCAAGAATTCTCCACTCAAATACTCACCACCCCGGTCCGACCGAAGGGCTTTAATTTTGCGACCAGTTTGGTTTTCAACTTCAAGCCTGAACTCTTTAAACCTTCCAAAGGCCTCAGACGTGTACCTCATAAGGTAAACATAACCATACCGTGAGTGATTATCGGTAAAAGTTATGAAGTAAGAAATCCCTCCTCTGGCCAGTGTATTTAATGGCCCACAGGCATCTGAATGGATCAAATCCAACAAACCAGTGGCAAGCATGCTTTGTCCAGCAAAGGGCTTCTTGGTTATTTTCCCTTTTAGACAAGACTCGCAGGCCGATAGATGGTCCAAATCATCTATTTCAAGACTCTTTGAGTCCACCAACCTCCTAATCCTGTCTTCAGAGATGTGACCTAGCCTTGCATGCCAAATCTGTGCATTTTCTTGATTATCCGTTTTTTGTTTGTTTTGAGTAGTCATGGTCAAATCACGTTGTTGAAGAATATAAAGACCATTATGAAGTTTACCTAGCAGATGTGAAGAACCATTCTTCATCAAATAAAAATAATTTTTATTGATCATGAACTCAAAACCAGCATTGTCCAACAACGGTAATGAAATGATATTCTTGATCATGCTAGGTACATAATAGCAATCTTTTAATTCTATCCTAACTTGATCACTAACAACTAAGTGGACTAGACCTACAGCTTCAGCAGCAATAGCCTTGCCATCACCTAGCCTCAGCACTGAAAGAATATGTGGATCGTCCCTGGAAAATTGCGCGAATGCGGAAGCGCGGTATAAAATAAAAATGCGGAATTTAAAACATGCTTTTAAATTAAAGAACACGTTTCAAGGGGTGTGCCCTTGAAATTTCCCGGGTGTTCGGTGTATCACATGAATAAACAACATACAGTAATCATGGAGGCAATAGGGTTGAAAAATAAAAGAGGCGAATGTTAGAATAGGTGACCAGAAAGCCAATAGGTTTGGCGATTTGTAACCTATCTGACAACTTGATGTAAATGTAATATTATTATGTGATGAATAAGATGAGTATTCATCACCAATGGTACCTTCTTTGTTGCGCTCATCTTACATTTGTTAAAACGGTGTTTAACTTATATCGCAACAAAGCCCACAGACCATGGATAACAACTCGTGCAGTTGGGCCACGCATTGGATGGTGGTCATGAAACCAACTGATTAAGAGTTGGGTCTGAAACGTTCCAAGTCGAGGACCTCGAGACAGGGCATCGAGAGTCCTATTGAGACTTGCATCATGAGTCGTGTTCATTGGATGAGTGCCATGTTTCATCGGCGACAGGCGTGGGACGCCTACACGATCTTGATGGGTTGGTCGACTGGGGTCGAGCCAACTGGACTGACTCGCGGGGATCATCATATGGAAGCCTTGGAGGCTTGGTCAGTATGATTGGTTTTCCCCGGTTCTGATAGTACGGGAGTAATCCTCAGACTTGAGGAATCATGGCAGTCGCGTGCACAGGACGCTTGTATCTTGGATCTGGCGAGAGGTAATCATTCTGTAAGATGATTATCATAAGCCTTGTTCAGTGCAGTCGGAATGTGTAGCGAGGATGGTGGATTCCAAGAAGAGGATCCGTCCCCTGTCAGTATGTGACAGAGGTATCTCCTATGCACTCGGAGACACGTTCATGCTGTTTAAAGCTGTGGCCACAGTGGTTGGTCGAACAGGGAATGGTTTCCTGTGTCGACGCAATGAAGCATACGTGGTCTCGAGTATTAAGCATAGATGCCTAGTCAAGGATGGGAACCGACGCCCAATTCCATACCCTAGACTAAGGCCGGGAGACGGTAGACGGAAGGATCATACCCGTACGGAATCGGCGCCTAAATGTTCACGCCAATTCACCTAGTCTCTAGTGCCATGGACCGTTGCTAGACGGCCACCCATGGTAACGGGCCCTTGTGGGACACGGGCCTAAGTCTAGCTGAGGGTGAACCTAAAGGGTCACACACAAATCATCGATGAGGTTGAGAGATCGACTTGGAGTCAATCTCGAAGGATAAAATAAGTAATTGGATTACTTAAGGGAAGTCCATTGGATGGACGGGCCGATATTGTATCGGGCTTTCATTTAATCGGTAAATTGGATTTTCGATTAAATATGAAAAGTTGAGACGTTGAGACGTTGGATCTTTTAATTGGATTAAAAGATCAACACGAATAATTTAAATGGACATTAAATTGGATTTAATGTTGGTTTCGTCGTAATTGGATTACGATAAAACCCGGTCCGTTAAATTATACCCGAGAGGACAAATAATTCCTATTTTGGAATAGGAAGAAGTTGGACTTCTTCCCTTAATTAAACATGGCCGACATGCTCCCTTGGAGGAAGCAAAATCAGCCATGTTTCATGCTAGGTGGTATGTTGACTTATCTCTTTTGGAAAGAGACAAATCAACTCCAATCAAGCTCTTCCCTTTTGGTATGATTTGATCATACCATAAATTTTGGTAGGCTTGATTGAAAAATTGATGGTGATTGATTGGAATGAATCTAGAAATCCTTAGATGAACCTAGACACATTCCAATAATCACATTAATTATGTATATATATTAGAATATACAACACCAAGCATAAGTGATTCATTATTCATCTTTTTCTAGGAAAAAGAGAAGACAAAAATCCTCTCCTCTCTCTCAATTTTCGTGCTCTCTCCCTCTCTTACACTTGTGTTCTTCACTTGATTTTGAATCAAGAAGAAGAACAAAGTAAGTTTAAGAGAACACTAATTCATAACGTTCTTCTCTTAAACCGATTCCTTCCTAAACCCGTTCTTTTCTAGCAAGAAGAACGTGTGTTTCTTCCGGTGTGGTGTGGATCACCTTTGGAGAATCCATACGTTTGGATTTCGTGAGCATTCCGGAGAAGGAACAACGCTAGTAGCTGGGAGCATACGCTAAACAATCAAAGGTAACGGTTTATTACGCTTTGATTGATTTCATTTATATATCTATGCCCTATGTGTTTAAATATATGTTTTCAATATTTACACATCCTACATCGAACACCCGGTTGAGCACCCAACGGTACACCCCTTGGAATTCTCGTATTTTGAATTTGATTTAAATTTACGCACAATTTCTCGCTTCCGCTCACGCTCCCGGGTGGATCCGCTTGTCCTTCAAGTGGTATCAGAGCCCGGTTCGATGTAAGGGGCATAGATCTTTGTGTTTGGCATGATCTACTTGCTTTTAAATGACTTTATTGGCATGTTAGATTATATAAATATATGAATAATATGATGATTCAATTGTTTGGATTTAATGGACTTTTGGCATGCTTAATTTTATTGGATTGAATCTAAAATTGCATGCTTATTTTCAGAATAATATTAATGTTATTGTGCTGAAACAGTTTTGAAAAAAAAAATAAAATAAAATAAAAAATTTCTGATCGGTCGGCAGCGGCCGCGCGCAGGGGTGCGCGCGCGCGCTCTTTGCGCAGCCGGCCGCTGCCAGCGCGCGGGCGGCCGACCAGCACAGCGGCTGGGCCGTTTTGTGCCTTTTTTCGACTTTTTCCGAAAAATTCGATTTTTCTGTATTTTCTGCACAATATTCTGAAAATATATTAATTTTGCATTTTTGATTTTGGGATAATTGGATTATTCCTTGAATTAAATTTTCTTAATTAATTTGGGATTAATACATGCATTGGATGCATTGTTTTAAATGTCCATTAAATTTAAAATTTGAATTTTGCATATTATTTGTATATTTATGCTTTTGTGATGTTGGTATCACTTGGGTATTTGGAATATCCATTGGTTATTTATGCATGATTATTTTGAATAATTATGTTATGTGAGTTGATGGAATCAACATGGGATGATCACAAGAGCCCTAGACCTTAGGTATGGATGAATGTATGATTATTTATTTTCTGTTTGGTGGGGCCTGCGTGCCTCTTGTTTTTGGGACTATCATCTCCCGTATTTTCAGCCTCATGATGTTAAGGCTTATTTTTTTTATTACCGATGTATTACTTTCAGTTGTAATGAGAGTAGATAGGATTGGTGAGGTTTCAATTTTAACATGCAATTGGAGTCGGAGACTCCAAGGAGGAGCATCAAGGCGTGAAACAAGAAGCACTTCAAGGCCCATTGGAATGACAATGGGTTTATTATTATTGTAATAATTTAGGACCATCCTAGACAGACCATAGACTCGCTGCGGGCTCAGTGGGTCGCATAGGTTGGGCTTGTGATCATCCTAACAGGGGTATCCTATGTTTTCTGCATGCGGCTTATTTATTTATCGGTTTAAATATTGAATATTTATGCATGCTAAAACATAATAATGTTATGAGGTCTCGGTCATACACAAACTCTCATTTGGTTGGACCAAATTAAATATTAGGCCCAGAACGGACTTGGATCAAAATGGTATTTTGGTCTGTCCGAGCCTTCCATCCACAGCAATGTGGTGAGGAAGCTACCACTACCCAAGTGTGGTCTCACGAGTCGTGGCACACTTGGACTAGGGGAAAGCTGCACTATTGTTGTGAACAAAAAGACTGCGCTCGCTGTTTCCCCGTCTCACGAGTCGTGGGGGGCGACAGTTTGAGGCATGATTTGGTTGATGGGTCGGGCCCAACAATGAGTAACATGGTTCACTTGGAGTCCTCGGGACCATGTGAATAGGTGAGGCAAAATATCTTGGGAATCTCATTGAATGAGAATGATATTGGATATCTCCCACAAGGTCTTCTTCATGTGAATTGTAAAAGCGGGGCATGGAGATTACGCTTGTGGATCCCAAGCCCACTAGGAAATGGTTTCCCGAAACTCCGCTTGAGAGTGGCGGACTTTCGTATAAATAGTGGGAGGGTTAAAGACTAAAAGACCAAGTCTTCAACTTGAACAATAATATTACCATCATCTGCTAATTTCTGCTTTACATTTTCATTAATGTAGATATGTCTAAGAACCCATTAACCATGATTCTCGAAACTAACAAATTCAACGGAACGAACTACTCGGACTGGTTGAGAAACCTGAGGATTGTCCTCGGTTTCGAGAACCAAGGCTATGTCTTGGACGAGCCGCCACCGAGCGACTTACCGGAGGGGTCCACGCCTGAAGAACGTTTGACGTTCGAGAAATGGCGTGAGGACAACTGGAAAGTACGCAGTATGAGAGGCTGGACAACGTCTCCGCCATAATGATCCGCATGAACGAGGTTTATACGGTTCCGGATAGGCATATTAGATATGCCGCCATAAAAGCATTTTTTGGCACCAAGCTCGCTGAAGGAGCGTCTGTACAGAGTCATAGGGTCAAGATGCTCTCCCTAGTGGAGAAACTCGAGGACCTTAAAGTTGGGCTTAACAATGACACGTACATTGACGTGATCCTCCAGTCGCTTCCTCCATCCTATGACCCGTTTGTTGTAAACTACAACATGAACGGACTTGAGAAGTCTATTCATGAGTTGATCAACATGCTGGTCCAATACGAGGCAATGACCCACAAGTCGGCGCCGGCGGTATTGATAGAAGAGGCTTCGACCTCCAAGGCGAATGGCAAGAGGGCCGGACGCTGGAAGAGGAAGAAGGGCAAAGGGAAGACGCTTGTGGCCCCTGCTCGTGCTCCAGGCGTCCCTGTTGCTCCGGTTGGACCGAGCAAAGGGAAAGGGAAGGCCCGTGGTTCTCAGTGGCCCAAGGCAAATGATGTCTGCATGCATTGCCAAGGGAAAGGGCATTGGAAGAGGGAGTGCCCACAACTCCTCTCCAACCCAAGTGTGTTTGTGGTTGAAGTTAATATGATTACTAATTCTGCTTCATGGGTATTGGATACCGGGTGTGGTGCTCACATCTGCAATGATTTGCAGGCACTGCAAAGAAGCAGAAGGCTAACCAAGGATGAGATGATCCTGAGGCTAGGCGATGGCAAGGCTGTTGCTGCGGAGGCCGTAGGATCACTAGAGTTAGCCATTAGTAGTCATGTTAGGATTGTACTGAATGACTGTTTCTATGTGCCTAGCATGAATTTACCATCAATAAAAACGATTTTTTTCATTATCAAAGATGGTATTTCTCATCTGCTTGGTACATTGGTCAACGGTCTGTACATACTTCAACAGTCTAATTGGATTATGACTGCAGAACACAAACGAAAACGTGATGATCATAATAACGCACAGATATGGCATGCGAGGTTAAGTCATATCTCTAAAGATAGGATAAGAAGGTTGGTGGACTCAAACAGTCTAGAAATAGACGATTTGGACAACCTACCGACCTGCGAATCCTGTCTAAAGGGAAAGATGACCAAGAAACCCTTTGTTGGACAAAGTACGCTAGCCAATGGTCTTTTGGATTTTATCCATACAGATGTCTGTGGTCCACTAAATACTCAGGCTAGAGGTGGGTACTCGTACTTCATAACCTTTACCGATGATCACTCACGGTATGGTTATGTTTACCTGATGAGGTACAAGTCTGAAGCCTTTGGAAGGTTTAAGGAATACAAACTTGAAGTAGAGAACCAAACCGATCGAAAGATCAAAGCCCTTCGGTCGGACCGAGGTGGAGAATATTTGAGTGGTGAGTTTACTGATTATCTAAAAAGAATGGGATTCTCTCTCAGTGGACCCCTCCTGGAACACCGCAGCTTAATGGTGTGTCTGAAAGGAGGAATCGGACCTTGTTGGACATGGTCCGATCCATGATGAGTTTTACCGAACTACCCCTTTCCTTCTGGGGATACGCTCTTGAGACGGCGGCCAAAGTTTTGAACTTGGCGCCATCTAAAAAGGTATCCCAGACGCCATATGAGATATGGCATGGCAAGCCTGCCACCTACAAATACTTGAAAGTGTGGGGTTGCCCCGCATATGTCAAGAGATTAGTGGGAGATAAACTGGACTCGAGGTCTAGTTTATGGAGGTTCATCGGCTATCCGAAAGAAACTGCGGGGTATTATTTTCTATGATCCCTCCGAGCAAAAGGTTTTTATCTCGCGAAACGCAGTGTTCTTGGAAAAAGGTTTTCCATCGGATAGTCGACGCGAACAGGTATTCCTTGAGGAATCAAGTGAGGTACCCCATGAGGTGGCAGTGACATCTGAGCCAGTGGTTCCCACTGATATTGTTCCAGTCCTCCGTAGGTCGGCCAGAGTATCCCATGCACCTGATAGGTATGGATTTCTGGGCCTGACCGGTCAGTTGGATAATGATCCAAAGACATACGGAGAAGCGATTTCGGACATCGATTAGGACAAGTGGCTTGAGGCCATGAAATCCGAGATGGACTCGATGGGTACAAACAAGGTTTGGACCCTAGTAGATCCACCCAAAGGGGTTAAACCCGTAGGGTGTAAATGGGTCTACAAACGTAAGCTTGGAGCTGACAGGGAGGTTACAACCTTCAAAGCCAGGCTTGTGGCGAAAGGTTACACTCAACGACCCGGGGTCGATTTTGAGGAAACCTACTCGCCCGTAGCAATGGCCAAGTCCATTCGGATACTGCTTGCCATAGCAGCATGGTATGACTATGAAATATGGCAGATGGACGTGAAAACGGCTTTCCTCAACGGTTTCATAGAGGAAGAGATCTATATGGATCAGCCGGAGGGTTTCACAACTATTGGAGAAGAGCAGAAGGTCTGCCGTCTCCAAAGGTCCATCTACGGCCTCAAACAAGCTTCCCGAAGCTGGAACATACATTTTGATGAAGTCATACGGGGATATGATTTCACCAAGAACGAGTCCGATCCTTGTGTATACAAGAAGATCAGTGGGAGCTCAATTGCGTTTTTGGTGCTTTACGTGGATGACATCTTGCTCATTGGGAATGATGCTAAGATGTTGGGTACCACTAAAGCTTGGTTGTCAACGCAATTCTCCATGAAGGATATGGGCGAGGCATCCTACATCCTTGGCATCAAGATCTACAGGGATAGATCTAAAAGGATGTTAGGGATGGTCCAGTCCTCGTACATTGAGAAAGTCTTGAAGAGATTCAAGATGGAAAACTCAAAACGAGGATTCCTTCCTATGAGGCATGGAATTAAGTTATCCAAGAAACAGTCTCCTAAGACTGATGAGGAGCTTAAAAGGATGTGGGATATCCCCTATGCTTCAGCAGTAGGTAGCATACAGTATGTTGTTCAGTGCACTAGACCTGATATGGCTTTCGCTTTGAGCGTAACTAGCCGATATCAGTCGTGTGCCGAGGAGGCACACTGGAGTACAGTCAAGACTATCCTAAAGTACCTGAAAAGGACTAAGGACATGTTCTTGATCTACGGCGGTGGAGAGTTGATACTGGAAGGCTATAGCGACGCTAGCTTCCAGTAGGATGACGATGATGCCAAGTCTCAGTATGGTTTTGTATTTAGGCTAAATGATGGTGTGGTTACTTGGAAGAGTTCCAAGTAGGCTACCACGGCGGACTCCACCATAGAGTTTTGAATACATAGCGGCTTTGGAAGCTGTTAAGGAGTGGTTTGGTTGATGAGCTACATCCAAGGGTTGGATGTAGTACCTAGCATTGCTAAGCCTGTAATTATCTTTTATGATAACAACGGGGCGATAGCGCTAGCAAAGGAACCGAGATCTCATCACGATCCAAGCATATTCTTAGACGCTACCATCTGCTTAGATAGATGGATAGCACAAGTGACGTTCGGTTGGACCGAGTCAGCTCCGCAGAAAACATAGCAGATCCACTTTCATTTAATCGGTAAATTGGATTTTCGATTAAATATGAAAAGTTGAGACGTTGGATCTTTTAATTGGATTAAAAGATCAACACGAATAATTTAAATGGACATTAAATTGGATTTAATGTTGGTTTCGTCGTAATTGGATTACGATAAAACCGGGTCCGTTAAATTATACCCGAGAGGACAAATAATTCCTATTTTGGAATAGGAAGAAGTTGGACTTCTTCCCTTAATTAAACATGGCCGACATGCTCCCTTGGAGGAAGCAAAATCAGCCATGTTTCATGCTAGGTGGTATGTTGACTTATCTCTTTTGGAAAGAGACAAATCAACTCCAATCAAGCTCTTCCCTTTTGGTATGATTTGATCATACCATAAATTTTGGTAGGCTTGATTGAAAAATTGATGGTGATTGATTGGAATGAATCTAGAAATCCTTAGATGAACCTAGACACATTCCAATAATCACATTAATTATGTATATATATTAGAATATACAACACCAAGCATAAGTGATTCATTATTCATCTTTTTCTAGGAAAAAGAGAAGACAAAAATGCTCTCCTCTCTCTCAATTTTCGTGCTCTCTCCCTCTCTTACACTTGTGTTCTTCACTTGATTTTGAATCAAGAAGAAGAACAAAGTAAGTTTAAGAGAACACTAATTCATAATGTTCTTCTCTTAAACCGATTCCTTCCTAAACCCGTTCTTTTCTAGCAAGAAGAACGTGTGTTTCTTCCGATGTGGTGTGGATCACCTTTGGAGAATCCATACGTTTGGATTTCGTGAGCATTCCGGAGAAGGAACAACGCTAGTAGCCGGGAGCATACGCTAAACAATCAAAGGTAACGGTTTATTACGCTTTGATTGATTTCATTTATATATCTATGCCCTATGTGTTTAAATATATGTTTTCAATATTTACACATCCTACATCGAACGCCCGGTTGAGCACCCAAGGGTACACCCCTTGGAATTCTCGTATTTTGAATTTGATTTAAATTTACGCACAATTTCTCGCTTTCTCGCTTCCGCTCACGCTCCCAGGCGGATCCGCTTGTCCTTCAAGATAACGTAAACCGAGACCTACCTTCTGTCGTTTTCGTCTTCAACGGCTACACGCGTTGTTCCCCGTTTTGCACCAAGATCTCGTTCTTGAGACCCTCCAAATCGTGACACACGATCCACCCACGTATCTTGCACGTCGTGCTAGCAACGAACAAGTATGTAATTTATTGGAGTGGATGAATCAACAACACGTTATGAATAACGGTATTGATTCATCAATGTTCTAATGTTCCAAGAACAAAGAACAAGAAAACGACTTTCTTGCTAAGAGAGAGAGGGGGCGGACGAGAGGGGAGAGGGAGAGAGACGAGTTGGTGTGTGTGTGTGTGTGTGTTGGGATTTTATCATCCTTCAAAAGGTGCAAGGCTAGGGGTTTATATAGAGGAGGAGTTTAATCCTCTTTAAACTCGAACTTTTTAGAAGCTTAATTTGACTAGGATTTTGACCTAGTCAAAGTAGAATTTGACCTTGTCAAATTCAATCCTAGCCTTTCATCTCTCCCATTAAATCTCAACCATTAATTTAATTTAATGGAATATTTAAATTCTATTAAATATTCCAAAAGGCCAAATAAATATAATAAATGAATATTAATATTTATTCTAGGCCCATTAAATTAATTCCCTTAATAAATCCAATTTATTAATTTAATTCCCTTTATCAAATAGAAGGAATTAATTCTCCAAGAAATATAGGACCTGATTAAATCCAATTTAATCATTCCTTTACTCTAACATTTAATTCCAAATTAAATACTAAGTGTGTGTGGATAGTGTGTGACTCTTTAGGTTCACCTTTCAGCTAGACTTGGTCGGATTCCTAGAATCCGTCCGTTACCATGGGTGGCCATCTAGCAACGGTCCATGGCACTAGAGACTAGGTGAAATATTCGGGGATGAACATTTAGGCTCTAACAGTACACTTGTCCTTCTGTCTTCGGTCTCATCACTTAGGGTTTAGGGCACGAAAAAAGCAGGTACCGATTTTGGACCTAAGTGTCGGTCTGTCCTTACTAAACGCCGCAAGGGAAACCTTCCCTTCTGTTCAGTTACTGTGGCCACAGATTTTAGGGACAAGACACAGAGCGTACATGAGACTCAACTGTCAATGCCTTTTGACAGGAGACAGATCCTTTCTTGGAAACTACTGTCACTCTGTACACCAGAGCTGCACTAGACATGGCTTACGACTACTCAAGAGTATTTTGCAATCTCTCACCATATCTAAGATACAGACCTGATGTACAGGTAAACTCAGCAGTTCCTCAAGTCAAAGGACTTGACCTGTACTGTTGGAACCGAGAATACACGTCATACCTTGCTGACCATACTCAAGGTCCTCCGTAAGACGATTCTCGCGAGTCACCTCAGTCAGCTGCTTCCTAGCATGCTAACCCACTAACACTGCTTAGACGACCTTCGTCACCCGTCGATGAAATACGACAGCAGATGCTCAGTGCAAGTCTCAAGGGAAATCTCGGTACCCATTTTGGAGATTCCTTGACTTGGAGATTTCCGGACTGATTCGGTAAGACTGATTTCATGGACCTACCTCCAAGCGTAGTCCCAGTCCCCGAAATCGATTCTCAGTCCATGGGCTTTGTTTGCATAGTGAACAGAAATGTAATAGCAGATATAAGTGAACGTAAACAAAGTGTTGCCATATGAATTTTCACTTCTTTATTCATAAATGATTTATGAAACACCTAAAATTGTCTAGACATAGGTTACATATTCCCGCCAAAATTGGCTTACATGGTCACCTATTCTAACAATCTCCCACTTGACCTTTTAAAGCCAATCGCCCATATGTCTAATCCCTATCTTCTCAAGATGTTGCGTATGAGCGCTCTGCGACATAGGCTTTGTCAACGGATCTGTTGTGTTGTCTGCTGAGTTGACTCGGTCCATCCGAACGTCACCTTTTGCTACCATTTCTCTAAGAAGATGGTAGCGTCTAAGAATATGTTTGGAACAGTGATGAGATCTCGGTTACTTTGCTTGCGCTATTGCACCGTTGTTATCACAGAAGATGACAACAGGCTCGGCGATGCTAGGCACCACACCCAACTCTTGGATGTAGTTTCTCATCCAAACCGCTTCCTTAGCAGCTTCTGAAGCTGCTATGTATTCAGCCTCTGTAGTGGAGTCAGCAGTGGTTGCTTGCTTGGAACTTTACCAAGCCACTACTCCTCCATTGAGCTTGAATACGTAACCCGATTGAGACTTGGCATCATCATCATTAGACTGGAAGCTAGCGTCGCTAAAGCCTTCCAGGATCAGATCTCCATTGCCATAAACTAAGAACATTTCCTTAGTCCTCCTTAGGTACTTAAGGATGCCCTTAACAGCATTCCAATGTGCCTCTCCCGCACAGGACTGACATCTGCTCATTACGCTCAAAGCGTACGTAATGTCAGGCCTGGTGCAGTGGACCGCATATTGGATGCTACCTACGGCAGAAGCATAGGGGATGACTTTCATCCTTTCTAGTTCCTCATCAGTCTGTGGGGACTGTTTCTTGGACAAATTGATCCGATGCCTCATAGGAAGGAATCCTTGTTTGGAGTTGTCCATTCGATATCTCTTTAGGACTTTCTCCATATACGAGTTTTGGGTGAGCCCTAACATCCTTTTAGATCTGTCCCTGACAATCTGGATGCCTAGGATGTAGGAGGCTCCACCCAAGTCCTTCATGGAAAACTGGGTTGACAACCATGCTTTTGTTTTTCCTAACATTCTAACGTCATTACCGATGAGTAGAATGTCATCCACATAAAGCACTAGGAACACTGTTTAGCTCCCACTGACCTTCTTGTATACACAAGGGTCGGATTCGTTCTTGATGAAGTCATAACCCCGTATTACTTCATCAAATCGAATGTTCCAACTTCGGGATGCTTGTTTGAGGCCATAGATGGACTTCTGGAGACGACAGACTTTCTGTTCTTCTCCAGTGATCGTGAAACCCTCCGGCTGATCTATATAGATCTCTTCTTCAACGAAACCGTTGAGGAAGGCTGTTTTCACGTCCATCTACCATATCTCATAGTCATACCATGCTGCTATGACGAGCAGGATCTGAATGGACTTAGCCATGGCTACTGGCGAGTAGGTATCCTAAAAATTGACCCCTGTTCGTTGAGTGTATCCCTTAGCTACAAGCCTAGCCTTAAAGGTTGTGACTTCTCCATCAACGCCATGTTTGCGCTTGTAGACCCATTTACAGCCCACTGGCTTAACACTTTTCGGTGGATCTACAAGTCTCCAGACTTGGTTCTCGCTCATGGAGTCCATTTCGGTTTTCATGGCCTCAAGCCATTTCCCAGAGCCGATGTCAGACATTGCTTCTCCGTATGTCTTAGGATCGTTATCCAAAAGATAGGTCGCTCCTAGAAAGCCATATCTCACTGGAGGTCTGGACTCTCTAGTAGACCTACGGAGAACGGGAACGTCAGTGGTGACTGTGGGCGCTGACGGTATCGGAGCCGGCGGTTCAGGGACCGGGGCTGGCCGTTCCTGAGGTTGTCTTTCATGCCTAGCATGTTGGACTCCTCGAGGTTGGTCAGCCCTTCGGCTGTCTATCCTGAATCCTCTAAGTGAGGGTTCTGCGGCTACCTCTGATGGCTGGATTCCATCGCTTGATTCCTCAAGGATCAGCTCATCAGGTTGGACATCCTCTGGGAAGCCTTGCTCCAAGAATACTGCATTCCTTGAAACAAATACCTTTTGTTCCAAGGGGTCATAAAAGTAATAACCCGCAATTTCTTTAGGGTATCCAACGAACCTGCATAAGCTAGACCTGGATTCTAGCTTATCTCCCGCTAACCTCTTGACGTATGCGGGGCTACCCCATACTTTCAAGTAGTTGTAGGATGCAGGCTTGCCGTGCCATATCTCATATGGCGTTTGGGTCAATGCACTGGTAGGCGCCAAATTCAACAACTTGGCCGCCGTTTCTAGTGCATAGCCCCAAAAGGATAAGGGAAATTTGGTAAAAACTCATCATGGACCGAACCATGTCCAACAGGGTTCGATTCCTCCTTTCAGAGACACCATTTAATTGTGGTGTTCCGGGAGGTGTCCATTCTGATATTATACCATGTTCTTTTAGATAATCTAGGAACTCGGTACTAAGGTATTCACCGCCTCGGTCTGACCGTAGGACTTTAATTTTGCAGTCGGTCTGGTTCTCCACTTCAAGTCTGTATTCTTTAAACCTCTCAAGAGTTTCAGACTTGTACCTCATTAGGTAAACATAACCATACCATGAATGATCATCGGTAAAGGTTATGAAGTAGGAGAACCCACCTCGGGCCTGCGTCCTTAGTGGTCCACATACGTCTGTATGTACCAAGTCCAACAGACCTGTGGCAAGCCTGCTTTGTCCTACAAAGGGCTTCTTGGTCATTTTCTCTCTTAGACAGGATTCACAAGTTGGTAGCTCACTCAAGTCCCCTACCTCTAGGCTCTTTGAGTCTACCAACCTTTTCATCCTATCTTGGGATATGTGACCTAGCCTAGCGTGCCACAGTCGTGCGTTCCCGTTATTATCTAATTTATGTTTGTGTTGAGCGTTAAGAACGAAGTTCGTTTGTTGCAAGATATAGAGCCCGTTATTTAATGTACCAAGCAGATGAGCAATTCCACACCTCATCAAATAAAAGCAATTTTTAATGATTCTAAACTCATAACCACTATTGTCCAACAATGGAATGGAAATGATGTTTTTAATCATACTAGGTACAAAATAAACTTGCTCTAATTCTATGCTAATACTATCACTAATCACTAGAGTAGCGGATCCTACTGCTTCTGCCGAGGTGGCCTTGCTATTCCCAAGCTTCAGGATCATGTCCCCGCTACCCAGTTTTCTGCTTCTTTTCAACACCTGCAAGTCATTGCAAATGTGAGCTCCACAGCTGGTATCTAATACCCAAGAGGCAGAATTAGTGACCATGTTAACCTCAATCACAAAAAGACCTTGGTTCGAGAAGAGTTTGGGGCACTCTCTCTTCCAATGCCCTTTCTCACGGCAATTGATACATATGTCATATGCCTTCGACTGTTGCTTGGAGACAACCTTTCCCTTTCCTTTGCCTTTCCCCTCTTTGGCAATGGGAACACTCTTAGTGTTCATAGCTGCTTTGACGGCCTTTCCCTTCCCTTTCTTCTTTTTCCAACGTCCGGCACCTTTGCCTTTCGTCTTGGAAGTTGAAGCACCTCCAAACAATACTGAAGGTGCGGACTTCTTAGTCGTTGCCTCGTATTGCACCAACATATTAATCAACTCATGAATGCCCTTCTCAAGTGCATTCATGTTGTAGTTGACGATAAATTGGTCAAAGGAGGGTGGGAGTGACTGAAGGATCACATCTATTTACGTTTCATTATGGAGACCTGCCTTTAGGTCCTCAAGCTTTTCCACCAGGGTAAGCATTTTAACCCCGTGCTCTTGTACAGAGGATCCTTCTGTCATTTTAGTTCCAAAGAACGCCTTGGTCGCGACATACCTAGTATGCCGGTCCGGGACTGCATAGCACTCCTTAAGGCGAGCCATTATGGAAGGGATGTCGTCTAGCCTTTCATATTGCTTCTGAATCTCATTGGTCATCAAAGCAAGTATGACGCTACGGACCTTCCGATTATCCTTATGCCAAGTCTCGAACGTCTCACGTTCTTCTGGCGTGGAATCTTCCGGCAAGGTCCTAGGGAGAGGCTCGTCCATGACGTAGCCTTGGTTCTCGTAATCTAGGACTATCCTGAGATTGCGCACCCAGTCGTTGCAATTTGTTCCATTGAATTTGTTTGTCTCAAGAATGGTGGAAAGTAGGTTCTTAGACATTTTAAAATCTACATTTTAAAAAATAGTACGCGATCAGCAGAAAATAAAGACGGTGGTTTGACAAAATTAATTAAATGCTTGGTCTTTAGTCATTTAATCCTCCCACTATTTATACGAAAACACGGTACTCTCAAACGTGATTTTCGGGAAATCCTTTCCTAGTGGGCTTGGGATCCACAGCATTTTTCTCATACCCCGCTTTTACGATTCGCATGGAAAAGATCCTGTGGGAGGTATTCTATACCATTCTCGTTCCACGAGATTCCCAAGATTGTTGCCTCACCCTTTCACATGATCCCGATGACTCCAAGCGAATCATGCTAATTTGGCGTTAGACCCAACCCAATCGACCGAGCCACAGACCCACTGGTACCCCCACGACTCGTGAGACAGGTAACAGCAGCCCATTTTTCGTTCATGACAAAGTGCAGCTTCTTTTAAGTACAATAACGTGCCACGACTCGTGAGACCACGCTATTGACCTAAAACAGCTTTCTCACTATGTCATGGATTGGAAGGCATGGACAAACTCCTAGAGTTCATATCCATTTTGTCCAGGGTCTAATATTTCAACATTGGTCCAACCAATGTTAGAGTAGTAAATGACCGAGATCTCATAATAAATAAACATTCACACATTCATCCATCATGCGTAAATTAAACCATCCATAGCAGTTATATGATAAATAAAATACCCATTCATCCATCATAATAACCACATGCAAAATTAAAGCCTAGCACGCCCCTGTTGGATGATCACGAGCCCGAATCCTTTGCGACCCACTGAGCCCGCAGTGGATCTATGGTCAATCTAGGGTTGGTCCTATACTATTACATTAATAGTAACCCAATCATCATGCTGATGGGCCTTGGTCTCTTTTTCTCTTTCTTCACTTCATGGAAAACTCCAAGGGACCTCCCGTCTGGGCTCTCCATGTGGTCCTTCCTTCTTCTCCACCAATTACAAAAAATAGAAACCTCACTCCTAATCTACTCTCATTACATATTAAAAATAGAAACCCCAGCGAAAACCCAGGGGGAGTACATAAGGAGGGAGGTAGAATGCCTTATTATTCCAAGGCAACTAGAAGGAGAGAAGGAGAAAGCAGTAAAAGAGGCACACAGGCCCAACAGAAAATTAAACCATACATTCGGTCTAGGGCTCGTGATCATCCATTTCCATCCAACACACATAATCACAAGATCTAATCACATAATTACAATATACCAACAATTCATGATTTCCAATCATAATCATTCAAGATAAGAAATAAATGAACATGTGTGTAACGTGTGAAAAATAAAACACAAATATTGATAACAATAGTTTCTCGTTTTAGGAAAATCATTCCTCATTATTTTAAGTAAAATAACCCTGGCATTCCAAATCCAATATATTTTACTCCTAAAATAATATCTTTAGAAAATTAGGCAAAATTGAACCCAAAAATGAATTTTTCAGAATTAATTCAAAATTAAAACTGAAAATAAATTAAAAAAATAAAAGGAAAACAATACTAGGGTTTAAAACCCTAGCAGCAGCACCGGCCGCCGCCGCCACCGGCAGCGGCCCACCGGCGTGCACAGGGCGGCAGGCTGAGCGCAGGGGCTGCCTGGCCTGGCGCGCGCGCGCAGGCCCCTGCCTGCGTGCGTGCGCGCCTGGCCGGCAGCGTGCTGCGCGGCCTGGTGTTCCGGCAGGCCGTCGCGCGTGCAGGCTCCCCTGCCTCGCGCACGCGCTGGCCTGCTGGTTGCCAGCCGCGCACCTACTCCTGCGCAGTGCGCGCGCAGACGCGCACTAGGCGCGCCTGCCGGGCGCGCGCGCAGACACCTCCATCTGCGTGCGCGCGCGCCTGGCGGCGCCGCCTAGTGCTCGTCCGCGCGCGGAGTCCTTGATGAATATTCTTCAAGTAGATGGGCTAGAATGCAACTAAATAGTTGGGTCAAGGTTTGAAGACTTCATTTGAAGAAAAGGAGGCCACAAATTCGTCCAACGCACTAAGCCCAAAAAGAGAGTCCATTATTTTTGTCTAAATTAGTTTATTTTCAGCATTAGAAGGCCTAGAGTCATCATAGTAATTAAAAGGTCATTCTAGTTTTCCTAAGTCATGTTAATGAGGTCAATAAGTGTCACTTTAATGCTCATAGAGTTCCAATGGTAGAATTAAGTCTTGAGACCGTTGAGCATCCATTTGACGCCTATAAAAGGCCATAGTTATCATTGTAAAAATCAGACTTGGAATTAATATAAACTTTCTTCTTGTGAGGTTGAATTCTCTTTGTAGAGTTTCAATTGTTTAGAACTTATCAAGATACTTGAGCAATATCATGTGGCGTTCACCATACCAAGGTTCTTGGCTACCGATATAGCCAAGTCAAGGTTCTTTCAAGCTCCGGGTATGATCAAACTAGATCATCGATCTGGGATTTCCGCTGTCTATTTCTATACGTTTGGTTCTTGGATCCTTATATCCAATGGGTTTCACGTCCTATCCTTATCATTTTGGTATCAGAGCAATCTGGTATTGATCTGATTTTGTTATCTTCTTACATATGTAGTTTTCAAAAAAAAAAAAAAAAGAAAAGAAAAGCTCAAAAAACAAGCAGCAAAAAAAAAATTCGTTCAAAAAAAAAAGGAAAGGCCAAAAAAACCAACAAAAGTGAAACTGGCCATGTGAAAAAAAATGAAAAAAATGAAAAAAAAAAATTATTGAAGTTTTCATTCGTCTATTATCATTGTTAAACACCGTAAAAAAAATCAAATCAGTCATTATCGAGTTGTTCAAATTTTCTTGTTTTATTCTATTCTAATTGAGCCTACGAAGAGAATTTGAGTGGTAAAAGGCAAGAGAGTATGAGTTTATTAGAGGGGAGGTAAAAACCTACGAGTGAAACACGAGTGTTGTGAGAAATTATTTTGAGTGGTACACGAGTGAATTGTGAGGGTTCAACAATGGAAGGGACTTCTACCAATATGGGTAACGAGTTTACCGTTCAAGCTATGCAACAACAACTTGCAAGATTTGGAGCAATTCTTGAAGGCATAACCCAGCGTATAGAGAGGTTGGAACAACCAATTCCTAGGAGACACGGGAATTACCAAATCCATCAATTGGAGTCCGAAGAGGAGGCAGAAGTGGAGCCTCCACATCGTGGCCATAGGGGAGGAAGAAGACGGAAAGGCAATAAAGCAGACCGAGAGTTGGGAAGCATAAAACTGAACATTCCCACGTTTCAAGGAAAAAGTGATCGGGAGGCATATTTAGAGTGGAAAAAAAAGATGGATCTTATCTTTGAGTGTCATAACTACTCCAAGGAGAAGAAGGTGAAACTTGCTGCAATTGAGTTCACCGACTATGCTATAGTTTGGTGGGATCAATTGATCACAAACCGAAGGAGGTATGGAGAGAGACCTATCTCTGCTTGGGTTGAAATGAAATCCATCATGCGTAAGAGATTCGTTCCTTCAAATTATTTTTGTGATTTATATCAAAAACGCCAAACTATGACACAAGGTGTGAAATCCATGGATGAATGTTACAAAGAGATGGAGATCGCTATGATTAGAGCAAATGTTGAAGAAGATCGAGAGGCCACCATGGCAAGGTTCTTAAGTGGGCTGAACCGAGAGATAGCCAACATTGTGGAGCTGCAATATTATGTCGAGCTTGAGGACATGGTGCACACAGCCATGAAGGTGGAAAGACAACTGAAGAGGAAGGGATCGAACTAAAGAAACTTTACAGCGAATTTTCAGCCACCAAGCAAGGCGAAAGAAGGGACTGCGAAAACAAGTTTTGGGGTCATCTCCAAAACCCAAAATGAGGCGTCTAAAGCCAAATCTAATGAGGTTGAAAAGGGAAAACCTATCTCATATTCATCCCAAAGTCGAGATATCAAATGCTTTCGTTGTCAAGATTATGGTCATATCACATTTGAATGCATCAACAAGAGAGTGATGATCTTAAGGGAAAATGGCGATGTAGAATCTGAAAGTGAGCATGAACCCAACGATGACGAGCAAGTTGAGGAGACTACACCCGAACATGGAGAGCTTTTGGTGGTAAGAAGAGCTCTAAACATGCAAATGAAGGTGACGATGCCGAACAACAAAGGGAGAACACCTTTCATACAAGATGTTTAGTTCAAGGGAAGGTATGCATGTTAATTATTGATGGAGGAAGTTGTGCTAATATTACTAGTTGTGAAATGGTGGAGAAGTTGAACTTAGCAACCACGAAGCATCCCAATCCATATAAGTTGCAATAGCTTAACGATTGTGGAGAAATTCGGGTGAGTAAACAAGTTTTGGTATCATTTTCGATTGGTAACTACAAGGATGATGTTCTATGTGACGTAGTGCCAATGCATGCTAGTCAAATCCTCTTGGGCAGACCATGGTAGTTCGATAGGAGGGTGACTTATGATGGTTTTCTAAACCATTACACACTCAAGCATCATGATCAAAAACATTCAGCTTGTTTCCTTTAACCCCCAACAAGTTCAAGAAGATCAATTCAAAATGTCTCAAGCAAGAAAATTGAGAGAGCCGGAAAAAAAAAAAAGAAAGGCAAGAATGAGGTGAAAAATCTGAAAGAAAAAAAGAGTGGAGAGAAAAATAAAGAAGAATTTAGTGATATTGAGAAGGAAAAGAAAATGGATGAATGTGAGGGCAAAAAGAAGTCAACTTTCTATGCAAAAGCAAGTGAGATTAAAAGAGCATTACTTGAAAAAAAGAGTGTGTTAGTGATGGTGTTTAAGGAGGCACTGAACATTAACGAACTAACCCCATCTTTTCCTAGTGCTTTTGTGTCTCTTTTGAAGGAATATGATGACATCTTCCTGAAAGAAGAGACAAGCGGATTGCCACCAATAAGGGGAATTGAGCATCAAATGGACTTCATTCCAGGGGTCGTACTACCAAATCGACCAGCTTATAGGGTGAATTCTGAGGAGACAAAGGAAATCCAAAGGCAAGTGGAGGAATTGTTAACAAAAGGAAAGATTCGAGAAAGCATGAGTCCATGTGCCGTACCGGTGATTGTAGTACCAAAGAAAGATGGATCATGGAGAATGTGTACAAATTGTTGAGCCATCAATAAAATCACGGTAAAGTATCGCTATCCTATTCCTAGGTTAGATGATATGCTTGATGAATTGTATGGTGCTATAATCTTCACAAAGATTGATTTGAAGAGTGGATATCATCAAATCCGGATTAGAGAAGGGGATGAATGGAAAACAGCTTTTAAAACAAAATATGGTTTATATGAGTGGTTAGTCATGTCTTTTGGGTTAACTAATGCACCAAGCAATTTCATGAGATTAATGAACCATGTTTGCGTGACTTTATTGGGAAGTTTGTGGTAGTTTATTTTTGATGACATCCTTATATATAGCAAAAATATAGAGAACATCTTGATCATGTGCGTAATGTGCTTGACACTTTAAGAAGAGAATCATTGTATGCAAATCTTAAAAAGTATTCATTTTGCATGAATGAAGTTGTTTTTCTTGGATTTTTGGTAAGTGCTAATAGAATTGAAATGGAAAAGGATAAAGTCAAGGTTATTTTAGATTGGCCAACTCCTAAGAACGTTGCTGAGGTAAGAAGGTTTCATGGTCTTGCAAGCTTCTATAGACGCTTTGTAAAGGATTTTAGCACCATTGCTGCTCCATTAAATGAAATCGTTAAGAAAGAAGTTGGTTTTCATTAGGGAGAAAAACAACAACAAGCTTTTGATCTCCTAAAAGAAAAACTAACTATTGCACCTATTTTTGTATTGCCTAACTTTGATAAATCATTTGAACTTGAATGTGATGCATCTGGAGTCGGGGTAGGAGTTGTTTTGATGCAAGAGGGACGACCAATTGCATACTTCAGCGAGAAGTTGAAGGGAGCTCAATTGAACTATCCGACATACGATAAGGAGTTTTATGCTTTGGTGAGAGCATTAGAGAAATGGCAGCACTACTTGTGACCAAAGGAGTTTGTGATTCATACGGATCACGAGTCTCTTAAGTATCTCAAGGGTCATGGTAAGTTGAGCAAGAGGCATATGAAATGGGTGGAATTCATTGAATCATTTCCTTATGTGATCAAATATAAGAAAGGAAAGGAAAACATTCTAGCTGATGCATTATCCCGAAGGTATGCTTTAATCACTACTTTGAGCTCTAAACTTCTTGGTTTTGAGTCAATAAAAGAAATGTATGCCAATGATTCTGTTTTTTGGTCTATTTATTTAGCTTGTGAACATGTTGCGTTTGGGAAGTTTCTATAAACATAAGGGATACTTGTTTCATGAAAATAAACTTTGCATCCCTAAATGTTCTATCCGGGAGTTGCTTGTTAGAGAGGCACATGGGGGACATTTAATGGGACAGCTTGGTGTACATAAAACCATGGAAGTATTACATGATCATTTCTTTTGGTCCAGTATGCGCGTTGATGTTGAGAGAATTTGTGAAAGGTGCATAACTTGTAAATGTGCCAAATCAAAATCAAAACCTCATGGATTGTATCAACCTTTACCTAATCCTAGTGAACCGTGGGTGGACATATCTATGGATTTAGTTTTGGGTTTAACTAGGACGAAAAAAGGAAGAGATTCTGGGTTTGTGATTGTTGATAGATTTTCTAAAATGGCTCATTTCATTCCATGTCATAAAAGTGATGATGCTAATATTGTTGATTTATTCTTTCAAGAAATTGTGAGATTGCATGGAGTTCCAAGAACAATTGTGAGTGACAGAGATGCAAAAATTTGGAGTCAATTTTTGCGTGTGTTGTGGAGTAAATTGGGGACTAAACTTCTATTTTCTACTACTGGTCATCCACAAACTGATGGACAAAATGAAGTAGTGAATAGGACCTTATCTCAATTGCTTAGAGCTTTGATTCAAAAGAACTTGAAGAATTGGGAAGATTGTTTGCCATTTGCTGAATTTGCATATAACGAATCTTGATGGAAAAGCCAAGGCGGAATTGATAAAGAGGTTGCATGAAAAGGTAAAGCTCAATATTGAGAAGCAAACTGAACATTATGCAAAACAAGCCAACAAAGGGCGCAAGCAAGTCATTTTTTAGCCTGGTGATTAGGTTGGTTGCACTTGAGAAAGGGGAGATTTCCCGTAAAGCGCAGGTCAAAATTGCAAGCGAGGGGGGACGGTCCATTTCAAGTAATTGCGAGGATTAGCGATAATGCCTACAAACTAGACCTTCCCGGTGAGTACAATGTGAGTGCTTCTTTTAATGTGACTGATCTTTCTCTTTTTGATGCAGAATCAGATTCGAGGTCGAGTCCTTCTGAAGAAGAAGGGAATGATGGGGACCATCCGAAGCTTATAACTCAAAGCAAGGAAGATCCTTTGAAAATTAATGGGGGTCCGATTACGAGGGCAAGAGCTAAGAAAATGTTTGGTTCTTGGATCTTTATATCCAATGGGTCTCACGTCCTATCCTTATCAATAACTAATAATTTAATGCTAAAAATGATTACTAAGTAAGGTGATCTGGGGATATTCATGACATACCCAGAGTATCTTCAAGCACACATTAAAAACTCAATTGGGAGACCTTCTTGAGAAGGGCTCCGGATAGACCTCTAACAGGGGTGCCTCATCCTAAGGTCACCACATGGACATATTTGATAATTTGCTTAAGTCCAGAAATATCTCAGAGACCTCCATACTTCAGGACAGCCGTCTTCCACTGTTACTGTACTGACCACTTTTGGCAGTAGCGCAGCTTTTGTCCGCTTGGACCACACCTGTAACTATTATTGCAGATATGTGCGGTCGACCACACCATTGATCTGATTATCGATCTAGGGTGCACATGTAATTGTACAGTCCACCACTATCTGATATGTATCGACCACGGGTGCCCGATCTTCACGATGTAGGCTTGCAAAGGATAAAGAGGTCCGTGACCTGAGGAATGCAAATAGCCAACCAAAGTTATATGAACGTGACATGCTACTTTATACATTCAACCAACCACGAGTATGAGTAAATCAATCCACACAACAACACACTTGGGTCAATCACGAATTGGGGGCTTTGTGAATTTGAATCACCAACCAATATGCTAGGTTGACAAAGCAAGATTTCGCTAAAGCTTAAAAAGGATATAAACTCTCAAAATATGAGTAACTCTCATATATTCCTTAAACTTAGATAAATTCTTGGTTGATCTCGTTTACATGACTGATACATGCCTTTTGTAGGCCAAAATACTTCTAAATTGATCACACATATTCCCAAGTGACTCCTTGGTGGATGTACATTCAATACTTAGTCAAAAAAAAATGACTAAACTCTAGGCATTCTTGGTCAAAAACGAGTAAAACTCATACACTTTCATATGAATCCGAAAATTGGTGCATGGTATGTGATAAATGCACTTTGAATGTAATTAATAAGTCTTCTTTGACCGCATGGCTGCACTTGGACGAAATAGCTTCTTATTATGGGCTTCCTTGGGCTTGAATTATTGAAATTAAGCACTCATGTTGGGCCTCCAGTTGTGACTTGATCCCATTGGCAAATATTAGGTTGGATTGGGCTTAAATTGCTTCTTGCATTCTCTTAAACCTTCCTCTTGTCATTGACCCACTTCCAACGATTAAGTCTTGGTGTAATTGAGCTTGAATTTCTTTAGCTAGTTGGATGCCCTTGGTGTTCTCATCATCCTCCCCCTCTTTAAAAGGAGTCGTCCTCGACTCTTCATTATCTACATCATAAAAAAGAGAAGAATCTGAAACATTAAAAGTAGCACTTACTCTATACTCACCGGGCAAATCAAGCTTGTAAGCATTATCATTGATCCTTTCAAGGACTCGAAATGGTCCATCCCCTCTTGGCATGAGCTTGAACTTTCTTTTGTCCAAAAACCTCTCTTTTCTAAGATGCAACATACTAAGTCCCCCCGTTCAAAGATAACTCGTTTCCTTCCCTTGTTCGTACGGTTCACGTACTGTTGAGTCACTCTCTCAATACTACTATTGGCCTTTTTATGGTTTTGCCTTTGAATCTCCTTAGTCTCCTCGAGATTGGTACGGTATGCTGGATGATTTGGTAAGGATGCTCCAGGCATGAAGTCAATTTGATGCTCTATCCCACGAATTGGCGGTAAAACCTGGTGGTATCTCACCAAAAAGATATCTTCATAATACTACAAAAGAGATATAACAACACTAGGCAAAGAAGATGTTAGGTTGTCAAAGTTCAACAAAGCCTCTTTGTACACAAGTATTATGAGGTTTTGTTGAGAAAACAAAGCTTCCTTGATCTCACTCTTCTTAGCAACTAGTAAACTCACTTTCTCTTCATCTTTTTCCTTCTCCTTTTTCTTTCCTCTGTTGCTTTCTTTTTCTCCCTCTTTTGAATCTATCATTATTTTTATCATTCTCATTTTCACCCTCTTCTTTTTGTTTCTCATTCTTTTTCTTACATTCTCTTTTCTTTTCTCTCAAAATCTGATCTTGCAAAATCTATTTTTGTGTCATCTGGATTGAGAGTTATGGATTCTCCTCGTAGCACAAAAGAGTAACAATTTTGGAATCCATCATGTGTTACATGCCTATCAAACTGCCATGGTCTCCCCAACAATATGTGAAAGATATTGTGGATCGTCCCGGGAAAATTGCGCGAATGCGGAAGCGCGGTATAAAATAAAATTGCGGAATTTAAAACATGCTTAATTAAAGTAAAGAACACGTTCAAAGGGTGTGCCTTTGAAATTTCCCGGGTGTTCGGTGTATCTCATGAATTAAAGCATACAACAGTCATGGAGGCCATAGGGTTTGTAAATTAAAGAGAGGGACGAAAATTTAAAATGAGACCTACCTGTTGTCGTTTTTGTCTTCAACGGCTACACGCGTTGTTCCCTGTTTTTCACCAAGACCTCGTTCTTGAGATCCTCCAAATCGTGACACACGATCCACCCACGTATTCTTGCCCGTCGTGCTAGCAACGAACAAGTACTTTTGGAGAGGATAGATCAACCACACGTTATGAATTAATGGGATTGATCTTCCTTAGTTCTAATGTTCCAAGAACAAGAGAACAAGAAAAACAATTTTCTTGGAGAGTGAGAAAGAGAGGGGCGGACGAGAGAGAGGAGAGGGAGAGTGTGTTGTGTGTGTTTTCAAGAATCATCATCCTTCAAATTGTAGGAGGCTAGGGGTTTATATAGAGGAGTTTAATCCTCTTTAAACTCCAACTCTAAGAACTCTATGTTGACTAGGATTTTGACCTAGTCAAAGTCCTAGTCAAACTAGTGTTTGACCTAGTCAAACCAATCCTAGCCATCCATCTCTCCTTTCCATCTCAATCGTTGATTTAATTTAATGGAATATTTAAAACCTATTTAAATATTCCAAAAGGCCTAAATAAATATAAATATTTATTTTAAGCCCATTAAATAAATTCCTTTAATAAATCTAATTTATTAATTTAATTCCTTTTATCAAATAGAAGGAATTAATTCTCCAAGAAAATAAAGGACCCGATTAAATCCAATTTAATCATTCCTATTCTCTAATATTTAATTCTAAATTAAATACTAAATGTGTGTGTGGATAGTGTGTGACTCTTTAGGTTCACCTTTCAGCTAGACTTGGTCGGATTCCAAGAATCCATCCGTTACCATGGATGGCCATCTAGCAACAGTCCATGGCACTAGAGACTAGGTGAAATATTCAGGGATGAACATTTAGGCTCTAACAGTACACTTGTCCTTCTGTCTACGGTCTCACCACTTAGGGTCTAGGGCATGGAAAATGCAGGTACTCATTTTGGACCTAAGTGTCGGTCTGTCCTTACTAAACGCAGCAAGGGAATTCTTCCCTTCTGTTCAGTTTACAGTGGCCACAGATTTTAGGGACAAGACACAGAGCATATGTGAGACTCAACTGTCAATGCCGTTTGACAGGAGACAGATCCTTTCTTGGAAACTACTGTCACTCAGTATACCAGAGCTGCACTAGACATGGCTTATGACTACTGAAGTGCTTCTTGGCAATCTCTCACCAATATCTAAGATACAGACCTGATATACAGGTAAACTCATAAGTTCCTCAAGTCAAAGGACTTGACCTGTACCGTTGGAACCGGGAATACACGTCATACCTTGCTGACCATACTCAAGGTCTTCCGTAAGACGGTTCCCGCGAGTCACCTCAGTCAGCTGCTTCCTAGCAAGCTAACCCACTAACACTGCTTAGACGACCTTCGTCACCCGTCGATGAAACACGACAGCAGGTGCTTAGTGCAAGTCTCAAAGGGAATCTCGGTACCCATTTTCGAGATTGCTTGACTTGGAGTTTTTTCGAACTGATTCGGCAAGACTGATTTCATGGACCTACCTCCAAGCGTAGTCCCAGCCCCCGAAATAGATTCTCAGCCCGTGGGCTTTGTTTGCGTAGCGAACAGATATGTAATAGCAATGTATAAGTGAACGCAAAGAAAGTAACGCCATATGAATCTCACTTCTTTATTCATAAATGTTTTATCAAACACATATACTGAAATTCTCTAGACATAGGTTACATTTTCATGCCAAGATTGGCTTACATGGTCACCTATTCTAACAATATGTGGCATACTTTGATTGGCACAACATCACAAACAACCCCATCTTTGTATCTTCCGATTGAAAATAATACCTTTACTTGCTTGGTCACCTTCAACTCGCCATACTCATTCAACCATTGAAGCTTGTATGGGCTGTGATGCTTGATAGTAGGTAAACTTAATTTTTGAACCAATTCAGTACTTTGCCACATTGCAACAACTAACACCATCAATAATCATGCGACATACCTTTCCTTGAACTTGGGTGCATGTATGGAACAAGTTTTCTCTTTGGTCTCCATCACCATCTTTTTGTGATGATTCCTCCTTGGTGCTTTCTCCTTCGGTTTCCAACTCTCCATGATTGTTGAAGATCATTGTACGTCGGTTAGGGCACTCACTTGCTATGTGTCCTATCCCTTGGCACTTGAAACACTTTATATCATGGTTTTTTGAAGAATTAGGTTCGGGTTATACCTTTTTTTGTAGCAACTTTGTCACCATGTTTAGGATCTATCTCCTTGAATTTTGATGTAGAAGAGGTGTCTTTCTTGGGATTGTTCTTCCATGGGCTGAATGTAGACGAGTGAGAACTCCTCCATATAAGTCCTCTTCACTTGAGTTGTTGTTCAATCTTGATGGATTAGTGTACCATCTCTTCAAGTTCTACATAGAGGTGCATCTCCACAACATCAGCGATGTCACGATTGAGCCCATGCAAGAAATGAGCCATAGTTGTTTCATTGTCCTCTATGATGTTAGTTCGAATCATAGCAATCTCCAGCTCTTTGTAGTACTCATCAAACACTTTTAGAACCTTGAGTAAGACGTTGGAAGCTGGTTGTGAAGCTCACAAATGATAATAGGATTGAACGAACCTCCTCCTCATGATTGCTCTCATCTCTTCCCATGTTGCGATAGGACGTTCACCATTCCTAACCAGCTCTTTTTACATCTAATCCACCAAAGAAGAGCATAATCACTAAACTCAAGGGGCTGGAAGTTTAGCTTTTTTACTCTCCAAGTATTTGTGGCATGAAAAGATGTTCAACACGCATCTCCCATTCCAAATATGCTTCGGGATCACTCTTTTCTTTAAATGAAGGAATTGCGACCTTAACTCCTCCTAGCCACCATCTTCATCTCTAGGCCGTCTCGGTCTATCTCTTGGTATATTCACTCTCCTTGGCCGGACGTCCTCATATTCATTTTCACCACTTGGATCCTCCAAATACTCATTATGAACATGACATTGATGTTGTGGATTTAGAGCTTGTCTTTGATTTGTAGCTCTTGGACGGGCAACTTGATTCTCATTTGATCCAATCTTTTATAAAGTCCTTCCAGGTTACGGTCAAGCAACTTCTCAAAGTAGCTCACCAAGACTTGCATATGGAATGCATCGACTCCGCCTCGTAGTGTTTGTCCCTAGTTGTTGTCATCACTTGTTTGAGCAACTCCTTTATCTCGATTTTTCTGCCATTTAGTAAGAAGCAATTATGGGAACCTCACCAAATCCTTGCACACTCTTTTTTTCTCTCTTTTATTTTTTCACTCGTGTTTCACTCCTTACTTAATAAGCTCACAACTCCTGACTCTCAATGATAGTTTCACTACACTCAACATCTCCAATCTAAAACTCTTGTGAGACTCAATACTTTATCTATTGACTCAAAACCAAATTCCAATTTCTTTTCTCGCCCAAGTATGTGTAGATGGTCAATTCAACTTACCCGTGGCAAGAGAATGGTCTAACGAAGTTAGGTACAACTTGGAAAATCAAGATTGGTTGGCTTACAAGAATAGTAGCAAAGTATAGCTAGGAACAATAACACAATCTGATTTTTTCTTTTATTTTTTTTCAAATGGCCCCTTTTTCCACTTTTTTTTTCTTTTTTTAAAGAATTTTTTTTCCTGCTCGTTCTTTTTCATGAGCTTTTCTTCACTTTTTTTTTTGTAGAGATGAAAATAAAGATAACAATGGTGGTACAGAAATCTTGGTGGTGTAACTCTAATACCATATGATATGGTATTGGCTACAGGCGACCCGATCTTCACGACGTAGGGCTTAAAAAGGATAAAGAGGTTTGTGACCTGAGGAATGCCAATAGCCAACTGAAAAGGATAAAGAGGTGACTATAAATGGATTGGTGGTCACTATAAATTATAAATTGTAAATTAGTAATGATTATAAATTATAATAGCTTGAAAAGGATAAAGAGGTCTGTGACCACGAGCACAAGTAAACCAATCCACACAACGACACACTTGGGTCGAGCACGAATTGGGGGCTTTGTTAATTTGAATCACCAACCTAATATGCTAGATTGACAAAGCAAGGTTTCACTAAAAGCTAAAACAGGATATAAACTCTTCAAAAATATGAGGAACTCTCATATATTCCTTAAACTTAGATAAATTCTTGGTTGACCCCGTTTTACATGGCTGATACATTGCCTTTTATAGGCTAAAACGCTTCCAAATTGACCACACATATCCCAAGTGACTCCTTGGTGGATGGATGTACATGCAATACTTAGTCAAAAAATGACTAAACACTATGCATTTTTGGTCAGAAACGAGTAAAACTTATTTCACTTTCATGTAAATCCAAAAATTGGGCATGGTATGTGTGAATAATGCACTTTGAATGCAATTAATAAATCTTAGGGAAAGGAATATTTTCGTCCTTTAACTTTGTCCAGAATTTCTTTTGGTCCTTTAATTTTGATAGTATTAGATTTAGTCCTTTATCTTTCAATTTTGTGTAGATTCGGTCCTTTAGCTCAATTATGACCATTTTGCCCTTTTGATTGCTAAGACATAATTAGTCCATCCACATGCTCTTAATCAGGCCTAACATGCTTCCGAAATGAAATTAAGCCCCTTATAAATTCATACCTCGTTTTGACCGCCTTGCCGCCGGGTATTCCAAGTCCTCGATTTTTCGGGCTTTCTCCAACCACACTACCGCAGCAGATAGTTCGTGGATCCTTGGCTCCTTCAGCAGCAAACAGCACAGTCCTATTTTGTTTTCCTACCTTAGGGCGTAAAAGTATTCCAATAATAGAGACTTAATAAAATTTTAGGTAAACAAACTTGAAACAGAAGCCTGTAATTTATTGAAGAAATACTTGAATATTACATAGATATTTTATTCCTCTATCGGAGGAGAAAACTATTTAGGCTCTCATGTAGGAGAGGACTTGACTGGTTGGGGATAACCCCATACACTGGATAACCTAACACTTTAGAAAATTTAAAAGACACAATTTTATTTTTTTTTGAAGAGTTGGAGAAGTTTTTTCTGATCCTCCATCTGCTTCCTATCTCTCTATTTATAATGGTCCCGCGGACTTCAAACCCGGACTTCAATCTTGTTTTTTTGGGTGGCATCATTGCGTCCGTCCACCAACTTTGTCTTTCACCTTTCCAGCTGTGGCCATTATGCCTTGTCGGCCATATGCTTGCCAACTGGTGTTCTTTGTCCTTTTGATTGTTAGTACTTTTGTCTTCTTCTGCCAATAGTCTTCTTTTTGATTTTTTTACATCTTGAGGGTTTTACCTCTTTTGTAAAAGTCATTTCTTTTACCCTTCTCTGGTCTTGCTTTGGGTTTACTTTAAGTTACCCGAATCTTTGTTCCGAACAAGGGTTTTTCCTGTTTCTCACAACAAGGGCATAGGTGGTTATGCCATTGTCCTACATGCATCATGTTGCATGCCTTCTTCCTTGTGTTCTCTGTTGCAGGCAGCTTATTTTCCCATATAAGCATTCTTTTCTTTTCAAACAAGCTTTCTGCAAACTCGGTGCTTTTTCCTGTCATGGAGTTTAACAGGAATGATCCTTTAATTTATTGAAAAATATTTTAAATGGATACTTGACTTTATCCATCTCTGTGAGACAGACCCAGTAACCCCATGCTCTTCTGGTGGATATGTCATCTTCACTAAGGGAAGACACCAGGGGAGCCTCTCCTATGGCAGCCTTGACTCAGTTGAATGCACATGTCTGGTCTCTTCAATTTGATGAAATGGAATGCTGGATGAGACCCTTTTCCTGCGATTTCTAGAGCTATAGAAATGAACTTGAGCTCCAAAATATCTCCTCGTTTAAGGTGGGGATTTTTGCCATGCATCATATACCGCCCCCCTGATCCATTCTGGAAGCTTTGAGATTTTCGGAAAGCTTGGTGACATAGTATGAACTGAAGCAAGAGCTCCAAAATCATACCACTCTCGTACCTCTTCTAGTTTAGACCCTTCGAGCATCCAGATTCTGTTATATCTTCCGGATGTATCTACGATGGTCTTGCCAGGGCTGATGCCTTTACGGGAAACAAGTTTTTCCCATGATCTCTAATTAATCCTGCCAAACGGAAACAGAAAAATAAAGCCTCGTTAGTATTAACCTTAGAAGTGTCCGTTATTGGCCTAAGGTTAATCTCTTCCTCTTTAACCCCAGAGGTGCTAGGTTGACTTGAATTATCAGGAGTTTGCACTTCCTGTAATTCAACTTTTGCCTTTTCACCAGAGTCTGGCGATGGCCTTGTGCAAGCAGCACTTGAATCTGCCGCTACAGGTTTAGAGCCCTGCTCTCTTAATTCTCGGGCTATCGCCGAAGATGATGCCTTTCGAATTGGTTCCAGTAGGTCGTCCCATAACGAGCTTGCAGCAAGTTTGGTACTCCTGATGGCGCTCTGGACAGTGTCCAGATCAGCTAGTTGGACTTGGCCAGCTATTTGGGCTGTAATTGTTAGCTGTCCAAATCTCTTATCAATCTCCTCAAGGTTCTCCCTAAGGTGTCTGAGCCTGATGATGACGGAGTCTGCTTTAGCTGCCTCCATCTCTTGTTAAGAAATCTGCAAGAACATTTTCATGAGATTTGATAATGACAATATTATAACAATAATATTGGCATTCTGCTTGCCATCTAATAATACGAGCTTTCTCAATCTTTGATTCAAGTTTATTTTTTAAGAAAGCCTTAACATTCGTATTATCAACTTTTAATGAAAAATTCTTTGACTAGTAAGAACAAAGGCCATTTTTTGAAAGCCTTCCAAACTGCAAAGAATTCCTTCTCGTTAATATGCCATAATTTAGCTTGTTGTTCGGTGAACAACCCTCCTGTGTATCTACATGGCTCTTCGCCAATAGTTGTTTTTCTCATGAGCACTGCTGCCCATCTGTAGTCATTAGCGTCCATGTAGACTACCAACTCATCCTCGTCTTGGGGATTGCAAGCTTTAGCAGGTTATTGCAAACCTGTTTTAACTCACGGACCCTTTGCGTATGAATTTTCTCCCAATTTCACTTTGAACTTTCTGTTTCTTTCAGGAGTGAACGGAAATCCTTGATAAAGATTCTTGCAAAATTGATAACTCCCAAGAAACTTTGAAGTTGCTTCTTATCTTTAAGAATATCAGGAAAATTGCGAATATTTTCTACAATGTGTTCCTGCAACTCAATACATGTTTCGTCAATAAGAATTCCTAAAAATTCAATTTTATTGACAGCTATAATGGCTTTCTTTTCGGAAAGTACTAAACCTTCTTTATGGCATGCATCAGAAAATATCTCAAGATGTTTGATATGATCATGTATATTTTTGGATGCAATCAAAATGTCGTCTATGTAGACAAACATAAACTCTAGATAATCTTTGAAGAGATTATCCATTTTTCTTTGAAATATCTGGGGTGCATTGGCAAGTCCCATAGGAAGTACATTCCAGATATATTGTCCATGAGGTGTGGAAAATGCAGTATATTTCTTCGAATTATTTTCCATCTTAATCTGATAAAATCCAGATTTGCAATCGAACTTGAAAAACACTTTAGTACCTTTAATGCAATCAATTAAGTGTTCTCTACTTGGGATGTAATAACCATCAAATTCTAATATTTTATTAATGCCTTGATAGTTAATGACTAACCTGGGTTTACCTCTTTTTATCTCACCATGGTTTCTTACCAGAAAACCAGGGCTACTATAGGCAGAAACTCCAGGCTCGATGAGTCTAAGATTGATATGCTCTTTGATAATCTCCTGTATATCTTTCTTATCCTCCATGTTCATTTGGATAGGCTTGTATTTGGATATACTCGTACTTGCATTCTTCTTTGACCTTTAGAGTAGCATCGATCTTGTTTCTGTCCCACCATGCCAAAGGATTCTCACTGAAATTCCTTTGAATAAGCCTCTTGACATTCTCGAGAGAAAGTTTACTTTCTCCATCCATGTCCATCGACCTGCACTCTTGTATAGCTTCTTTCAAGATCCTAAGATCTTCTTCCGAAGCATCATCAAAACCTTGTTGCCTGAAAGACAAAAGAGCCTTACCAAATTTTCTTCTATCCTGCATTTTTGGATAAGTTAATTTGGCATCATCTCCACATTTGCTGCGGAAATTTATACCCATTATCCTGTTAAATGCCTTTTCTCTCCGCAAAACCTGTATCTCGCTACCACAGTTAGTAGTAAAAATCAACAGATTCTTGTGGTTATCTTGGACATATTTTGCAAAGGTTTGGATGACATTATTACCTAGCAAAATATCTATTCCTGTATCATGAAAGTAAATAGGAGGCGTCTTTACCTTGAACCAAGGTGTTCCAAATGCTCCTCCAATCATGATTTTTGCTTCTCGTATACCCTTATTGAGTACAAGAATTTTTTGTGAAAAATCCCTTCCTGCAATAATAGGTAAGGATTCCATAGCTTCGCTAGGAAACACACCAAGTTTTTCCGTGCAAATCCCTAATCCTGAGTCAATATAAGCTGCAAAATATTCTGACTTATATTGTTCATACAACATACCAACATATATGTATATAGAAAAGGGGCTATTCATTCAATTCTAATGGTATAACCATCTAGACTGAATTCCATACCATTATCTTTTCTTCCCCATGGTTTATGTGAAAGAAATCGGTGGATCGTCCCGGGAATTGCGCGAATGCGGAAGCGCGATATAAAATAACATACAAAAATTAAAGCATGCTTTTAATAATAAAAGAACACGCTCAAGGGGTGTACCCTTGAGATTCTCGGGTGTTTGGTGTATCTCATGATTAAACAACATGTAAAGAAATCATGGAGGCCATAGAGTTGAAAATAAAGAGAGACGAAAAATAAAACGAGACCTACCCGTTGTCATTTTCGTCTTCAACGGCTACACGCGTTGTTCCCCGTTTTGCACCAAGATCTCGTTCTTGAGACCCTCCAAATCGTGACACACGATCCACCCACGTATCTTGCACGTCGTGCTAGCAACGAACAAGTGTATATTTTTGAGTGGATGAATCAACAACACATTATCAATTAACGGTATTGATCCATCTAAGTTCTAATGTTCCAAGAACAAAAGAACTAGAAAATATTTTTCTTGGAGAGTGGAGAGAGAGAGGGGAGAGAGGCCGAAATTATGTGTGTGTTGTGTGTGTGTTGGAATTTCATCATCCTTCAAAAAGTTGGAAGCTAGAGGTATTTATAGAGGAGGAGTTTAATCCTCTTTAAACTCCTACTCTAAGAACTCTAATTTGTCTAGGATTTTGACCTAGTCAAAGTCCTAGTCAAACTAGTGTTTGACCTAGTCAAACAAATCCTAGCCTTCCATCTCCCCTTTCCATCTCAACCACTGATTTTATTTTAATGGAATATTTAAATCCCATTAAATATTCCAAAGGGCTAAAAATAAATATAATAAATAAATATTAATATTTATTCTAAGCCCATTAAATCAACCCTTTAATAAATCCTATTTATTAATTTAATTCCCTTTATCAAATAGAAGGAATTAATTTCTCCAAGAAAATATAGGACCCAATTAAATCTAATTTAATCATTCCTTTACTAATTTAATTCCAAATTAAATACTAAGTGTGTGTGGATAGTGTGTGACTCTTTAGGTTCACCTTTCAGCTAGACTTGGTCGGATTCCTAAAATCCGTCCGTTACATGGGTGGCCATCTAGCAACGGTCCATGGCACTAGAGACTAGGTGAAATAATTGGGGATGAACATTTAGGCTCTAACAGTACACTTGTCCTTCTGTCTTCGGTCTCATCACTTAGAGTCTAAGGCACGAAAAAAGCAGGTACCTATTTTGGACCTAAGTGTCGGTCTGTCCTTACTAAACGCCGCAAGGGAAACCTTCCCTTCTGTTCAGTTACTGTGACCACAGATTTTAGGGACAAGACACTGAGCGTACATGAGACTCAACTGTCAATACCTTTTGACAGAAGACAGATCCTTTCTTGGAAAATACTGTCACTCTGCACACCCGAGCTACACTAGACATGGCTTATGACTACTCAAGAGTATTTTGGCAATCTCTCACCATATCTAAGATACAGACCTGATGCACAGGTGAACTCAGCAGTTCCTCAAGTCAAAGGACTTGGCCTGTACCGTTGGAACCGGGAATACACGTCATACCTTGCTGACCATACTCAAGGTCCTCCGTAAGACGGTTCCCGCGAGTCACCTCAGTCAGCTGCTTCCTAGCATGCTGACCCACTAACACTGCTTAGACGACCTTCGTCACTCGTTGATGAAATACGACAGCAGATGCTTAGTGCAAGTCTCAAAGGGAATCCCGATACCTATTTTCGGGATTCCTTGACTTGGAGATTTCCGGACTGATTCGGTAAGACTGATTTCATGGACCTACCTCCAAGCATAGTCCCAGTCCCCAAAATCGATTCTCAGTCCGTGGGCTTTGTTTGCGTAGTGAACAGAAATGTAAATGCAGATATAAGTGAACGTAAACAAAGTATTGCCATATGAATTTTCACTTCTTTATTCATAAATATTTTTATCAAACACCAGAAATTGTCTAGACATAGGTTACATATTCCTGCCAAAATTGGCTTACATGGTCACCTATTCTAACATTATGATCTTCGAGGAAACTTAACCCCAAAGTCATTATCCTATTTTCTCGTCCTGCGATTCCTGCAACAAATATCTCATAGTCTGCTATTTCTAGCATACCTTGGTATTTTTCCACAACAGGTTGTTGCATATGATATAAGTCATCACAAGGAAAATAGTTTTCTTTTTCAGTGATGTCAAATATAACCTGAATTTGTTTCCAGCCTTCTGGGCATCGGAGTTTCACATTATCAACCCTGATAGCTTGGGGCTTCAATAAGTCTGATTCCTTTCCTTTATAGGCCATAATCCTATCTTCTGAAAAGGACACCTACTACTAAAATCAGTTCTAGAACTAAGGGCTCGATCTAAAACTGGGTGATCTTTCATCAAGATATCAACACCACCTATTCTAGGTATTCTAATAGGATCTGGTGTCATTACCTTAGCGAATTCCTTGAAAATTCTAGGAATCTCAATATACTCTTTCCTAAGAAACAAATCAGAATGATGTGTGTTGAAAAGGGCATAAGTTATTCTATATGTTATAGAATATGGTCTATTCCCATCTTTCGTAAAATCTTTTCTTTTAAAATCCTAATGAAGGGTTAAGACTCTACTGAAATCTTGGTCTGCTAGGTTGTATGCTATCCTAGGATGAATATCAAACATCAGTTTTCCTGCATACAAATTTCCTATCATTGTCCCAAGACAACCATCTCTTAAGTTATTGATTCTTCTATCCATTATTGATAAATGTATTTCGAATCAATTCCTTCCTTAAAAGTTGCTTTTATTACTACTTCAATAGCTCCTATGTGGATCTATTTCATAGTAACCGCTACTTCTTCCCTGAGTTTACTTAATTCTCCAAGAATTTCTTCTTTAGGAATAAGCTGCATTTCCATCACATTACCAGTAAGTTCCATAGGGATAGCAAACTCACCTGAACTTACTTTGTAGATTATGTGATGTTTCCTTTGGTTCAGTCCTATCTGGTTGAGGATTCTTCCGATCCCTCCAATCCTAAAATCGTCGCATGGGCTAAGATTAGAGTCTTGTCTCATGATTCTTTCCATTGTTTTGTTTGACACCGTCATTCTCGAAAAGAATCCCGATAGGCTATCTGAGGTTGGAAGCCTATCTCCTTCGCTGTAATTATTCCGATTCGGTTGAAGATCCATCCGAATCACTTACTATTTCTTCCTCGTAGATGCTTTCATCTGATGGAAGGTCTTCGAATTGGTAGATTGGTACCAAATCATCGTAGTAGACTGCATCTAGGATGTCGTTTGTGGCTTCAAACTGGCGTAATTCACCACATTTCTGCGGGCAATCTGGGGAAATATGTCCTTTTGCTCCGCATGTCCAACAGTTGCAATCCTTAAAACTTTCATTAGCTCGGGTATGGGCTCGTCTGAAAGTTCTTCGTGTAGGGGTTCGTCCTGTGGATTTAGCCTCTGATCGTCTAGATCCTTGGGATGAAGCCCTTGTTGGTCCTGTTCTCTGTCCAGATTTGTAGGATCTGGCTTTTGATTTGGACCACCAGGATCTCCTTCTAAAAGAGGATTTTCTGGAACTCCTGGAATAAGAGTCGCTGCCTTGTTTTCTCCTCTTCTTTTGCTCACTTGATTCTCCTATAATAGTTGGAAAATCGTTATTATCACAACAGAGAGGGGTTCTTTTGATTTTACCTCTCAGTCTCTTCATGTTCTTTTGGACGGATGCTTATTAACACCAATCCTTCAGTTTGTCTTTGAGGAAAGACATCCTTCTTGTAACTGAATCTAGTTGTCCTGCAGGTACTTTGTATGATTGTATCAACATTTCCCTCCATGGGCTACAGATCTTTGTAAAGAACATTGGGGCCGCTACTTTGGTTGTTACCCCACTCTGGAAAAAGTATTTGGGGAACCAATAGATATATTCATCTACTGCACAGATACTTCTTAATTCTAGGCCAAAAAGAGCTTGTGCATACTCCCTAGCCTTTTCTGTTCTGCTTCCTTCGAAGTATCCATCCAATGAAGTGGATCTTGATTAACCTTCCGAGTCTGTCCGCGATTGCACTTTTAGACTCTCCTTCAAGGATGCTTGCTTTGGTCTCTTCTGGGGTATTATCCCATCCTATCTTTATCGACCCTTCCAAGCTTAACTCCAAAAGCTTTCTGAACTTATCCTTGTCTAGTTCCAACGTAGTTGCTGCAATTTTCATGGTTGCAACCCATTCATCTATCAGCTTCTCGATATTTTGGAAGTCGATAACATCCAGGTTGAGAACAGTGTCATATGGATGTAGGGGCTGGAGCATGGTCCTTGCCCATGGTATGTTTTCACGCACTTGTCTTGGATTCCTTCCTGGATTTTCTCGCAATCTTGTCCCTACAAAAGTAGGGGTAGCATTGGTGTGAAAATTTGTACCTTCTCTCATTAGATGATCTTGCGGAGGATCATTTGAGCCTGTGCTTCCCTCCGGCGGTGGTAAAGCTGGAGCGACCTCATTGGTTCAGATGTTGACTAAATCCACAATCCCCAGTTGGGAAAAGGATTCAGGTAACTCTTGTAGATTCGATAGATCTACTCTTGATATCTCCATTAGTTTATAAATTTGATGATCTCAATGATTTGTTCTTCTTGCGTCTTTGGCTTCGAGATCTCCTTCGCCTTTCCCTTCTGATGTAGGAAAGATACTGGTCCAAGGGCGTCCCTGATGCGTTCCTGATGAGATCTAAATGTTTCAGAGGTATTCCTTTGATTTCTTTTTAGATCTGTGACTTCAGCCTTCAGATCTGTAAGATCCTTCTGTAGATCTGGTAGGATCTTTAGGATCTCATCCATCTTTTGGTTCAAGAGGTCTATTTTCATAGGTGTATGGATTAACCTGTCCATAGTCTTGAACTATCTTTTGGACCTCCCTAAGGTCCTGCGAATACTTTGAGGTAGCCGATTCGAGTTCCCTCCAATCAGTTCCTTTAGTCATCATTTCTAGAACTATATTTTTTCAAGAATCTACCTTTTCTGGATCTCCTGGCTGGGATTCTTCCATGGATCTCAGCTCCCTGTAGACGTCTTACCGCATTTCCTGGTAGCGCCTGTTGGACATGGCAATTTCTGTGCCATTCCTATTTTTCTTCCTTTGGAAGAAGTGATGGATCGACCAACCTTGGACTGTTGGTGATGGTTCTAATAATTTCCATAAGAAATTCTGTTTTCTATATTTTCAGAATCTAAAAATATTCCCTGTTTTCAATGTAACTCAAACTTTCATTCGGTTCCATGCTTTTAAAATCTCCTCCGTTAGGGATAAAATATCAATATGTAATATAAACAAATATTTTTTCAATAAACCTAGGCTCTAATACCATTTGGGGTGAGCATGGGCTAAATTTATTAAAGGAAAATAATTTGGACTAAAGTGTTCAAGAAAAGTTGCAAAAGGCGTAAAATTGTCCGAAATACTGCCAGAGGACTAAAATTACTCATTTTTTAAAGTTACAGGACTAAAATTAAAACGGAGAAACTTAAAGGACTAAAATTAATAGATGGTAAAGTTAACGGACTAAACCAATACTTTCCCCATAAATCTTCTTTGACCACATGGCTGCACTTGGACGAAATGACTTCTTATTATGGGCTTCCTTGGACTTGAATTATTGAAATTAAGAACTCATGTTAGCCTCTAATTGTGACTTGATCCCATTGGCAAATTAGGTTGGATTGGGTTTGAATTGCTTCTTGTATTCTTTTAAACCTTCCTCTTGTTATTAGCCCACTTTAAATGGTTAAGTCCTGGTGCAATTGAGTTTACATTTCTTTAGCTAGTTGAATGCCCTCGGTGTTCTCATCACCATCTATAAATATATACATTCAACCATCAGGTAAACTTTTGTCTCCCCAACAATTGCCCTTATCTTTCTAAATACTTTCACCACACACTGACTTGAGCGTCGGAGTGCTTACGCCGGAGATCCCTCCGGCTTAGCCCTAACGCGGTCTTGTTTTGTAGGCATTACACTGGCTATTTTTCATTCGTCTAAGCATTGGAAGCAAGCAGAATACCTTTACCTTCACTAAAACACCCATAAGCATTTACCTTTGAGATTGAGGTACAACAACATAAGGGTATTAGTGTTTTTTCACATTGAGGAACAAACACTTAGAATTCAATCATACATTTATATATAGTATAGAAAATAATAGTTATAATAATAATAACAACATTATAGATAAAATAAAGGATAAATTACATTCACACCTCTTGAGGTTTGACATAATTACAAATACATCCCTATTAGATTGAAAATTACAATTATCCCCCTTAAGGTTTTTGAAACGTTACAATGTTTGTCGAAAAGTGTACAAGTACAAAAATACCCTCACCCTATCCTGCCAAAAAAAAATATTTTGAAAATGACCAAAAAAATCCTCTTACAAAATATAACAATTTTATTTTGGCTCTAAAACCTCTCATCCCCCTCCCTCTCTTCAAACTCAAAAACAACATTTCTCTGTCCCTACAAAACCCACTTCATTTTATTTTATATTTTTTCCTGTGCATCGGCCATTTACCGCCACCGGCCGTTTCTTGCACCTCTCTCTCTCCAAATATCTTCTCTCATCTCTCCCCTCTTTCCCTTTCACATCAGCGTTTATCTCTCTCTTCATTTCTAATAATGCTAAATGAGCGTACATTCCTGGAGCATAACTGTTCATAGAAGCAAATCTTGCGCATTTATTTCCAGTAATCGCCATAGGGAGTAAAGGCTATGTCTTGGTAGTTGTAGGTAATAATACCAAGAGACGGGAGGGCCTCGTCCATGACGACAAGGCAAGATCACGGGTGAATTTTTTTTCCCCAAGTCATTTATTGTGTGTTTGATTTCATTTTTAACTTGTATCCAAGACAGTGAGAAAATAAAATCAAACATAAAATTAGTTAAAACATTTTTATTGAGTATTTTGACTCGTTCTTTCATATATACATACATTCACTTACAAATAAATAAATATTATTATATATATACATTTATAAAAATATATAAAAGAGATATGATTTGACAATGAATTGTATTTTTTTTATCCCAATATACAACACAATATATACAAAAAAATAAATATTATTATATACATACATATATGTATAAAAATATATAAAAGAGACATGATTTGACAATGAACAATGTTTTTTGTCTCCCAATATACAACACTATATTTTTTACACTATATTTTTTACACTATTTAAAATTAACTTCAAAAACAAATCCAAGCATACACCATATCTCTAATACACACTTATTTATCTTTATTTTTCTCCCTCTATCTTCACAAAATAAAACAAAACATTTTAAAAACAAAACCAAAAGACAATGTTAAGTTTCCAAATTTTGTGTTTGGTTGATGAATTTTTTATTGTGCCAATCTTTTTTCTATTGTGCGCCTTATGTGGCGTTGGAATGCATCAATTTTTGGACAAAGAAAGCACACTTCACAATATGTTGCTGGACAGTTTATGATTGGGTGATGTTTAAGATACTGAATGGAATGAATGTTTCTTTGTAATAACAAGAAAGATGATTTAGTAGTATCTTCTGAACAAGATAAATGGTTTTGTAACATCTATTACGTATATTGGGTGATATGTAATGGCATATTATATTATTGAAGTTATATGTAGAGATTGGTGTTGGATATTGGTATGATTTTCGAGGCAAATTTATTTATTAAATATGAAAAAAAAATAAAAAATTTCAAAATTAGTATCATTTAACACCAATTTTAAAGTTGGGCAAAAACTTCCTCTTTAAAAAGATGGGGTTTGTAACCCCGTCTTTCATGGGTGTGTTAGGCAAATCGCCTCACACACCCCACTTTAATTTTTTTTTTAATTTTTTTTAAAATTAATTAAGTATTAATTATTAATTAAAATTTTAAATAATAATTAATTTAATTATATAATTAATATTAATATTAATATTAATCAATTATTATTTGAAAATTTTAAATTATTATTTATAATATGTTAATTATTTTTTCTAAATAAATATAATTAAGTTTTTAATAATTAATAAATATATTTATTAATTAAATATGACCTATAATATTACATTGTGTAAAAAATTAAAATATTATAAATTAGTGATGATTATAAATTATAATAGTGACCACCAGTCTCATATCTATGTCATTTGTATTAGTGTTGAGGTCTTTTTCTTTTTTTTTATCAATCGGTTCTGTTGGCTCATTTATTTTTTAAACTATGATTAACAACTATATTATCTTTTTTTAATTAGTTGTCGAGGTCTTTTTGTTTTCTTAAAAATTTAATAAACGTAGTTGTTAATCAACATAGTTTAAATTTGATAATATTGTGTTGTTGACATGAGCGCTAAGTTTTTAAATTTATATATGCAAAATATCCCACGTTATTATGACAAACAAAAGCTACCTTAACCATGTAATTGGTAAAAATATTAAACTCACGGGGAACATAGAATGGGTGCTAAGTCTTCTTCTTTAAAGCGTGTGATAACGAGATTTCAACGGCGCTTTCTAAGAAGACTTAGTACCTATGCCAGCAACACAATATTATCAAATTTAAACTATGTTGATTAACAACTACGTTTATCAAACTTTTAAGAAAACAAAAAGACATCGACAACTAATTAAAAATTAGGTAATATAGTTGTTAATCGTAGTTTAAAAAATAAATGAGCCAACAGAACCGATTGGTGAAAAAAAAAGACCTATATGAGACTGGTGGTCACTATTATAATTTATAATTGTTACTAATTTATAATATTTTTTATTTTTACACAATGTAATATTATAGGTCATATTTAATTAATAAATATATTTATTAATTTATTAAAAATTTAATTATATTTATTTAGGAAAAATAATTAATACATTATAAATAATATTTTAAAATTTTAAAATAACAATTGATTAATATTAATATTAATATTAATTATATAATTAAATTAATTAATTATTTAAAATTTTAATTAATAATTAATACTTAATTAATTTTTTAAAAAAACAAAAATAAAATAAAATAAAGTGGGGTGTGTCAGGCGATTTGCTTGCATACCCATGAAAGATGGGGTTACACGTCTTCTAAAGACGGGGTTTGTAACCCCGTCTTTGCCCAATTTCAAAATTGGTGTCAAATAACACCAATTTTAAAATTTTTATTTTTTTTACATTTAATAAATAAATTTGCCCGATTTTCTACTTAATGATGATACATAAATATTTTTGCACGTAAATGATTCGGTACAATTTACTTTTTATATACAACTTAAATTAGAGGTTATTATCAACTAATTATTATTATATCAGCAGTAATGAAAATTCATATATTCAGTGAGTAAGTATTACAAAGTACAAAAACGACTAATTTAGCAAAAAAAAAAAAAAAGTATATATAACATTTAAATACAGAATAGATGGATCATAACATTGACCCCCATCATTTTTTTTTAAAACATTACACTTACATGGGCATTTTGGTATGAGAAGTTAGTCAAATTCCAGTCAAACTTTTTTTAAAGGTATTTTCGAAATAACACATGTTACATCTATTGAAATCCTTCCATGGAATTAAATGTTAGACAAAACAAACATTGGGAGAGTGACTATAATCTATTAATATATATGTATATCTATTAATATATATATATATATATATATATATATTTGAAGGAAGTCTTTCACTTCAATAGTTCAATTTTGACCAAAATTCTAATTTCCTAAAATTTTAATTTTTTTTTTAATTGTAAAAATATTAGATTTGGTAGGTAGGCATTAATGGCATATGTTATAATTTTCAATGTATTTGGCCTCTTTAATTACATCCTTTATTAATTTATTGTTATATTTTTTTGATTTTGAGAATATTGATTCTAACATATATATCTATATATATCCTCCACCCCACATATATATTTGTAGTATGCACTGTATATATCGATTTTTTTAAAGATTTCAAATAATTTTTACAATGCATTCTAATTTTTTTCCTTAAATGCATGGAGAACTTAGCGTCATTAACATAATTAAAAAATATAGTTAACTAACTTTATTTATATTTACCAATATTATTTATCTTTAATTTATACTTTTGATTATGATCTCCGTGATTTTAGTTTACCACTTAATTTTTCAAAATTTAATTAGTTTTTTCTTATTTATCAATAAAACATTAATAGAAATATAACTTCCTCATAGAATTAGTGTAGCTTCCGCGTTGGATAAAATAGAGTAATTTGACTTTATATACATATATTAATATTATCTATTTGAAATTCATAATTTTGGATATGATCATCGTTTTCTTAGCTCAACACTTATTTTCAAAAGTGGGGTAATTTTTTGATTGATATTTTTGCAAATGCTAATTTGTGAGAATTTTTGAATTTTATAATTATAATAATATTCCTATTGGTACATACAAATTTTCATATATTTAAATTTTCTAAAATCCAGTCATCTACTTATTAAATACCATTTATATCGGTTTAATTATTAAATTCTAAATATTATAATTTGTGATATACTTTTTATTATAATATAACATTTTGTTTAGAAATTATTTTCTTTCTATGGTTCCTAATTATAATATGACACCCTTATTCATAAAATATTAATTTTGTAATTATCTTCCCTTTCATATCTTTGTCTTTTGTTTTATATAATAATTTTGCTGATTGTTAACTTTGTCTTTTGTTTATTCAATCTACATATAAAATATGAAGGGATTTGTTGAGATTATATCTTTTATTTTATATATAATACTAAAATGTCATATTAGGTAGCATATTCAATCACCAAAATTAATTTTTAATTGTGCTAAATAAATCTTTCTATGCATTTAACCATTTGTGTATATGTCATATTGGATAGCATAATTAATTTTGGAATCATTGACTTTAATTATAAAAATAATTTCTAATTATGCTAAAATAATCTTTCTATGTATTAAACAATTTATGTTTTAAATCAATTATTTCTCCATAAATTCTTTCCAAATTTTCTTTCATAATTTTTTGGCTAAAAATTGCGACATCATTGTGTAGCTAATAAATAATCACTAAAAATTTGCCTAATACCATACAATTAATTAAGCACTTTGTCATTATTTGATGTCCACCTCTTCTCATTTCATTAAAGTATATATATAGTGGGATTTTTTTTTATTTGTTCAAATTTTGTCATATCCTACCTCTAACCTAATTTATTTTTTAGTTTTCTTGATGAATTTAACTTCTTTTGAATTTTTACTTGTTGTTTAATATTTTTTATACTTTTCATGCTTAAGTTTCGATTATGCTATTCCAATCAACATACGACAAATCCTTTTACTTTTATTTTATGCGTTCCAAAACTTAAAGAATTATTTTAAGTTTGAGATTATAGGCTGTTCACATTTTCTCATCTCATTTAACTATATATAGTGGGACTTTTTTTAATTTGTTCAAGGTTTTATCATAGCCTACTTCTAATTCTAATTTAATTTTTAGTTTTCTTGAAGAATTTAACTTCTTTTTGAATTTTTATTTGTTGGTTAATGTTTTCTCTACTTTTTCATGCTTAAGTTTCGAGCATGCTATTCCAAACAACTTACGACAAATTCATTTATTTTATTTTATGCATTCACAAGTTTCAAATAAGTCTTTTGAGTTTGAGATTACGAGCTAATATTTTAGTATATGGGTGAAACAATAGCATAAGGGGCATGGAGATTTGGACCAAAAGTAGCAAAGAGTAAACAACGATAGAGATTTTACTATATAATTTTGACATTAGAAAAAAAATACAAATAATATATTAAATAGTCGAACATGAAAAGCAAAATTAATATTGAAAAGTCTCAACAAAATAAAATAATCGATATATATATATATATATATATATTTTCTACATAATAATTTAATAATTACTTGTATGCACAAGTAAAATATATATTTGATTCCTTTTTTGTAGTGATAACTTTGTAAAAATTGTCAGCAGACTTCTAGATATTGATTTGACGAATTACATTAATTTTGTATTTGTGATCAATTGTTATTTTTCTTATGATTTAGTGGGCTTCCATGATATCAAAGTTATGAAAATAGGATAATACATAATATCGTTTAAGCAAACTTAATATATATTTTATAATTTTATATTTTTGCCAAAACTATTTTTTTATTCATTTTATTCATTTTATTCATTTTTTTATTCATTTGATTAGTTACTTGAAGTTCTGTAATATTCACATATTTCTTTTCCCTTTTGGTAACAATTCTATAGAAGTAATGATACCATACTATTAGTTTTATGATAGAAAATTATATTATATAGTAACATTATATAATAAGATGATGTAATATTGATATGCGATTTTGTTACATAGATATTAGTATAAAAAATATTTTTTTATTAAAATTATTTATGTTTCATCCAAAATTATATCAGAAGAGTCAATAAAACTAAATAATTAGTTAAAATTTTAAGTTTATTGGATGTATATCTATTCATTCTTATTTTGATAATTGTAAATTTTGTAATTTTATTGATATTGATTAATTGTGATTTGGAGAAAATAATAATTTTATATTATTGATCTCATTCAAACTAAAAAAAAAAAAAACTAACTTTTACATAATTTTTTTTGTAAGACATAATTTTAACCGTAATAAAATTAAACCCATGCATAGCACGGGGCACACGCTAGTATATATATTTGAAGGAGGTTTTTTTGACCAAAATTAAGCAATTTTGACTCAATTCTAATTTTTTAAAATTTTGAATTTTTTTTATTGTAATAAATATTCCTATTGGTTACTTTAAATTTGAAAAGTTAATAACTATTTTTTTAATACATAATTTAAATTAATTTAGACAATAAATATTAATTCTTGATTATGTTATCATGAACTATTCATTCTATATTAATTAGTGATTATGTTGCAATCAACAAGTTTCCTTATTTTTCATACTCCATCTTTCCGATTTTCAAACTTTCAGGTATTTAGTTTCCATAATTTATTCATTGTTAACATATTTATGGTAAATAAAAATGCTTAATAAAGAAGAATGATGTATTTTTTTTAGAAAAATACAAGACATCTTGCTCTTTTCTTATTTTTTAAATTCTAAATTTGGTGCTTTATTAATGTCTTTTCATTAGATTAGGTTTATGGATTATATATATATATACATATATAGTATTTATTTCATGCTTTGTTGGGTGGGTGGAAATTAATCTTACATGTATTATTTTATTTCATGCTTTGTGGGTGGGTGAAAATTAATCTTACATGAGCATATAGGCAATATATGAAGAAAATGAGACTTTCATAAGTCAAGATATGGAAAAAAAAATTCTCACGTTTCTTTTAATGTTTATATTATTAGTTATTTTATTTCATGAGTTTATGAATATATTATCATACTTTTATGAGTTAATCAAATTTCTTATGTTCGAAAATTTTTTTCAGTGCTTTTTAATTTATTTATTATCAATTTTTTGTTTCATGAGTTCATGCATATAAATTATGTGTTAATTATAATTATTTTTGTATAATTTGTATTATCTATCGTTTTCAAATAATAAAACATATTTCAAATTCACAATAAACAGAAAAAGGAGATCACAGGTCAAGGTATTAGTTTTTTTCTTTCCTTGATTTTTAATATTTTTTATTATCAATTATTTTATTTTATGAGTTCTTGAATATGTGTTTTTTTGTGTTAATTATATAATTTTTATTTACTTTATATTTATTATCATGCGCATTTTGACTATTTTATTAATAATATTTGGTAGAAATATTGGATTTTGCATAAATTTTTCACTGTTGAGAATCAATATAATCATTGCAATTAAAATTTTGTTAGTATCAATTATTTAATTATTTGAGTTCATGAATGATGCGATATATACAATTAATTTAGAATTTAAAAGAAAAATAAAAATTTAAAAGTATTTTTTAGAAAAAATTGATTCAATTCAAAATTTGTACCTATCTATGTTGCACGTGAAAGTTGAAATAATTAAAAAAAATTAAGAAAAGACCGGAGGTTTGTAAAATTATTTTTCATTTAATTTTTATAGTTTTATTATCAATTATTTTATTTCATGAGTTAATCATGTGTAAATTATAACCCTTTTGTTACTTCATTCATATTTCTATCATGTTTATTTCGATTATTTTGTTGATATCCTTGGGTAGATATGATGAATCTTGCTAATACTTCTCATTAGTGAGTATTCATTCTTTTGTATTTTTTTTTAAAAAAAAAATTATTGTCAAGTATTTTATTTATTAAGCTCATGAATGTATATGTGATTGATACATAATTTTTAGTTATTTGTTATGAGTAAACTATATTATGTGAAAACTTATATCTTTTGTGATGTTTTCTATTGTCATATTAATTCGGTAATTTCCTATCAATCTCATAATTAGATCTATTTCTTTACAATTATACTTTTCTAACAATAAGAATATAATATGCAATAATGCTAATTATTTTATTTTATCTCAAAGTAAAAATCGACTGTCACAAGTTGCCTAAAATAAAATAATTATATCATATATTTAATCTGTATGTAGCATCCATTTTTATATTTACTAGCATTTGCCCCGTGCAACGCACGGTGACAAACTTTTTGTATGAAAACTAATTCCAATCATATTTATTATTTTTAATTTATATCATGAGAAAAAATATTTGTTTTATTTTTTCTGAAAAATCTGTCAAATAAAAAATTATTCTCTTATTCACATTACATCAGAAAAACAAATTTAAAATATATTATAAATGTCAACATGACTTTCAAATGATATATATTTTTCACTTCTAATATTTTTTTAAAATTCTGAACCCATCAAATATATTCGAAATTATTTTGGTATCAATTGTTATTATATTTTTTCACCCATAAAAATTCATCACAAAAATATAAATATAAATAAAAAAATCATGACAGATATATATAAATTTACTTGACAAAAGTTATGTTCACAACAGATTAAATAATTCAGGATAAATTATGAAAATATAAATTGTCTTTCATAAAATTGTAAGAATTTGAATATCAATAAAATAATAAAAAAGTATACTAAAATACATTTTGAATAATCCATAGACACTGTTTAGTTAAGACTTATTCAATAGAAATAAAATTTTCAAAAATAATTTCAAATACGATAATTTTAAATATGTATTTAAAATATTAAAAATAAAGTTTACACAATAATAAATAAGCTAACTTTATCAAAAAGTTAGATAAAAACAATATAGATAAGGAGTTGCAAGTGTTCGAGAAGAACTTTTATAGAAACCATTATTTTGCTACTTTTGGATCTAATTTATTAAAAGTAGTTTCTTAATGTATTTCAATTTATTGGAAATGAAATATTCTATACTACAATTAAATAAAATCAAATTTGGCTAATTTCACTAAGTAAATAATGAAAGAGAGGTGCAAATAAAATTTTCATAAAAACTAATAGCATAAAACAAAATTTTATTTAATTTAATACCAATTAAATTATCGTAAAGTTTGTTTTAAAATATACTCTATAATTTTAATGCATTATATCCATTGTGAGAACACACATATATGGAAAATATCATATATGAAAAAATAAACAACAAGCAATTGTTCACCTCATGATCCACATAAGAGAGACACAGAGAGATATAATCATGATAAGCATGTAGACATATAAAAAAAATTAAAACACGAGATAAATCATTATAATCTAATAAAATAAAAAATAGGATTAAACAATTTCTGAAAGGATGAATAGAAACTTTATATTTTTAATATTATACGGTATCTATTAATTGATATCGAAACAAAATAGTTTGATATATTTTTTGGATAAATGTACAATTCTGTTAAGACATTGTAAATATTAGAAAAAAACTTTCATAAAAAGCATTTGCTACTTTTGGATCTAAATTGATAAAAAAGTTTTCTTAACACATTTTCTTCATTGTTCGTATCATGCAATTTTCTCTTTATTTATGTTTAACCTTTTTCATGTTTTTACTTTTGCTCAAACCATTACCTGTATTATGAGGCATGATCAAGATTCATCAATTACGCAATTTTTACAAGAATCATCGAAGTTTTTTCTTATTTGATATAATTTTATAATTTCTAAATTATTTTTTTATGATTCTGTAGTTAGTTTTAATTTTTTAACTATATTACAAGTCCATAACAAATAAAGAGGCAGAAGTCAATAAGACTTAACAATTAATCAAAAATTTAGTTTTATTGGATGTATATCTCTTCATTCTTCTTTTAATGATTGTAAACTTTTATAAATTTTATCCATATTGATGCATTGTAATTTGGAGAAAAAATAATATTATATTATTGATCTCATTATAATTTTAGTCATAATTACATTACAGCCGTGCATAGCACGGGGCACACACTAGTTTTCAATATAATAAGGATGTATTTATGATTATGTCAAATATAAGAGTATGGATATAGTTTACCCAAAAATAAATGATTTTATTTAAAATATGTTTAACGGAAGAAATTTAGAATTAGGAAAGAAGGAAAAGTAAAGGTAAAATCTTTCTTGATTTTTATTTTTTTTCATTTTTTGCACCAGGTCTTCAGCATCCAATTTGGTAAAAATCTCAATTATTATCACAGTTTTGTCACATCAAATAATTTCAAAATTCCAATATTTCAATGAACTACAGACTTAAATTGCGTAAAATTTAAAACCTACGAGTCTATAATGCCCACCCCCATAATCGATTGTTCTAAAAATGCCACCCCAAATTTTTATTCGACTAGAAAAACAGTTTTGTGTGAATACCACGTGTGATGTAGGATGTTGAGTAAGCGTCATGTAAGCAAAATTCCCAACTTGACTTGTCCATATTTTAACAATTTCGGCCAAATTCAAAACTCCAATGGGTCATATCGTGCAAAATCAATAAGTTCTGTGGCAAATTTGCCACCCTACAGTTTGGTATCCTTATAATGTCAACCCCAACTTGTTTCTCGAGAAGTTTCTTATTAGTATACACTATAATTTTGGGTCAGTGTTTATGATTGCATGGTCCAACTTCGACATATCCTGTCCAATACTTTAATACGTATTCGAAAACAAATCCAAAAATTTCAATAAATTCTTAAGCTTGGCAGTATTTCTGGCAGGGTTTATCTGTGTCCATGCAACGAACAAAAGCCCAATGAAATCTGGCAAAAGGAATTTGATCGTTGAGTACATGGGTTGATGATTCTATATCATAACTTCACCAGAATGTGCAAACAAGATGCCATATTCTACATAGCTTGAATCTCGTAATCAGCTAAAGACTGAAAATATTACGGTCGAAATTATGCCCGATACAATAAAATTATCCTCAAGTCGGTCGCTCTAGGCTGAGCGAACACGGCCCATTGTGACACACCAAAGTATCAGGGCACAGCTAAAGATCAGTGAATATGTCCTAGTGACGATTAAAGCAATTTATTGAAAGAATATCCGAATTTAAGTGCCAACACAAATCACATATTACATAAATCCTTTTCCAAATGTACCACGTCTTTCTTACCAGTTGTTTCCAAACACTATGACACTGCTACCTGTGGACACAACTAGCGGAACTGAAAAGGCCAAATACCAGACAAATACTACTACAGTAAGCAGTTTGTGGTAATTTGTACAGCCACTTCGAAATCAAATATACTCGGAAAGAATGGAACTAATATAAGGTGCAGAACACACAAGCGAGAATTTCCCAATAGGAATGCGGTGGATGGGATACCAACTCACAGGATCACAATGGTCGTCCACTAAGAGCAGCAGCCACTCTTCTGAGCAACAGGTTGTCCACGAATCTGCACAGTAGGTGGCCTTGCATTGTTCGATGCAGGCTGACTTGCCATCCTGCGATATCGAGGCAAAATGAGATGTTCGGTAAAATATTTTTGTGGCAATGTTCACAAGAATAAAAGACAAATCCATTGTTCAGGACTACCAGAAAAGTTATATTCAATCCAGAAAACAGTCGCAAAGGAAGAATTCACATGATAACAAGCAAAGGAGGATAAAGGCATACCTGTTCTTGATGTCGGCAGACATAGCCATGAAAGCCTGTTCAACATTAGTGGCATTCTTTGCACTAGTCTCCATGAATGGAATGCCAATTTCATCCGCAAATGCCTTTTACAACAGCAGACAATGTATTTCAGTTACACTATCAGTCTAAAGCACTAGCATGTTTGGTAACAGATAAAAACCTACCTTTGCTGTTTCATACGGCACAGCTCTGTTGTCTGCAAGGTCACATTTGTTTCCTACGAGAAGCTTGTTTACATTTTCACTGGCATATCGATCAATTTCATTCAACCATTGCTTCACATTGTTGAAGCTCTCCTGGTCAGTTACATCATATACTATCTGCCAGAAGATCGAATGTTAAGAGTATATGGTTAAGAACTGAAACACAAAATTGCCTATTAGAGATGAATCAACAAGAAAGAGACTAACTATAATTCCATGTGCACCGCGGTAGTAACTACTAGTTATAGTTCTGAATCGTTCTTGTCCAGCGGTATCCCACTGCAAGCAAAAATAAAAGGAAATGTGAGGTCAAGCTCGCTCCTGAAAGGCAATCGTGCGTTGGAAACAAAGGAAGGACAAAGCTTTGCTGGATTTAGTTGCATCCAGTTGCCCCCATCTTTCAAAGAAAATATGAGATTAGAAACACATGTTTCAAATTTTATGACAAACAGCAGAATGAAGAAGGTACCATGAACACAAAGATACATATGTAGTTGAATGCATAAGCCACATGATCATGCACAAAGCTGAAAAGAAGGACCAAACATCTACACAAGGATATTTACCAACTTCCAGCAGCCTCAGGAAATCAAAGTGCTAATCGAATATTAAAATATTAGTGCATATCCTATTTACCAAAAGCTATATAACTGCATTTGGACTGTTCAATACTGCAACAGTCAATATAATCAAATTGATTTACTAGATCATTGTACTTGTTGACTAACACAAGGATAAAAGAATTACTGACAATAAGAAGATCCAATTAAGTTGTCATTTTAGTAAAGACATTAGTTTCTTTTCTCAAAATCAACATATCCATTTATTATATGAATTTCAAGTAGGAGTATGTTTGCGCTACAAAATTAATACAGGAACATGTATATTTGTCCTTCAAAAGATTAATGTGTATTCATTTAGTCGCCTATTAACTAGTTAAAAGAACAAAAGATATCAAATATTCTGATAACCAGGAAGGTTAAACGATCCAAATGCTTAGTGACTATTCATAGGTAACACGGCCAGTTCTATACCTCATGATCAGAACGCATAGAAGAGGAAAAAACTTACAATCTGAAGCTTAATAGTCTTTCCATCTTGCTCCACAGTCCGAATTTTCTGTAGAAGTAAAAACATAGTCAGAAGATTCAGAACTGTGATTGAACCAGGTAAAACTTACCACAGCAAAAAACCCAAGCCCTTACAAAGTCAACACCAATTGTACTGATGTAACTGTCCAGGTAGGAATCATCCTGTATGAAAAGTCACAACAAAGGTAAGTCACTGAACCAGATTGTACCATAACTCAAACAGCCACACATTATATGATGATTTTATTGCATAGGTGAGCACTTATTAGAAAGAGTAAAGATATTCACCACCAGAAGATACATAATATCTAATAGTTTCATATACTTAGTTGCTTAGACAACCACTATATCGAACTGCAACAACTTTTAAATGAATACCATTTTCAAGCTATTGGCTCAAAACCCTCAAAAGACGACATGAAGTGTAATTCTGATTTTGACTAAAAGAATTCACCATACTGTAGTGGCAAAAGGCCTGATGTTCAGTACTGTTTCACAAAATGGCTATCATCATATTTGATTAGTAGAGAGAAGAGGATCCGTCTAAGCAAGAACTAACATAGCCAACATCCACTGCAGTTTCTATTCAAGTACCACGATTAAGAAATATGTAGAAACTTACAGCAAATCTCAGGAGAAGACATGACTTTCCAACACCTGAATCTCCAATTAAAAGAAGCTTGAACAAGTAGTCACTGAAAGACACAAACATCAAATACCAAATGAATTACATAACGATAATGTCATCTAGAATTGCAAGATACAGGCAACTGAATTCCATATTTTGCTGAATATGTGAACTTATAACTATTCTGCCCCACTACAGCATAAAAATGAGAAGATATTTGAGTGTATGAACCAAATAACAGTTGGTTTGCTTGGGTAATTTTATGGTGAATATATCCTTTAATCCATTCATCCATTCGTCCATTCATCCATAAATAGAAGTAGAGTTATATGGCTACTTCTACCAGATAGTGGAAACACAGGAAGGTTTTGTAAGACATTAGATAATCCCATAACCAACATGAACTTCAAAATCAACAAGAAAAGTAATTTTACAACATTAAGCATGCATCAATCAACTAATACTAGCTTAGTTTCTGAAGCTCCTACTTCTGTATGCAGACACAATTCTCTGATCACCCGATTTTATGTAAGTCCATATGAGTTAGTGAGATGACCACAATTTAAGATTAGAAGAATAAAAAACACTACTTCAGCCCAATAAGCTGCACAAGTCACTACAAATCTGATTTCATAGATCAATCTAGAACTACCACAATTTCGGTAAACCAGAGACCGAAAACATGAAAAAAGAATCAAATTTTAATTCACTTTTCATCATCGAGATGGCAAAATTAGCCACCAAAAGAAAATCCATAAAGACACAATTAGAGAATAATCCTGACCTTTAACATATCACAAACTACAATCAACTTTACCAGGGAAAAAAAAAAACCCATAAATAAATAAGCAAAAATTTCAGCTTCAGAAAAGCGAAAAAATCATGGATCTAATACAACAGCAAAATTAAACAGAATTCTCACACAGTTCCAACCAAAAAGTAACTGGATCTATAAAATCCAAGCAAATACAAACACAAATCCTATCCTACAAGACCACCGAAAATTTTCCTAAGCATCTCATCGTTTCTCAAAATTCCCAAAGAAAAGAGATTTACTATTCCGGATTCATGATTGGATGCGCTGATTAGATGGCGGGGGTGCGGGACTATTCTCCTTCCGACGGACCAAGATCGTCTGGGACACGGAAACAGCGCCGGAGGAGTTGACCGGAGTTGGGGGAGAGCAGAAAGTTTGGCGCTAGTAATTAATGAAAAAAATGAAAAACACTGGAAAACGAATAGGGGTCTGAGGGAAATGCCGTTGCCTTTTTTTTATAGAAAAAAAGAAGAAAGAAATACCGACAGCGGACGATTGGCGAAGACTTCCACGAAAGAGCCCTCCTACTTTACGGAAATTACACGCGGCACCACAAAAGTTTTCTTAATTAATTTAAAATTAGTGCGATCTCTAATTTGGAATTAATTCTTTCTCATCTCACCACAACTCCTTTTTCCTTTTTTTTTTTTATTTTAATGGAAAGAAGAAAAAGACAGGTATGAGAATTCTCGTCCAAAACTCATCTCAACACAACTAGACTAAAAGACGACTTGGAAAAAAGTTTGTCCAAGGCAAATAATATGATATAATATACTTGTCATGTGATTAGTTTATATCTACTCATATTTAATTCAAGCTAACATTTGCGAAGACATTTATATATGTATGAATAAACATAGTGTCTTGTTATTTAGGGTAAATCGAATCGACATCACCTGAAATTAAATTTAATTATAAGTATACCCCTTGAGAGAGTACTAATTTAATTTATCATGGGGGATGTTTGTGTAAATTTTTGTCTCTAAAATGTATTGATATAAATTATAAATATAACTTCAAGGGATGTATTTTATAATTTATAATGAGTATGGAGCATTTGTGTAACTAGATATAAATTCAAGGGGTATTGATGTAATTTAGGTAAAATTACACTTTAAGTCCCATAAGATAAAAGGTTCAACACAATACAAGAAAAATGTTGAATAGCAATAAAAAAATATTAGCGTCGAGCTAATTAGCAAGTAAAATTATCGTTACTAATTTACTTTATTTGATATGAGAAATTTACTTGCTAATACATTTAGCAACGAAATTTACTTGCTAACGAATTTAGCAACGATTTTTTAATATATATATATATATATATATATTAAATAGTGTAGATTAGCAATGAAAACTTTTCTTGTTAATTAGATCGACGCTGATTTTAGCATCAAATTTTTTATAGTTATTAAGCTATTTTTTTGTAGTGACACTTTTAGTCCTCGGTTTTACAAAAATTTTAAAATGATCCCAAAATTAAAAATTTTGATACATTTAGTCCACTTCTTTACGGAATTTTTAAAATGGTCTCAAAATTGAGAAAACGCGACATAATTAGTCAAATGTCCAAGTTTCCGTCAAAACAATAGACGACAAGAATGTTGGATAGCTTGCACATAATATGTATTTCCCATATGGAAAGTCTAATTAAGTTTTAAGTACTTAATAAAGAATTATCCAACTTAAAATTTAAAATGAAAATTTGAGAGAATAATTAAGAAAAGGGGGGATATATATTATTTAATATATAAATTCACTTGGCACTTGGCACGTCTATCCGGTGAAAGAACATAATATTTTATTTTATTTTTGGAAATTCTGTTTTATACTTATTTTATTCTTTTATAGAGGTTGCAAATAATAAATAGCATTTTTTTTTAATAAAAGAAGATATCTTTTTTCCGATTTTAAGACTATTTTGAAATTCCCATAAAGTAAAGGATTAAACGTGTCAATTCAATTTCAGGATCATTTTGAATATCCCATAAAGTAGAGGACTACACGTAGTACGAAATATGGAATTTTGTCATGCAATTTATCCCATTCTTTAATTTATTTGATTTTTTTTCAGTTATATTAGTTATTTAATCCAAATTTGTAAATAAAGTTTTGACTAAATTGATTTTATTATTGTTTGGTGGGATGGATAAAAATTTAAATTTTGAAATTATGTTGAAGTTTATGAAACTGCATCATTAACCCATTAAGGCCTCGTTTACATCAGTATTGTGTTTACTTCATTTTGAAGACAAGTATTTACATCCCAAAGTCTAAGTTGCAGTTGGACCATTGATTGAAATTATGGGGAAAATAGAAATTTATTGTTATTCTAATTATTATCCATCAAAACGAATGAAATTGTTCACATGAGTTTGCTTATTCGAGTCAATTCCCCCTTCAACTAGGATTAAAAAGAAAAAAGAAACAAAACCCTCCACTGTGATCAAAATTTAAATTAGATGCTAGTAATTCTTCGGAGGCAGGGTCGTCGGATCATAGAGACCGTGAAGATTTCATCTTGATCGCCGCAACAACTTTAACATGGATAAATAAGGTTATCCAAGCTGAAACAAAAGTATTATAGCAAGCAATATAATTTGTAACTGATCACAATATCGAGAACCCCATTTTGAATCTGACTCTCTTTTGTCAGTGAAAATGATACTTGGTCGCAATAAAAGTGCATATTGCACATCAAAAAAATGTATTGAACAGATGAAGGTCACCCCTTGTCACTGACTTGTATGGAAAATTCAATTTATTGGCAGGCAAGTAACTCAATACAAATCACTTAACTTAGAATGATTTTATTGAGTCCGATTGTATTTTGAATACTCTAAACTCGAACAATTCAACTTATGTTTTTATCCAACTGATACTTCAAATAGATACATTATATTTTTTATATTTTAAAAATTATGATAAAGCAAGTAGTTCTGATTTGAATACTATGAGTTAGTGCTATTTAAGATTCCTGTTTACTAATCATAGTTTGCATTCACATATTCTTTTCCTATGCTCCACATTTCAAAATTTCAAATTCTAATGATTGATCATGAAATTTTCACAAATAAAACATTAATTAAGATTTTGGCGCACATAAATTATCAATCACAATCACTTAATAATTGAGTAATTTGCAGGTTGTACATACTTATTAATACAATTTAATTAATCGAATAAATGTGATAGAACGTGTAAGAAAATTTAATTAAAAAACAAAACTCCACCTAGTAATTATCTATTACAATCCCATCAAATCTATCACGTAACAAGTGCCAAAATAAATTCCATCTGGAATTTCTCAATTCGCTCGAAAAATATCAAAAAAAGAAAAGAAAAAAAAAAAAAGAAAGGAAATGTTTCATCATGATTTGTTTTGTGAAAATATGTTCTTGGCATCTCCTATTTTTGAGGGATCCAAATCTCCCAATTCCACAGGCAAATGTCCTGTGCCATCACTGTCAAGATCTCCATCAATTCCCATTCCTTCAACCTTTGCTCCTATGGAACTCCCCTTCAAATCTACATCTGCTAATTGCAAAACAAGTTCATTAAATTTTTACGATGATTAATTAATATTTGTCATGATTTTTATTATGATCAAAATATTTATCATGGTTTTAACTATTGCTAATTTTTTACCTCACTTAAAATACAACGACTAATGGTCGTCGTGGAGCTGTGGTTAATTACTTGAATTTCCTATATTTTTTTTTGTTCTTTTGACCATAATAATTAATTCATAGTGAACAATTGTATTTCTTCTGATGATTGATGATTTATGCTCAAATTTCAGATAATTGGACGAATTATAAAACCAAAACATGGTTTTATCTTATTGCAAAAAAATTGATAATTAATCGTCACAATTAAAAATAAATAGTCATAGTAAATTAGTCATTGAATACGGCGATGCGTAATTTTGCGTGTGCAGCTAAATCATTTGAACAGCTAAAAATCATAGCAAAAACCTTTGCTATGGTTCATAGTAAAGCAAAAATAGTTTTCATGGTGGATATCTAAGTTTTTACAATATTGATTTTTATTTAATCATGATTAATAATAATTTTTACCACGGTTTTAGTCCATAATCAACAAAATTGTAGCCAATTTTTTTCTAGTATTATCAATTAATATTACATCCCCAATTAATATATACACATTATATGCGCAAAATACTACACTAACAATATGAATAATTAATATACACGACGTGCATGAATTAAATAAAATATAAAACACATCATTAATTTATGTAGAAGATCGTATTAGCGTTTATGTCATCATTAATTTATATAGAAGATCGTATCAGCGTTTATGTCCTTTTTCTTACACTACAAGAAAATAACTTAATAGCTATGGAAAATATCAGTATCGAATTAATTAGTAAGTAAAATTCTTACTAAATTCGTTGCTAATTTACATTATTTAGTATAAAAAATTTACTTGATAATGAATTAGGAACGAATTGTTTAAAAAATATATTAAATAATATAAATTAATAAAGAATTTTATAACAAGAATTCTACTTACTATTTAATTAGCTCGGCGCTGATTTCAGCATCAAATTTTTTTTTATAGCTATTAAATCATTTTCTAGTAGTGATATTCCTAAATGGCCACAATCCCATTTTCTTTTGATCATTCAGAAGAGACTTATAAGTATTGAATGATCACTTTATTTATAAAGGAAAAAAAAAAATTTCAAAGCCAGATAAGATAAAATATTATGAGGTCGAATCTCATTATCATCCACTTTTTCTTTTTCTCATAAAGAAAAAGACTTTTATGTACAAAATTGACAAAAAAGAAACACTACCAACATGTACAAAGACGCGTTAAAAATATTAAATATTAAATGATCGTTCGCTCTAGTCACTTAAACTTGTAAAAATTAGAAATTTCACTAATTCTATAACATTTTTCAAACAGAAAATAATGCACACAAAGGCATTATACTATAAGTTTTATGGGGGACAACTCAACGTTTTCGCTCAATAAGTTTATACAGGAGATCTTGTAGTCCAATCTAGAGGGGTTAATATAATTTATCTTTCTGTGATATTGCAAACGAGTAAATTATCCCCTTATGAAAAAGAAATAGCAATTCACTTCCCCATATTCTTTGAAATAGAACAATTTACCTCCCTGTCTAGGGAGGTAAATTGCTCCATTTTAAAAAACACAGGGAGATAAATTGATCCATTTTAAAAAATACGGGGAGATAAATTGATTTATTTTAAAAAATATAGGCAAATAAATTACTATTTTATTTTTTATAAGAAGATAATTTGCTCATTTACAATATGATAGAATTGCTTGCATTCTTTCCCCAATCTAGATGTATGCGATAAGTTGAGTGTGTACTTTTATAAAAAAACAAAAGAAGTATTATACGATAAGCCAAGAAAGTAATAAGAGAGAAACAAGAAGGTCGATCGACACTGACCCGGATTAGAAAAAAACCAGAGAATGAAACCACAAAAGAGCAGCACCAATGGTATGATGTGGACCGCATTCTCCGCAAACCTGGCGCGCGATTTTTCCTTCTTAGCCGCCTCCGACAGGGGCTCGTACATCGGCAGCTCACTGTCCCGCTGCGACAGCGCCTTCAGTGCTGTCGGCACCTTCGACGAGGGGGACGAAGAGTAGTAGCTGTACTGATCGTCAGGGACCCGATTCGTGCTGGCTGATCGATACATTGTCGACCCGTTCTACCTAATTCTGCATGCAACAGAAATGGAGGAAAAGTTTATAGCATCTGTTGCTTTTGTGTTTTTTTTAAGGCTTGTGTGTCTGAAATATGATACGGAGTTGAGGGGCAGAATTGGATTTGAACAAGTACATGTGTTGAACTAAAAGTTTTTTGTGGTCTGGATGTATTCAAACTTTTCCGTAAATAGAAACCCGGAAGAAGTGCAAGATCGATGGGCTCGTTTTGAGGTCATTGTTACAGATGTTGAATAGTGCAGCAGCAGTTGTTTCGTATGTTTTCATCTTATCTTGAAACTGATCATCTATATTTAGGTTGCGCGCATCCTATTTTTATAGGATAATTACACGATGGCTATATGTGGTCTCGAAAATTACGTCTAATATACTTGAGATTTGTTTTTGTTTAACAAATAAATCTGTTCGTTGGTCAAAATTCACAAAATTTGTTGATATTAACAAAAACATTGAAAGAAAATCGATATATATCATCGATTGACTTATTACTGAATTATTGCAGGTTCTACAAATCTTTTTATGATCAAATTAAACTTATACAATTATACATGTTAATGCATGTGAGGAGTAGTTTAGTTAAAAGAGATTTATTTGACATGCAATAAGTCAATTGAAGGTAAATATCGATATTTATTTAAATTTTTTTGTTATATCAACAAATTCGGTAGATTTTAACTAACGGAGGGACCTATTTGTTAGACAGAAACAAACCTTAATAATACTAGCTAGATGTAATTTTTTAAACAATAAAGATTTATGTGTAATTACATCAAACTTAAGAATATGGGATGTAATTAATTATCCCTATCTTTTTAGTTGGGGGTGGAGGGCTTCTAGTATTCAGCACGTAGTACTTGAACTAGAGGGTCATGTGTGGATCTGTGCATCCAAACGTACACGGGCAATCAATTATGATTATTGTAATAGTCGATATGATTGATTGTATTTGATTTATTTCAATCAATAATATTCATCGCTTTCACTTCAAAAAAAGAATCACACATATTATTGATTAAGTGGCTCATAATTTCACTTGAGTACAAACTTGTAAGGACAACAATAAAATGTTTAGGTGAATTACAATGAACTCTCATAAATTTTGACATAATTACGAATACCCTCTCATTATTTGAAAAATTATTCACGCCTATTGATTTTATCAGCCATCCAACAACTAGCCCAATCCCTTGTCCCTGCCAGGTTTTTATTCATTTTTTGTGATGAATTGACCGAAATGCTCCTGTAAACTATGTTTTATAATTTTTCCATGTACTAAGTGGCCTTTTTCTTTATGCAGTTTTTCAAAATTTTTCATCCACCTTTTCCTTTCTTTTTTACAATTTCTCAATTTACTTTTTTTTTTAAATAAAAAATATAGCTAAGGCAAAGTTGATATTTTCAGCCCACACTCAAAAATTACATAATTTCATCAAGCATTATGTGAATATTGATAATTAATTTCCCAAAAAACAAAAAAAGATTCGTAATTATGTCAAATTGTGGGAGAGCTCGTTATCATTTATCCAAATTTCTTTTTATAATTTATTATTGAGGAATTGCAATTTGGCAGTCATTAATTTGTTTGAGCGAATTATGCTGCTTCTTTAGTTGTTTTTACATCATTGATGCTTTGTAAGAATTCGTTTTTTACCACCAGAGAGAGCACATACACGAGACTGAGAAAATCAGTATTTACGTTATTTGATAAAACTTATGCATTTATTTTAGGGTAAATTACAACTATTTGACATAATTATAAACACTCATTTGTTGTTTGAAAAATTATAAATATTCCCCTGAGATTTCTAACTGTCTAACAAATAATTAATTTTTATCTATTTTTATGGGTGAACACCAAAATACCCTTATGCATTTTATTTAATTTTTAAAATTCTTTGAAATTTTTTGAACTACAATGCCCAGGGAGAGGTTCTTAAGTTTTTTATACAGAGAAGTTAATAATGCAATTTAGCTCGACTGATTTTTCTATAATTTAACAAAAAATCAAGGGCAAAATGGTCAATTTCGCACCTGTGATTAAAAATTACAAACTTTAGGGTAGTATTTGTAATTTTTTAAATAACAAGAGAGTATTTATAATTATACCAAATCTCATAATAAATAGATGTAATTTACCCTTTATTTTATCCAATATTTTCATCTAAACACACTCAATCCACCACTATTTCCATTTACAAAATAAACAACCCTTGACACAATTCTCTAATCTAAGTCAGTACTCAACCTCTCTTTCCTCAGACTTTCGGCACACGCCTTAAATTCTTTCTTCTCATCGCGTAAAACCAAGTTGTTGGAACTGCTCAACTAGTCCACAACGTGTTTGGACAACTCTTTTCAGGAATATTTTCAGAATTGGATTGGGGATTGAACTGATCAAACTATTGAGTCACTAAGTCATTGATCCGACCGATTAAATCAGATTAAAAAAATCAATTAACCCGGACTCTAATATATATATATATATACATACATAATATACTAATCATTATGTATCAATTAATTAATAAAAAATATGACAAAAAATAAAAGCAAACTTAAAATAAATACATATGAAAAAACCACCAATATTAACACATGTAAAAAAAAAATTGGATACATGATATTGAAGAAAAGGAAAGAAAAAAAAAATATTTGCATACGTAATATTGAAGAAGATGGAAGAAAACAAAACGAGATAATAATTACCTTTTAAGATTTGGATAGGAGTTTAATTTGATTTTAATCAAACAGAGGTAGCAATCGGTGCCTCCATATACTTTTTTTTTTTTAAAAGCCCAAAAAAATTGGAGAAATTAGGAGAAAATGAGAAATGAGTATATCAAGAAGAAAATGAAGAAAACCCCTTGGAAGTGACTTATTGTCTCACATTGAAAAAGTTTAGAAATTTTATTACTTTAAGGAAAAACTCAAGTCAAGTTTATTATCCCACATTAAAAAAGAATAAGCAAAGTTTGAACACTTTAGCCTATAAATAAGAAATAACTTAAGTCAAGCTTATTATCCCACATTAGAAAAGAATAAGCCAAATATGAATATTTTAGCCCATAAATAAGGAATAGCTTAAGTCAAGTTTATTGTCCCACATTGAAAAATTATAAGCCAAGTTTAAGTACTTGAAGCTATAAATATGAAAAGGTTTAAATTCAAAAAATATTTACATTTCACTATATTTTTACATTTTTTTTAAAGGAGGTCAAAATCAATTTTGACCGGATCATCGGTTTTGAACCGATTGAACTGGCCGGTTTTCAAAACATGGCTTTCCAGCCACACAAATCCTAATAAAAGTCATTCACACTTTGTTCGTGAACTTATACTTTTAGTTCTATAAGATAGGGATAAACATTTTTAGTCCTATACTTTATGGGATTTTTAAAATAGTTCTAAAATTGAGAAAAACTCGATATATTTAGTCCTGTGCTTTGTGTGATTTTTAAAATTATCTCAAAATTGAAAAAACTCGACAAATTTAATCACATAAATCCCGTAAAACATAGAACTAAATGTGTTTTCCAAATCAAAACATAATGATAGTTTTTCCAAAATCTCACGTTTAGAAGCTTTCTTACATCAAAATTAAAAGATTCATCGACAAGATCGGTTTGGTGATAGTTTCTTGTATAAGCTAATTAAGAGTAAAATAGATCAAATGTATGCCTTAATTTGTTGCTGTTGCGATTGTGTTTTAATTTTTTTTAATTTGCTTTATGTTGTAAGAAATATAATATTTAATTATGGTTAATTGTCATGGTTCAAAATAAATAATCGCAGTAGAGTCATTGATTATGGTAATGCAAGGGCTATTGGTCGTAGTTTTTGCAAGTATTTCTAAAATATCTATTATAACTAAGAGCCATGACAAAAATATTTGCAGGCCCATAACCATAGCAAAAATAATTTTCATGGTAGATACACTAAGTTTTTGTATTGGTTTTTATTTTACCGTGATCAATAAAAGTTATTTACCATGATTCATTCTTCGATCAAATGTAACCAAAAGGCAACTGATACTAAAGCAACCACTTCTCAAGTCTGAGAAACAGACACAAGTAGAACTAAAACACGATCATGGAAGAATAACAAGATCTCAGCAGACAGACAAACAGATCACAGGTACTTGAAGACAACATTAGACATGGAAACTTACCAAAAGAATTGGGCCAAGAATAAAAGGAACTGACAAAACGACACAAACACACAACTCTAACTTCATAATCACACCCCATAAGTCTTTCTCTCTGAGCCCTGGCAAGGGGATGTGATTCAATCGGGCCGAGACAGCAAATCGGGCCTGGAATAATCTCCTTATTTCCAGCACTCCTAATAGCAGACATCCATATATATATATGATAGATATCGCGGTCACTGAATCTTGATCGCGTTGAGGAAATTCTTCCCTCTCCAAGATCATTCTTGGCAATGAAGTTGAGAAAATCCTTGAAACTGCTATCTCTGTATCCATTCGGGTGATCTTCATCCACCATCTCCGGGGCTGCTTCCATTTTCACATCCATCCCCAAGCTATGCAGGCCCGCAACCGAAATCCTCGTACGCTCGCTGTTAACTGTCACCTTGTGGACAACACTTTTGTACCTCCCGTTGCTCAGTACTTCCAGCTGATCCCCAACGTTGACCTGGAGGGCGCCTGGAATAAATGGAACAGCTTTCCAGGATTTGTCCCTGGAATCAAGAATTTGGAGGCCCGACAGGTTCTGGAGGACTACCGTCAAGCAACTGTAATCAGAATGGGGCGGCAGGCCGAGTGCCAGTTCCGGCTGTGGGCACGGCGGGTAGCAGTTGACAGCCATCACTTGCATCCCGTCGTCCAGTTTGCTGCTCAAGTAGGACGGCCCGAGCCCGAGACTCTCCATTACCAGCCCCACAATTTTGCCGGCGAGTTCTTGCACTGCCACAACGTATTCTCCCATTTTCTCCCTGTCATTCAAACATTAGGGGATACTAATAATGAATTTTCTTGAAATCTAGTACAAAATTGTGCAGATAATTGTCGGAAAAAAGCAAGAAACCCCCATGTGATATTGCAAATGAGCAAATTATTCCTCTATGAAAAAATAAATAGCAATTTACTCCCTTGTGTTTCTAAAAATGAGCAATTTACCCTCCTGTGTTTTTCAAACTGAAGCAATTTACCTCCTTGTCTATGGGGGGTAAATTGCTTCATTTTTGAAAAATATAGGGGGGTAAATTACTATTTTTTTTCATGGGGGGTAATTTGCTCATTTACAATATCACAAAGTGTAAATTGTATTAAACCCGATAATTGTTGTTATATTTGTGTTGATCAGGTGATAAAAACTATAATTAGGAGCCATAGAATCTGCACTTGTTTGTCAAGACTGAGCTGATATACAAAATAAGCACAACCCCTTGTAATAATTTGGTAAGCATACTAGAATATTTCCATTTTTTCTGTATGGATAAGGATGGCATTAGTTGTCCAATTCATTTATGTGTATTTTCTGTTGTATTATTGATACTTCTGAGTATTTTGTACATTCTGAAATATGGAATTCAGACTACAAATTGAGAATAAGGAGACAAGGACAACATGGGATGACGACCTAGTACCTCAAATTGAGGTACGTCCAGGGGCGATGGCTGCGTATTTTACTCTATTCATCGGGAAGGGAAAGAGGTTGTAGACCAATAAATGCTAACAAACGGCAGATACATTGTAAAAACAGTTGGAAAATCTCGGTAAATTCTAACTCAAATCAGGTTTGGTCGAACTTGAACCAATTATATAGCAAGTGCAATATACTTGCTATATATTTGTTATACGATTGAGGGAAAGTGACCAATTATATAACACCTGCTTTGTGATTGGTTTGGTTCGATCAAACTAGATCAGGTAAGAATATCCGAAAACCTCGTGCATGACAAGAAAATTAAGGATGTTTCAAGAACTGAGTATATACCTGTAATCATGTGGGTTATCAGGCCACAAGCCGATCCAGTCCTTGAGGGGATGTGCGTAGTGTTTGAGAAAGACCCTCCAGAACTGGACCTTGTCGACACCGTCTCTTACGCTCGTGCCGTATCGGACGGGAGTATGCACATCACTCGACATGAACTTTGCCTTAGCCGAATTGGGCAGTTTGAAGAAATCGGCAGCAGCCGACAGAGCTCCGTCGAGTGTTTGCTGGGATATCCCATGATTTATGACCTAAATATGTACATCCAGTATTGTTGGAACTGGTGTTATATCTAGTACGCATTTCATTTAATATTTACATATATATACTCGCCACAGGTATAAAATATTTGTAATAGAAGATCCAGACTGTCAAGAACCAAAAATCGCAAGTGTCCATATTATTTTTTTCCTAACGAACTTTCTAAAGTTCTATTTTTTTTGTCGGACATACGTGCATTGTTCCTAACGTGCATATAATCGACTGGAGCACGCTATGCAGGACACGTGCGCACATACTAATTTCAAAAAACAAAATGTTTGTGCTTACTTGAAAGAAGCCGTAGCAACGACAAGCATTGGCAATCTCTTGAATGATGATCGACCTTCTGGTGGGATCATCGGACATACCGTCCAAGTTGATGAGCGGCACATCTGCCAGCTTTGAGTCCGAGCCGGCCCTAAGCGAAGGTTGCACTTTGTAACACTCGGGAACGTATGAGAAACGTCTCTCTTGTGCGGTTTTGCCTATCGGAAAAGAGCTGGAACTCTCATTCTTTTCCCCCATCTTTAGCCCTTTCAAATGAAACTACAAGTTAATTAGTTTCTAAATTGGTAGAGAGCTGCAACAGCAAATGAGTAGTATTTATAATTGAGGATGTGAGATAGGACATGCAATTCTAAGTATGAGGACTACAATGATAAAAGAACATTACATTTTGAGACGTATTCACTAATAATACATACCAGAATCTACTGAGATCCACTGTATTTATTCAGACATTTGATACTATGTTCATACATACATTAGCTGAGAGTCATCGAGAAATAAACACTTTGAGCTTTTCGGCGTTTAATGTTGACTTCATCCCAAAATGGCACCAATTAAATGCACGAGTCCGTCCATGCACAGACCCTGAGAACAGCACAGCACGCATACTCCCGATTTATATGTGATGATATCAGTAGCAACGGGAGCGTATGGTATTATATAATTTTTTATACTGAATTTTATTCAAGGTTTATGCACAGAAGCCCCCCCTTTGTTTGTCTGGATCGGTCCAGGTTCATATAGGTGAAGACAAATTGCACTTTTGTGAGGATCTTAAGGTGGTCTGCTCCTGGCTATTCTTAAAAAGGGGTTTGTTACTAATTTTGCAACATTCCAAATTGATGACAGTACTATTTCATGGTTTTCAGGCCACCGTGACCTCAACACATTAATGTCTAAGCTAACTTTTTCTGATTTTGATTGTTATTTTTCCACGTATTCTAAATCAGCGTACATGGACAGTATTATTACAAACTTAATTAAATCACTAAGACAGCCCGGTATTCTTGAATTTATGACAATGCAGTGTGCCACTGCCTTTTGCATCGGATGCAAATGAGAAACTTAAGTGAGATAAATACCCAAAACAAGGCGTAGTTTAATGAGAACAAAATCGTAAAATTCCCACAAAAACAGACAATACGGCTAATTCCAACCGTATCAGTCTCCGTGATCAGCACTGATATATAATTTACCGGAGAAAGATAAAATTATTGCCTTTTAACCCGAATTTTCCTTAAAAGCTAACAATTTACAGACAATTTAACAAGAATTAATTGAGGTTTCATGATGCAAATGTTCACTAAAGCAGGCCAGTTCACATTATAAATTCCTCGTACCTAGTATTAATTTAGTAATATTGATGCCAAGTGATCAGTACTCTTTACTTTTTTGAGGCAGCAGGTTATCTAATTTCTTGCATAGCTTTTCTATGCTCAGTAGTTATAATTAGGGTTCATATATATATATATATATATATATACATTTCCTCAACAATTAATCAAATGATGGTAAATATTAGATTCATACATTAATTCATCCAATATGCACTTCTTCATTCGGTGCTAGAGCAGATCTCATCATGGAAACAGATGAATATGTACACGACTGTTAATATTTCATCGTCGACTTAAAGGGAAAATTATTACGATTAAAACTACATTAGTCAACAATTGTGATAATATATTACATTTGACAATATCAATCAACATTTTTTTCCGACCTTAAATATATGTCTGGATCAGACCTAGGTAATGTCATACTACTATTTCATTAATAAGATTTTAGAGCTATGCTGCTCTTTACATTTAATTTGTATTTGCCAAAAAAGACCTTTTGCGGCGTGCTTGCATAATTAGTTTAAAAGCGCTCTGTCGTTTATTCAGGACACGTTGCTGACGTTCACTGGTGTTCATCGGCCTTCACGTGTAACTTAATTAGTCGCAAATGCAACAAATTCTTCTTCTCGTGATAATTTATCTTACGCACTTCAAATGGCCATAAAAAAACAAACAAATAAATAAATTAATGGGACTGGCATTTATCCCATTAACTCAAGGCATGCATAAGAATTAGAACAATTTTTTTTTTTTCAAAAAAAAAAAAAAACACAGGAGACATAGAGACTAGAAAAGTTGTTTTGAGTTTTTCCCCCCAACTAAATAAAATTAGCTGGTCTCTTGACAAGAATGCAATGAGCAGTTGGAGTATCTTAAGGATGAGACGTAGACTAAAGGCCCCGTTTATTTTGTGATATAAATTATTTGGGCGACATAAATAATAACAAAAAGTCATGTATTAATTATATTATGTTTCAACCCAAACAATAATTCGTATTGGATTCTTGAATTAAAAACGAATCTCCATAATACATAATAAACACCTTACTTGGATATATTATTTTGACTACACAATCTAATGGAAAGTAACCTAATATTGTTATATATGCATTCTTCTTGAAAAATACATCAGTACTTGCAAGTGTAGCATCAACTTCACTGCAGTTAATATGTTCCATATGCCTAAAATTCATGAACAGAAACATAAATATTAATGTGTTTTTAGGGAAAAAAAATTATCAAGTGCAAAGATCTTGAGAGGGAAAAATATAAAGTTTGGTTCAGAAAGCTAAGGTTCTTAAGCGAACTATTCAATTCAGCTAAGGTTTAATATGATGTGTTTTTCGTTTACTTCTATGTAATATATAGAAGTGGGATAAAAAAGTGTCATTATCTAATGGCTTATTTATTTTATATAATTATTTGAAGTGATATCTCGCCAAATTCTCAAAATTAAATGCCCCCCTTGTGTGGGTGTATTTTTTGTTTTATTGTTGTTATTATTATTATTATTATTATTATTATTATTATTATTATTATTTAATGATGAAATATAAACACTCACAAAGTTGTGTACATGAAAGGTATATTAGTAATTATACCCAAGAAGGCCCAACACCATTACAAGACGTGGGATAGCCCAGTCCCATCTATTGAAATGGGATTAAGAATCATATGAATAATAGCTATAGTGGCGGGCCTCTTCAACAATCACAGGCTTGGATATTTCAAAATAAACTTGGGACTAGCTTGGATTGGACTATCAATACTTAACCCTACAAAGCATACATTTACTTTTGTAGTTCGAAAAAGTGGTAGATTGAGTCCGATTGGATAAAAAATAATTGGATAGAATAATTACATAAGTTGTGTTTGATGTCGTAAATATTGGTTTAGTACTGTGAATTTTACATATATAAAGTGGGTTGTTTTTTATGTTGTAGGATAATTGATGAGTTTTAAGCATGAATTTTCCAATTACCCTTTTCGTTATTTTTTCAAATATTTGATACTTTAAATATCAACAAGTACAACGACTATATGCATTTGGGATTCAGGGCAAATGTGAACATGGTAATCTGTGTTCCTCGTGGGAAATTGGATCCTGTTGATCGGAAGGCAGTTTTTGACGTTGGCGCGAAGACCTCTGGTTCATTCATTTGCAAGGATGTGTCGTGAATGTATCAGTTGCAAGACCACTCGTTCATTCAGAAACCCGTACACGAATATATGTTCCATCTAAAGCACCTAGTCACCCTTACATCACGTTCATAACTAAACTATCAAACAATGCGATAACAAGTCTCAAAATACAGAGTATAGAGTACAAATATATTATTTAACTACGATTACCTTGAACAATCTCCATCTTGGACAAGTGCTATCTTTTCATAGCGGTAGGGCTAACGAGTAGTTTTGAATGTAGTTTCAAGACAACTTCCACTACGACATAAATTGAATTGTGTGTCCACTGTTGAAATGTTTACTAATAGTGCGTCGACTACGGTTGCAATGACTAACAATGTATCCACTGTGGCTGAAATTGAATTGTACAACTCTATTTTTCGTGTGATGAGCAAGCACCATTAGGAAGGTAGCAACCTGCTCCTTCACTGCGTACTGTGTAGTCTTCCCAAATAGCATAAACGATCAAATACATCTATAGTCATTCGCAGATTATTCAGACAATCGACGTTGTTAAGACTTGTCAACGTTCGAGTCATTTTTACTTGTTCAGGGATTCTACTCTTAAGGGTATATCACAAAAGTTTTCTTACGTTCCTAACAAGATTCGGCATAATAGAACGACAATAAAAATTTAAGATAAAAAAAATGCAACTTCTTGCCCAAAAAATCTTGCAACATAGATTATGTGAATTCATCATTGGTCATTTCCATCCTCATCAAAACTCGTTCAAACTAAATCATTCCAAATTGTTTCTGATAAAAAAAAAGAAAAGACATACAGTCAATACGGCGTCATCTGATATGGCAAAAACTTTAGGTACACATAATCAAGCACAAAAAAAAAAAAATCCTTATAATTACAGAATTCATACAAACATACGATTATAATAACACTATAAAATTTACCTCTGGTTAAAGTACACTTGAACTAAATTCAACTGCTTTAACCCAACTACTTCCACTACCTTCCATGGTTGTATTCACCAGGAGGAATCGAGAGCAAATACGGTGACAAATAGATTGCGCTTTGAATGCGACTAAATAGAGGTCAAATTCAACTTCTCAGACAAACAAGCGCGAGAGAATAAAGACGCCTGAGCCCTATTCCGAATTAAAGCTCCGAATTTTGTGACAAATTAGGCATTCAGGAGGTGAATTAGAACAGAGGAAAACCCGTGATTGACCAGCCGGGTCGACAGGGAGAATTCCCTAAGTCGATTTTCAAATAGCTGGGTTTTTTATTTTAAGAAAATGGGGATTTTGATTTCAGATAGCAAGGATTTTGATTTTGTGGGTTAAGGCAAGATTTGAGCCCCTATCCTACCTTATTTAACAAAGTAAACCACCCCAAAATTATAAATTTAGCGACAAAAAAAATTCAAGTGACAAATTTAATATTGTCACTAATACTTTTTTTTTAAAGAAAGATCACTTGTATTACTCAAACAACTACTTTAGAATACAATAGATCCATCAGAGGATTTGGAAGAAAACCTTCCTCAATAACTTGCTGCACATGACAGGGCAAGCGAAGTGCTATAGAATTAGCAGATTTCCTAAGTCTATAGAAATACACATTACCCACGGGAGAAAGCAAACTCGTGATATCTTCGATCGGGCAAACAACCTCAAACCTGATTTATTGAGTAGCAACTCCAACACCCATCGATAGTGGCTCTGGACAAGGATTCGACGCTGTTGTTGTTCCACAATCATTTCCACAGCTCGCCGTGCAGCAAGGGCATGCGATGCATCACTAACATCCTAACAGAACTGCACACGCCAGTGAATGCAGCTTCTAATGTTATCCCTGATCACTATTGCCACGCCCCCCCTCCTGGATCGAAGCAAAACCCCACAAAATTAACTGCCCACCAGTCAGTCGTCGGCCGTTTCCATCTCGCAAGCACGTCAACTGCAGTGGAAGGACGAATATTTTGTGCATTCGCTTCCCAAAAGGCCTACAAGAAATGCTTCGAGTCATGAACCACCTCGAAGGGGGTCTTGTGAACGTCCTCATGCAACAACCGGTTCCATTGACCCCAAATCTGCCAGGCCAATAAAAGCGCATGGCAAAAGGCTTCCTGATTCAAATGCTCAGCAAGTAGTTTGCACCATGACTCCGCTGACTCCTCCCATTTGGCAACAACGCTCCAAGGAATCTCTAATAGCACCCAACATTGTCTGGAGTAGGGACATAACTGAAGGACAAGCGGATCCGCGCGGGAGTGCAAGCGGAAACGAGAAACTGAGATAATGCGATATTTAAAACAAACATCATCATACAATGATCTCAAGGGGTGTACCATTGGGTGCTCAACCGAGCGTTTGATGTAGGATATGATAATTAAGAAGGACTATATAATATAAAGCACATAGATAAAGCAAAGAGAACGACAAAATAAAAAACCTAATATTACCTTTGTAGTAATTACTACTGCACCGCTACAAGCGTTGTTCCCACGGCCAGAAACTTTCACCGAGATTCAAAGTTATGAATCCTCTAACGTAGTCCACACCACACTGGGAGAAGCCACGTTTTTCTTGCTAGAGAAAACGGACCTAGAAGATGAGATTAAAAAGGGATCACACTATCGAATTAGTATTTCTTCTTAATTTTTCTTTGTTCTTCAACTGATCCTAGATCGATGAAGCAACAAAGAGGGATATTGGATAAGTAGAGAGGGGCCAAAAATTTAGGAGAGAATGTAGAGAGTGTTTTCTTCTTTTTCCTAAAAAAATATGAATTATGAATCTCTTGCATTTGATGATTTTATATATACACATATATACATTATTAATGTGATTATTGGAATATGTCTAGGTTCATCCAAGGATGTCTAGATACATTCCAATAAATCTCCATTAATCTGCAATCAAGTCGACCATTTTACAAGATATGATTTAATCATACCAAGAGACAGACGACTTTATTGGGGTTGATTTGTCTCTTTCCAAAAGAGACAAGTCAACTTGTTATCAAAAGGCCTCATGGCCGATTTTACGCTTCAATAAAAAAAAATTCGGCCCTCCTTGTTTTAGAAGAAGTCCAACTTCTTCTAATTCCAAAAGTGAAATTAAAATCTCTCTTGGGCCAAGATTTAATGGACCGGATTTTATTGTAATCCAATTACAAAAGCCCAAGAATTAAATTCCATTTAATTCAAGGTCCAATTAAATAATGCCCATTAATATTTTCATTCAATTAAAAGATCTAAGCTTTAAATCTCTACTTAATCGATAAATTCTATTTATCGATAAATTGAGGCCCGATACAATATCGCCGCCCATCCAATGGACTATCTTATAAATAATCCAATTACTTATCATCATCTGAAATTGACTCCAAGTCATTTCCTTCACCTCCTCGGTGCCTTTCACTTCTGAGGTCAAAGCCTCTCCCACTAGTACCGCCGGCGCAATTTTTCAATCATTGCCTCGTACCTGACCAACATATTTATCAAGTCGTCAATAAATTGGTCGAAGGAGGTAGAAAGAGACTGAAGGATCACATCGATGTACGTCTCTTTTTCAAGATTTTGTTGGAGGTCTTTGAGCTTCTCCACAAGGGATAGCATCATCACTCCATGCTCTTGTACAGACGACCCTTCTGTCATCTTAGCTCCGAAGAATGCCTTCGCTGCAGCGTATCTAACTTGCCGGTCCTAGACCACATAGATATCTTGCAAACGAAGCATAATCGAGCCAACATTATCTAGCCTATCGTACTGCTTTTGGATCTCATTAGTCATCGAGGCCAGTACGATGCTGCGGACCTGCCGGTGGTCAGCATGCATCTTCTCGAACGCCAAGCGTTCTTGAGGCATTGACCCATCCGACAAGGCCTGAGGAAGATCCTTATCCAGAATGTAAGTTTGGTTCTCGAAATTTAAGACTATCTTAAGATTTCGCAGCCAGTCGTTGTAGTTTGTTCCATTAAACATATTAGCCTCTAGTATCGGCGTTAGTGGATTCTTAGACATATACATTAAAAAATGTAAACAGAAAAATATTAAGTAGATTATAGTAATATTATGTTCAAGTTAAGACTTAGTCTTTAGTCATTAACCCCTCCCACTATTTTTGCGAAAGCCCATCACTCTCAAATGGGGTTCTGGGAAACCATTTCCTAGTGGGCTTGAGGTCCACAAACGCAATTGTCCATGCCCCGCTTTTACGATTCACACAGAAAAAGGCTTTGTGGGAGGTAACCTATACCATTCTCATCCAATGAGATCCCAAGTTATTTTGCCTCGCCTTTTCACATGATCCCGAGGACTCCAAGCGAATCATGTTACTCAGCGTTAGGCCCGACCCATCAACCAAATGAATATCTCAACTATTGCCCCCCACGACTCGCGAGACAGGGAAATAGGAGCATATTCATTTGTTCATAACAATAGTGCAACTTTCGTCCATTCCAAACGTGCCACGACTCGTGAGACCACAAATGGGTGAAAGTAGCTTCCTCACTACATTTCTATGAATGGAAGGCTTGAATTTAAATCAAACCATTTGACTTTTTAATCCATTAATGGGCCTAATATTGACTTGGACCATCCAACTGAGAGTTAAGTTTATTAGTGACCGAGACCTCATCATTAAGAATGTTTTGCATGCTCGAGTTTTAACATTGAATATAAAGGATGCATTCCAAACACATCATACATCAAATATTAAAACATACACCACATGCAAAAAAAATAAGCCTAGCACGCCCCTGTTGGATGATCACAAGCCCAATCCTATGTGATCCACTGAGCCCGCAGTGGATCTATGGTCAATCTAAGGTGGCCTACGCTATTACAAATTATAACCCATTACCATTCTAATGGGTCTTGTAACACCTCTTCATTCTTTTAGACTCTCCATCATGGGCTCCGTCCAACGGACCCTTCTTGGGCCTCCATCGCCATGGAAGTGCTTCCTTACAATTTATTACAAAATAAATAAAACCTCACTCCTAACTACACTCATTACAACTTAAATAAGAAACCCCAATCAGAAGTTGGGGGGAGTACAAAAGGAGGAAGAAAGCAAGCCTCATTATTTCAAGGCTAAAAATGAGAGAGAGAAAGAGAATAATAAAACAAAGAGGCACGCAAGCCTCACCCAACAAAAATTAAACCATACATAAGGGCCATGGGCTTTGTGATCATCCCCATTGTTTATCCAATAAACAATTAATACACATTTATATCAAATATAAACATGCCCAACAAATAAATACATCCAATGCATTTATAAAAATGATATCCAATATCATAAACAACATAATTATATGCAGAAATATATATATTAATAATGCAATTAAAAATGGATATCAAGTATCATACATCCAATGTACCAAAAAATATTTTTTTTTTTGTTTGGAAATAATTTTCAAATTAATCTAAGGCACAATTTAATTTTAGAAAAATTCAATTTAACTAAAATTAAAATTAGCCAAAATTAATCATTTCAGAAAATATGCAGAAATGTGGAAAATCCAATTTTCCAGGTAAAAACGGCAAAAACAGCCTAGCCGTTCGAAACCGGCCGGTCGACAGCACTGCGGCCGCGCGCGCCCGGCTAGCACAGCTACTGCCGGCTGCACTGGTTTTCAACCCATTTTTTTTTAAATTTCTGCATTAAAACTGAAACTAAAAATGCATTTACAGAAAATTCAATTTTCAAAAAGTGAATGGATATCCGTAATTAAAAAAAAAATTAACACATATTTTTCTAAACACATAATCATGCTTAAAACCGTAAAACATGCTTTCCAAAAGCAAATTAAACATGTTGAACATGCGAATCACATAAAAACATGTTATTCCTAAAGCCACAACACCGAACCGGGCTCTGATACCACTGAAAGAATCGGTACGGCCCGGGAACGCGGCGGAAGCATAAAATAAAAGAAACTTAAAAACAATTTCAAAGGGGTGTTCCCTTTGAATTCCTGGGCGTTCGGTGTATTCAAAAGCATCATAACATACAGAAAAATATGCTTGAACATGTGGCTAGAGGAGGAAACAAAAAGGTACAATAATTTAAATAGAAACATACCTTTTTCGTTTCACATGTACAACGACAACAAGCTTTGATTCTCTCTTTGTTCCTTTTCTGTTCACCTTAGGATTCAAATTAGAACCCCTCTAATTTGTCCACACCACAGCAATAGAAGCAAATTTACATCTACTACTAGGTAGAAGCTAGATCAAGGAAGAAACGAAAAACGTATTACACTATTGATTAGTGTATACATATTTCTCATGTTCTCATCTTGAATCCAATTCAAAGAGAACTCAAAAGGAGAAAAAAGCTTGAAATTTCGTGGCTTGTGTGAGGAGAGTTCAAGTTAGGGAGTTGAAAAGTGTATACATGTGTTGTGTAGTTGTAGGTAGTTTCCAAAATCACCTACACACTAATGCACAACTTGTGCTCAACCTCCAACCATATTAGCACAATATGTGGACCATCTAGCCATCATGGCAAGCCACATCATTGCTTACATGGAGGACTTTCAACTCCTCTTAAACTTGCATCAAACCTTTGAGCTTTGATTTCAAGTCATGGACCGATTTTGACCGGTCTTGATTTAATCAAATTAAATCAAGTGATCCATGGGTTTTAAATTAATCCAATTAATTTTAAACCTTATTGAAATCCAAAAGTTTATTTAATCCAATTAAATAAACATAAGCTCAAACACTAATTAATTGATCCAATCAACTAATTAAACAAAACTCAATAAATTAATCCACTTAATTTAAAGGTATTAAGCTCAAAACTAATTAATCAAATTAATTAATTCTTGGGTCATCCATCCAATGGATTTTCGCAATAAATGATGCAATCATTTATATTCTTCTTGAATTAATTTAATCCAATTAAACTAATTCACTTCTTCCAGAATTAATTCCAAATTAATTCCACTACTTCCATAGTGATTTGTGTGTGACTCTTTAGGTTCACCCTCAGCTAGACTTGGGCTTGTGTCCAACACAATTGACTAATTAAATCCAATTTAATTAATTATTTCTGATTAACCATTAATCAGAAATGCTCGTTACCATGGGTGACCGTCTAGTAATGGTCCACGGCACTAGAGACTAGGTGAATGTTGGCGTGAACATTTAGGCTCCGAATTCCATACAGGTACAATCCTTCCATCGACCATCTCCCGGCCTTAGTCTAGGGCATGGAATTGGGTTTCGGTTCCCATCCTGGACTAGGCAACTATGCTACAAACTCGAGACGCGTTTACTCTATTGATCGACCTAGGGAACCATTCGCTACGGCCGTAGACTTAATGAGTCGAAACCATCTCAAAGCGCATAGGAGACATAGCTATCAAATACTGACAGGGGACAGATTCTATCTTGGAATCACCGTCCTTACTACATACTCCGAATGCACTGGACAAGGCTTATACTGACCATATCAAAGATACGGTCACCTCTCGCTAGATCCAAGATACAACCTTCATATGCATGCGACTGCCATGATTCCTCAAGTCCGAGGACTAATCCCGTACTATCAGAACCAGGAATTCCAGTCATACCGACCAAGCCTCCAAGGCTTCCATATGACGATTCCCGCGAGTCAGTTCAGTCAGTCGACTACCTTGCCAACTAGCCACTAAAATTGCATAGACGACCTACGTCTGGCACCGATGAAACTCGGCACTCACCCAATGAATGCAATACTTAGTGCAAGTCTCTATAGGACACTCGAGGCCCAGTCTCGAAGTCCTAAACTTGGAACGTTTCAGACCGACCCTCAAGGAGTTGGTTTCATAGCCGCCAACCTATGCGCAACTCAACTAAATGGGTTTAACCAATCAGTCTGTGGGCATTTGCTGTGACATTGAAACGACATTCAATGTAAGTAGTACGCACAACAAACACATTTTTCCAGTGATGAATACTTACTTTATCCATCACTATAATATTACTTTGATAAAGATCAACGAATAGTTGCCAGAACAACCAATCTAATTGACTTTCTGGTCACCTATTCTAACAGATCCATGTAGATCTCTTCCTCAACGAAACTGTTACAGAAGGCTGTTTTCATGTCCATCTGCCATATTTCATAGTCATACCATGTAGCTATGACAAGCATAATCTAAATGGACATAGCCATGGCAACTGGCGAATAGGTTTCCTCAAAATTGACCCAGGGTCATTGGGTGTAGCCTTTCGCCACAAGCCTAGCTTTAAAGGTAGTCACTTCTCCATTGGCCCCAAGTTTACGCTTATGGACCCATTTACGCCCAATGGGTTTAACACCTTTGGGAGGGTCCACAAGCTTCCACACTTGGTCGTGCTCATGGAGTTCATTACAGTTTTCATGGCCTCAAGCCACTTCCTTGAATCGATGTCCGACATCACGTCCCCGTAACTCTTAGGTTCATTATCCAATTGACCGATCACGTCTAAGAAGCCATACCTCTTAGGAGGACGACACACTCTTGCTGACCTACAGAGGACTGGAATATTACTGGTGGGACCACGGGTGCAGACATAACAGGAGTTGGCAGTTCTAGTACTACGGTTAGCTCCTCGGGAGGCTGCTCAACATGTTGGGCCTAAAGAGGCTGTTCAACACGTTGAGCCTCACGAGGCTGCTCAATCCGCTGGGTACTTAACCTAAAACCTCTTAACGCAGGGTCTACAGCTGCTGGCGCTGATGATTGAAGTGTCTCACTTGATTCCTCAAGGAGCAGTTCATCACGTTGGGAATCTGATGGAAAACCCTTTTCCAAGAAGACTGCATTCCTCGAGACAAATGCCTTTTGCTCAGAGGGGTTATAAAAGTAATAACCTGCATTTTCTTTCAGATAGTCAACAAACCTGCACAAGCTAGATCTCGGACTCTAGCTTGTCTCCCACTAATCTCTTGACCTATGCAGGGCTACACCACACTCTCAAGTATTTGCAGGACGCAGGCTTGTCATGCCATATCTCATATGGTGTTTGGGCCACAACACTAGACGGCACCATGTTTAGCACTTAGCTGCTGTGTCAAGTGTGTAACCCCAAAAAGACAAGGGCAACTCGATAAAGCTCATCATGGATCGAACCATGTCTAACATGGTTCGATTCCTCCTTTTAGAGACTCCGTTTAACTGAGGTGTCCCAAGAGGTGTCCATTGAGAGATTATACCTTTTTCCTTTAGATAATCGAGAAATTCGCCACTTAAGTACGTGCCACCTCGGTCTAACCGTAGGACTTTAATTTTGCAGCCAGTTTGGTTCCCAACTTCAAGTCTGAAGTCTTTGAATCTTACAAGAGCTTCAGACTTGTACCTCATTAGGTAAACATGTCATACTGTGAGTGATGATCGGTAAAGGTTATAAAGTGAGAGAAACCACTTCTAGCTTAAGTACTCAGTGGCTCACACACGTCTGTATAGACCAAGTCCAATAGTGGCAAATGTGCTTTGTCCAACAAAGAGCTTCTTCATCATTTTCCCTTTTAGGCAGGATTCGTAGCCTGGTAGATTGTCCAAATCGCCTACCTCTAGGCTCTTGAGTCTACCAAGCTCTTAATCCTATCTTGAGAGATGTGACCTTGCCTTGCATGCCAACTGTGCATTCTCAAGATTGTCTAATTTACATTTATGTTGAGCAGTTCTGATCCAATCAGACTTTTGTAGAATATGAAGACCAGTGTTAAGTTTGCCTAGCATAATGGAAGATCCATCTTTCATCAAATAAAAGCAATTTTTATTGATCAAAAAATTCAAAGCCACTATTGTCTAACAACGAAATGGAAATGATATTTGTGATCATGCTAGGTACATAATAACAATCTTTTAATTCTAACCTAACATGATCACTAACTACTAAGCTAGCGGTTCCTATAACTTCAGCAACAACAACCTTGCCATTACCAAGCCTTAGGACGACCTCGCCTTTACTTAGTCTTCTGCTTCTTTTCAACACCTGGATGTTATTGCAGATGAGCTCCACAACCGGTATCTAATACCTAAGAATTAGAATTAGTGACCATATTAACCTCAACCATAAACATACCTTGCTCGAAAAGGAATTTGGGGCAATCCCTCTTCCAAAGCCCTTTCTCACGATAATGAACGCATATGTCATTTGCCCTTAACTGTTGCTTCGAACCAACCTTCCTCTTTCCGTTGCCTTTCCCCACTTTGGCAATGGGAGCGCTCCTAGCGTTTGTAGTGGCTACGAAGGCCTTTCCCTCTCCCTTCTTCCTTTTTCAGTGACCGACACCCTTGCCTTTCGCTTTCGAAGTCAAGGCCTCTCTAATCAATACCGACGGTGTAGACTTTTTGATCGTTGCCTCGTATTGGACCAACATACTTGTTGATTCATGTATGCCCTTCTCAAGTGCATTCATGTTGTAGTTAACAATAAATTGGTCAAAGGAGGGTAGGAACGACTGAAGGATCAGATCAATGTACGTCTCGTTATCGAACCCTGCCTTGAGGTCCTCGAGCTTTTCCACAAGGGAAGCATCTTGACCCCATGCTCATGTACAGAAGATCCTTCGGTCACCTTTGTTCCAAATAATGCCTTCGTGGCGACATACCTTGTATGTCGGTCCTTGACTGCATAGCAATCCTTCGAATGAGCCATTATGGAAGGAGTGTAGTCTAGCCTCTCATACTGCTTTTGCATCTCATTAGTCATAGATGCAAGTATGACGCTACGGTCTTTCGATTATCCTGATGCCAAATTTCGAACATCAGGCGTTCTTCAGGCGTGGATCCCTCCAGCAAAGGCCGAGGAAATGGCTTGTCCATGACATAGCCTTGGTTCTCATAATCGAGGACTATCGTCAAATTGTGCAACCAGTCATTATAGTTTGTTCCATTGAATTTGTTTGTCTCAAGTATGTAGAATAATGGATTTTTAGACCTGATTAAATCCTTAGGCATCATGGATGAAGGACACCAGGCATGGTTCCACGTCTTCATGTGAATACTAGTGTTCCCACTTTATCCGCCTTGCAGCTTGTCAAGGCTACATTTAAAAAAGAAACAGGCAATCAACTGATTGTAATGGTACTAAATAACAAATTAAAGACTCGGACTTCAGTCATTTAATGCTCCCACTATTTCTACAAAAACACGTCACTCTCAAACGCCGTTTTTCAAAAAACCCTTTCCTAGTGGGCTTTGGGATCCACAAACAAAATTCTCCATACCCCGCTATTACGATTCGTGTGAAAAATAGCGTTGTGGGAGGTATTCCATACCATTCTCGTCCAATGAGATTCTCAAATTGTTTTGCCTCACCTCCTCACGTGATCCCGAGGACTCCAAGAAAATCACATTACTAGGTGTTAGACCCAACCCATCAACCAAATCATAGCACTCGCTGTCGCCCCCACGAGTCATGAGACGGGAAACAACAGTGTATTCACTTCGTTCACACAATCATGCAGCTTAATCTCAGTCTGAAACACGTGCCACGACTCGTGAGACCACCCAATTAGGTGAAATTATCTTCCTCACTTTTGTCAAGGAAGGAAGGCTTGGACGAAAAATGTAAGTTCTAGTCAATTTATTAGGGGTCTAATATTTAGCTTGGTCCAACCAAGTGAGAATTTTACCAAACCGAGACCTCATCACATAATACATAATATGCATGTTTTGAAAACATGATAAATAAACCATTCATCCATCAATCATTCAACATTCAAAAATAAAAGCCTAGCACGCCCATGTTGGATGATCACAATGTAAGCAAAGTGGATCGGCCCGGGAGAGGGTGCGTGCGAAAGCGCGGGGGCATTTTAACATAACAAAAACGTAAACATGCATAACAATAACGGAATATAAAAATGATCAAGGGGCGTTCACTTGATTCTCCCGGGCATATGGTGTATCTCATGAATAAAAGGAAAACATGCAAGACTCATAGCGGCCATAGGGTTGAACAAAGAAACAAAAACGTAACAAATGTACTCACCCTGGCAGCTTTCTTCATTCGGCTACACGCATTGTTCCCAGATTTGCCACCTAGATCCCAACATAAAGATCCTCCAAATCGTCCATGCAATTCACCAAAATTTTGATACCCTTGTGCTAGCAATATATCGAAGAAAGGGAGAAAAAAATCGACCAAACGCTATTACTTAACGTGATCGATTGTTCATGTGCTTTCTTGTATCAAAGACAAGAAAAAAAGAAGGGCTTTTGGAGGTGAAGAGAGGGGAAGAGGTAGCCGAGAGGAGGGGGCGCCGGTTGTGTGTAAGATAAGAGTAGTTGTTATTGTGTTGTGTATGTATTTTGAGTGTATATAGAGTAGTATTCCTACTCCTACTCCACCTCTACAAAAAGAGACACAATTTGAAGACCTTTAGGATTTTGACCTAGTCAAACCCTAATCAACATAGGCTTTGATTAAGTCAAACTTAATCCAAGCCCTTCATCTCATCTAGCCCCGAGATCAAATCTCGTCCATTCATATTTTGATGGGCTTTATCGAATGGACCTTTAAATCTAATTTAAATAGTCCAAAAGTCCGAATGGGCTTCTACAATAAATCTAATAAATACTTAAGCCCAAATAAATATTTCCACCTCTTTAATCTAATTAAAAAGAGAAATAGCCCATCCCCTAATTTCATAAATCTAATTTATGAATCAAGCATAATTATTCCACTTAATTCTCGAAGGCTTGATACTCCAAAAGAGAACCAATTTAATCTAATTAAATCGTACCATCTCCCGGCATTAATTCCTAATTAATTCCTTCACTTCCAATGAATTGTGTGTAACTCTTTAGGTTCACCTTCAGCTAGACTTGGCCAAATCTCTAATAATTCCATGACCGAACTTCACCTGTCACCATGGGTGGTCGTCTAGCAACGGTCCATGGCACTAGAGACTAGGTGAAATCATGGTGTGAATATTTAGGCTCCCGAATGCATACGAGTACAGTCCTTCCATCTACCATCTCACATCTATAGTCTTGGGTATGGAATTTGGACGTTGGTCCCCATCCTTGACTGAAGCCTTCACTCGTTTACCCACTGAAACGTCACTGGGATCTTATCCCACTGTTCAGTCACTGTGGCCACAGATTTTATAGAGAAGGAGTCTCAGAGTGTAAGTGAGACACTACTGTCAACCGTCAACAGGAGATGGATTCTTTCTTGGAACTCACCGTCCATACTACACATTTTGACTGCACTAGATAGAGCTTATAGCAACAAAGTCTTTCGACCTGGTAGCCTTTCGCTAAACCTAAGATATAGGCATGGTGTGTATGTGACTACTGTAGTCCCTCAAGTCCGAGGACTAATCCCGTACTATCGAAACTGGGAATACGAGTCATACTGACCAACCCACTCAAGGCTTTCCATATGATGATTCCCGCGAGTCACCTTAGTCAGCCAACACCAAGCTAGCTAACCCACTAATATTGTATGGATGACCTTCGTCACTTGTATATGAAACACGACTGCAATCCTTAGTGAAAGTCTCGTTTGGACCCTCGATACCCAATCTCGAGGTCCTTGACTTGGAGAGTTTCAGACCGATCCACATAGGCTGGATTCATGACTACCAACCTATGCGCAGTCCAATCTTTTGGATTAACGCATGCGATCTGGGGGCTTTGCTTGTCCATTGAACATTAACAGAAAATAAGTGATCACAATCAAAGTATAATTGCCATAGATTGAACATCACTTTTTATTAAGAACAATTTATTTATACCACAATTGTTAGAAGTAGGTTACATAAGCCCAATTAGATTGGCTTCACGGTCACCTATTTCTAACAATCTCCCACATGACCTAAAGCCAATCACTCATATGCCTTAAACCCATCTTCTCAAGATGTTATGCATGAGCGATCTGTGACATGGGCTTGGTCAAAGGATTTGTTGTATTTTCTGCTGAGCTGACTCGGTCCATCCGAACATCACCTCTTCCTACCATCTCCATCAATAGGTGGTAGCGTCTAAGTATGTGCTTGGATCGGTGATGAGATCTCAGTTCCTTTGCTTGCGCTATATCCCCATTGTTATCATAGAAGATAACCACTGGCTCGGCAATACTAGGCACCACACCCAACTTTTAGATGTAGTCTTTTATCCAAACCGCCTCCTTGGCAACTTTAGAAGCTGCTATGTATTCAGCTTCAGTGGTGGAATCGGCTGTGATATCCTGCTGGGAACTTTTCCAAGCTACCACTCCACCATTAAGCCTGAACACGAATCCGGACTGAGATTTGGCATTGTCATCGCCTGATTGGAAGCTAGCATCGCTAAAACCTTCTAGTATCAACTCTCTACCGTCATAGACTAAGAACATATCTTTAGTCTTCCTTAGGTACTTACGAATACTCTTAACTGCAATCTAATGTGCCTCACCTACACAGGACTGATATCTGCTGGTCACACTCAAAGCGTAAGTGATGTCAGGCCTGGTGCAATGAACGACATACTAGATGCTGCCTACGACAGAAGCATAGGGGATGCCCTTCATCCTTTCAAGCTCCTCATAAGTCTTGGCAGACTGCTTCTTGGATAACTTGAACCCATGCTTCACGGGAAGGAAACCTCATTTGGAGTTATCCATCTTAAACCTTTTCAGGATTTTCTCAACGTACGAGTTTTGGGTCATTCCTAACATTCGTTTAGATCTATCCCTAAAGATCTTGATTCCTAGAATGTAGGAGGTTTCACCCAAATCCTTCATGGAGAATTGAGTAGACAATCATTTTTTTTATCACCTAACATTTCTGACATCATTCCCAATGAGTAGAATGTCGTCCACATAAAGCACTAGGAATACTACTGAGCTCCCACTGACCTTCTTGTATATACAAAGGTCACATTCATTCTTTGAAATCATATCCCCGTATGACTTCATCAAAATGAATATTCCAACTGCGGGATGCTTGCTTGAGGCCATAAGTGGACTTTTGGAGATGGCAGACTTTCTGTTCTTCTCCAACAATAGTGAATCCCTCCGACTGATCCATATAGATCTCTTCCTAAACGAAACAGTTATGGAAGGTCGTTTTCACGTCCATCTGCCATATTTTATAGTCATACCATGCAGCCATGGAAAACATATCCAAATGGACTTATCCATGGCTACTAGCGAATAGGTTTCCTCACAATCGACCCCGAGTCGTGGTACAATAGGTGACCGGAAAGCCAATTAGATTGCCTTTGATGTAATCTATTTCTGACAATTTCATTGTAATTGTAATATTGTTATATGAGAAAAGTGAGTATTCATGTTTGGAAATTCCATTTGTTGTGCTCGCTATTTATGTTTATTCTATTAACATCACAACAAAGCCCACAGGCCAAACGAACAACCCATGTAGTTGGGTTGCGCATTGGATGACAACTATGAAACCAACTTCTAAGGGTTGGATTTGAAACATTCCAAGTCGAGGACCTCGAGATAGGGCATCGAGAGTCCTATAAAGACTTGCACTAAGGATTGTATTCATTGGATGAGTGTCGTGTTTCATCAACGATAGACGTTGGATGTCTATGCAATATTAGTGGGTTAGTTGACAAGGGTGTCAGCTGACTGAACTGGCTCGCGAGAATCGTCACATGGAAGCCTTGGAGACTTGGTCGGTTTGATTGGAATTCCCGGCTCCGATAGTACGAGATTAGTCCTCGGACTTAAGGAATCATGGCAGTCACATGCATATGATGATTGCATATAGCATCTGGCAAGAGATGTCCATATCTGGGATATGTTCATCATAAGCCTTTTATAGTGTAGTCGCAATATGTATTGAGGACGGTGGATTCCAAGATAGGATCCATCACCTGTCAATATATGACAGTTGAGTCTCCTATGTGCTCTGAGACAGTTTAAACTCTTTAAGCCTGTGGCCATAGCGATTGGTCGAGTAGGGAATAGTTTCCTACGTCGATTGATAGAGTAAAAGTGTCTCGAGTTATTAAGCATAGTTGTCTAGTCTAGGATGGGAACCGATGCCCAATTCAATGCCTTAGACTTAGAACGGGAGATGGATGATGGAAGGACTGTACTCATATGGAACTCGGGAGCCTAAAGGTTCACGCCAACATCGCCTAGTCTCTAGTGCCATGGACCTTTGCTAGACGACCACCCATAGTGAAGGGCATCTTTTCGATTAATGGTTAATCGAAAAATAGTTAATTAAATTGGATTTAATAGAACAATTTTGTTGGAAACAAGCCCAAGTCTAGCTGAGGGTGAACCTAATGAGTCACACATAAATCACTTTGGATTTGGCTGAATTAATTTAGAATTAATTCTAGAAGGAGGGAATAAATTTAATTGGATTAAATTTATTCAAGAGAGAAATAAATGATTGGATAATTTATTGAGAAATCCATTTGATGGATGGTCTAAAATTAATTAATTGGATTAATTAATTTTTTTGGACTTAGAACCTTTAACTTAATTGGATTAATTTATCGGGTTTTGGTTAGAACAATTGATTGGATCAATTATTCACAAGTTGGACTTATGTTTATTTAATTGGATTAAATAAATAATTGTAATTCAATTGGATTGAAATTAATTAGATTAATTAATGCCCAATGGATATATGTTTGGACTTTATTTAATTTGATTAAATACAAGTCCAAAAACTTAAAGATCCAAGTCCATTTTTCATGCAAGTTGAAGCTAGTTAAGGAGGAGTTTCAACTCCTTCACATATCACATGATATGCACAACCATAAGCTGATTTGTGGGTGGTTTTCTCTTGCTATCATGTGCAGTGGATGTGCTAGAAGTGTGTGTATGTGGAAGTTGGCTTGGAGGTTAATTGTGTAGGTGGTTTTTTGAACTCTACATTCTACATACACAAAAAAACTTTGCTAGACATTCATACACTAACGTACTTCATTTTTCCTGGAGCTTTTAGGCCAAAATCTCTATGAAATTATCTCTTTTAGTGTTCATACTTCCTAGAGAAGATTGAACAAAACATTCCAAGGTACACTAATTGATAGTGCTTTCTCTTGGAATCGTTTCTTCTTCTTTGATTCTATTTTCTATCTAGCAATAGAGTAGAAATAAATCCCAAGTGTGGTGTGGAACACATTAGAGGAGTTCTACATTGAGCTCTCAAGTGGACGAACGAAGAAGGTAAAGAAAGAAACAACGCATGAATCCGTTCTACATAAACGAACAAAGGTTGGTTTCCTTTTACATTTTATGTACCTTTGTTCTTCTCCTTTCAAGCCACATATCCAGCATTTTTTCTTTTGTTATGTATGCCTTGACAAACCTGAACGCCCAAGAACATCGAAAGGGAACACCCCTTTGAATGCGGAATTATGCCTTAAATTTACATTTTTACGCTTCCGTTACGTTCCCGGGCCGTACTCAAATCTTTCTGTGGTATCAGATCCTGGTTCTGTGTTGTGGATTTAAGAATTTACATGTTATAATGTGTTAAGCATGTCGAACGTGTTTAAAATGTTTTCGTAAAGCATGTTTTACGATTTTTCTAGCATGATTATATGTATGAAAATGTGTTGATTTTACTTTTGAAATTATGATATATCCATGCATTTTATGAGAATTTGATTTTTTGTAAATGCATGTTTATATTTTAGTTTTACAGCAGAAGTTTTTAAAAAAAATTGGAAAACGTTCAGCAGCCGTTTGCTTGCTGCTCGCGCGCGCCCGCTGGCTGTCTGTGCTGGCGGGCAGCGCAGGCAAGCGGCCTGCGCATGCTTCCGCCCAGCGCACGCGGGCGTCCGATGCGCACGCGCTATGCAGGCAGAGGTGCTTGTGTGCGTGTGGCCGGCCGTCGGCCGGTCTGGGATGTTTGGGCCGTTTTGCATCGTTTTTCATGAAAATTTTGATTTTTCGATTTCTGCTATTTTCTGAATGTGAGTTATTTTGGCATATTTAATTTTAGTTAAATTATATTTTTCTAAAATTATTTTTGATGCCTTAGATTATTTTTGAAATGGTTTTCCAACTAAAATTGTTTATACATTAGATGTATGGGTGATATCCATTTTTTTAATTGCATTATTAATGTATTATTTTCTACACTAAATTATGTTTATGGTTAGATATTGGATATCTTATTATAAATGCATGGAATGTTTTATTTGTTGGCATATTTATAGTTGATATAAATGTACTTTGTTGTTGTTTATTTGATAAACAATAAGGATGATCATTAGACCTTTTTAGCCTATGCATGGTTTAATTTATTGTTGGGTGCGGCCTACGTGGCTCTTTGTTTTTTCTTCTTTCTATGGTTTTTAGCCTTGAAATAATAAGGCTTTCTTCCTCTCTTTTAATGTACCTCCCGACTTTTGATTGGGGTTTCTTTTAAGTTGTAATGAGAGTAGATTAGGTTGTGAGGCTTTATTTGTTAAACGAACAAAGTTTCCAAGGAGATGAAGTTCCGATGGACGGCATGATGGAAGGTCAAGAAGAATAAAGGAGGAATTTTTACAAGCCCCATTAGAATGATAATGGGATGTAAATATTGTAATAGTGTAGGCCTACCGTAGTTTGACCATAGATCCACTACAAGCTCAGTGGATCACCTAGGAATGGGCTTGTGATCATCCTAACAGGGGCGTGCTAGGCTTGTTTTGCACGTGCTTAAGTTTTTTATGCTTTGATGTATGGTGTGTTTGGAATTCATCTTATTACATTATATGTATGAATCTTGAGCATGCAAAATACTAATAATGACGAAGTCTCAGTCTTAATAAAATGATTAACTCTCACTTGGATGGTCCAAGTAAATATTAGGCCAAAAATAGAATTAAATCAAATGGTTTGATTATTCCAAGCCTTTTCCATCCTTAATAATGTAATGAGGAAGCTACTTGCATATAAAGCGTGGTCTCACGAGTCGTGGCATGTTTTGGAATGAAAGAAAGCTGCATTATTGTTACGAACAAAGAAATATGCTCCTGTTTCCCTGTCTCACGTGTCGTGGGAGGCAACAGTTGAGATATAATTTGGTTGATGGGTCGGGCCTAACGCCGAAGTAACATGATTCACTTGGAGTCCTCTGAATCATGTGAAAGAGGTAAGGCAAAATATCTTGGCATCTCATTGGATGAGAATGGTATTGGATACCTCCCACAAAACTTTTTCTATGTGAATCGTAAAAGCGGGGCATGGAGAATTGCATTTGTGGATCCCAAGCCCACTAGGAAATGGTTTCCCGAAACCCCACTTGAGAGTGGTGGGCTTCGTAGAAATAGAGGGAGGGTTAATGACTAAAGACCATGTCATAAACTTGAATTAATATTACAATTCGGTTGCTAATTTCTGCTTTACATTTTGAATATAGATGTCTAAGAATTCGTTATCTATGATATGGAGACTAACAAATTTAATGGAACGAACTACAACGATTGGCTGCGTAATCTGAGGAGTGTCCTCGATTATGGAAACCAGGCTTATGTTCAGGATAAGCCATTTCCCATAACCTTATCGGAAGATTCCTCGCTAAAAGAGCGTTTGACGTTCAGAAAATGGCATGAGGATGACCGCAAGGTACGCAGCATCATACTGGCATCCATGACGAATGAGATCAAGAAATAGTATGATAGGCTGGACCATGCCAGGGCGATAATGCTCCGCTTACAAGATATGTATGCGGTTCTGAGATAGGCATATTAGGTATGCAGCCATAAAAGCATTTTTCGGCACCAAGATGACTGAAGGATCCTCTGTACATGAACATGGGATCAAGATGCTTTTCCTTGTGGAAAAACTTGTGTTAGACTAGGTGACCAGAAAGCCAATTGGATTGGCGGTTTTGGGTACTACTTAGGAATCCTTATTAAAGTAATATTGACTTGATGATATAGTAAGTATTCATCCGTGGCACTATGTGTTTATTATGCTTACTGATTACATTAGCGTTTTAACGTCACAACAAATGCTCACAGACCAATTGGATAACCCATGTAGTTGGATTGCGCATTAGATGACAGCTATGAAACTAACTTCTGAGGGTTGGTCTGAAATGTTCTAAGTCCAGGACCTCGAGACAGGGCATCGAGGGTCCTATAGAGACTTGCACTAAGGATTGCAATCATTGGATGAGTGTCGTATTTTATCGGCGACAGACGTTGGACGTCTATGCAATATTAGTGGGTTAGTTGACAAGGGTGTTAGCTGACTGAACTGACTTGCAAGAATCGTCATATGGAAACCTTGGTGGCTTGGTCGGTATGACTGGAATTCCCGCCTCTGATAGTACGAGATTAGTCCTCGACTTGAGGAATCATGACAGTCACAAGCATATGAAGGTTATATCTAGGGTCTGGCAAGAGATGTCCGTATCTAGGATACGTTCATCATAAGTATTGAGGATGGTAAATTCGAAGATAGGATCCATCACCTGTCAGTATATGACAGTCAAGTCTCCTATGCGCTCTGAGACGGTTTAAGCTCTTTAAGTCTGTGGCCACAGCGATTAGTCGAGTAGGGAATAGTTGCCTACGTCGATCAATAGAGCACACGTGTCTCGAGTAATTGAGCATAGTTGTCTAGTCCAGGATGGGAACCGACGCCCAATTCCATGCCCGAGACTAAGATCGGGAGACGGATGATGGGAGGACCGTACTCGTATGGAACTCGGGAGCTTAAATATTCACGCCAACATTCACCTAGTCTTTAGTGCCATGGACCGTTGCTAGATAGCCACCCATAGTGACGGGCGTTTTTTTGATTAAGGCTTAATTGGAAAACCAGTTAATTAAATTAGATATAATTGACCAATTGCGTTGGACACAAGCCCAATTCTAGCTGAGGGTGAACCTAATGACTCACGCAAATCACTTTGGATTTGGTGGAATTAATTTGGAATTATTTCTAGAAGAAGCGAATAAATTTAATTGGATTAAATTTATTCAAGAGAGAAAATAAATGATTGGATCATTTATTGGGAAATTCATTTGATGGATGGTCCAAGATTAATTAATTGATTAGTTAATTTTGGACTAAGAATCTTTAAATTAATTGGATTAATTTATTGGGTTTTGGCTAGAATAATGATTGGATCGATTATTCTTAATTTGGACTTATGTTTATTTAATTGGATTAAATAAACTATTGGGATTCAATTGGATTGAAATAAATTAGATAATTAATTCCTAATGATTCTTGTTTTGTACTTAAATTTAATTAGATTAATAAAATCCAAAAGCATGAAATTCAAGTCCACATCTTATACAAGTTGAAGCATGTTGTAGGAGAATTTGGAGCTTTCTACTAATGTGTATAGGCCATGTGAGGTGCATGTGGAGGTGGTTCTCCATGTGCCATCATGGGTGATACTTGTGCTATAATAAAGTATTTATGGACGTTAGCCTTGGAGGTTTATTGATGGAAGTTGAATTTTGAATTCAAAAATTCCTACTTACACATAAAATACACTACACAAAAATACACTAACATGCTTCATTTTTGCTAGAGATTTTTAAGCCAAAAACACCTATGAAATTTCTCTCTAAGTGTTCTTTTCTTTTGGAAAGAAAAGAACTTAAAACATTCTAAAGATCACTAATTGATAGTGTTGCTTTGGAATTATTTTTTTCTTCTTTTCACTATATTTTATCTAGCAATAAACTATAGTTTGAATCCTTAATGTAGTGTGGACAATACCTAGAGGAGTTCTACGTTGGACTCTCAAGTGAACGAAACAAGGAAACGAAAAGGGAACAAAGTTAGAACCGGTTCTACATGCAACGAACACAAGGTTGGTTTTCTTTACGTTTTCATGTATCTTTTGGTTTTTAATCCTTTAGCCACAAATCTAGCATCTTCTCCTCTATTAATTTATGCTTTGACATACACAGAACACCCGAGAACTTCAAAGGGAACACCCCTTTGAACCCGTTTTATATTATGCTTTAAATTCACGTTTTTACGCTGCCGTTGCGTTCCGGGGCTGTACCCGATTCTTTCAGTGGTATCAGAGCCCGGTTCAGTATTGTGGCTATAAGATTTATATGTTATTATGTGTTAAGCATGAAGAACATGTTTAAATTGCTTATGGGACGGCCGACCGGCAGCGCTGTTTTGTGCTGTGTTTGCCGTTTTTCCGAAAAAATTGGATTTTCCTGGTTTCTGCTAGTTTTCTGAAATTATTAATTTTGGCATATTTTAATTTTTAGTTAATTAAATTTTTCTAAAATTATTTTATGCCCTGGATTATTTTGGAAATGGTTTCCAAACTTAAATTATTTTTACATTGGATGTATGGATGATATCCATTTTCTCAATTGCATTATTAATATATTATTTTCTGCACTTAATTATGTTTATGTTTAGATATTGGATATCTTGTTATAAATGCATGATATGTATTTATTTGTTGGCATATTTATATTTGTTATATATGTGCTTTGTTGTTGTTTATTGGATAAACAATAAGGATGATCACTAGCCCTTTTTGGCCTATGTATGGTTTATTTATTGTTGGGTGAGGTCTGCATGCGTCTTCATTTTTTTATTCCATCTATCGTTTTTAGCCTTGGAATATTAAGGCTTGCTTTCTCTCTTTTAATGTATCCCCCCCAACTTTTGATTGGGGTTTCTTTTTAAGTTGTATGAGAGTAGATTAGTTGTGAGGTTTTACTTTGATAAATGTAAGCTTCCATGGAGATTAAGGCCCAGAAGAGGTCCGTTGGACAGAACCTATGACGGAAGGCCCAAGAAGAACAAAGAAGGATTTACAAGGCCCCATTAGATAGATAATGGGATGTAAAAATTGTAATAGTGTAGGCTTACCCTAAATTGACCATAGATCCACTGCGGGCTCAGTGGATCACTTGGGAACGAGCTTGTGATCATCCTTCAGGGGCGTGCTAGGATTATTTTGCATGTGTTTAATGTTTTAACGTTTAATGTATGATCTGTTTGGAATGTATCTATTTACATTGAATGTTTTAAATTTGAGCATGCAAAATACTAATAATGATGAGGTCTCGGTCTTAATAAACTATAACTCCCACTTGGATGGTCTAAGTAAATATTAGGCCCAAAATAGAATTAAAATCAAATGGTTTGATTATTCCAAGCCTTTCATCCATAGCACTGTAGTAAGGAAGCTACTTTCACCCATTCGTGGTCTCACGAGTCATGGCATGTTTGGAATGGAAAAAAGCTGCACTGTTGTTGTGAACGAATTGAATATGCTCCTATTTCCCTGTCTCACGAGTCGTGGGGGGAGATAGTTGAGATATTCATTTGGTTGATTGGTCGGGCCTAACGATGAGTAACATGATTCACTTGGAGTCCTCGGGATCATGTGAAGAAGCGAGGCAAAATATCTTGGGGATCTCATTGGATGGGATGGTATAGGTTACCTCCTACAAATTATTTTTCCGTGTGAATCGTAAAAACGGGGCATGGAGAATTGCGTTTGTGGACTCCAAGCCCACTAGGAAATGATTTCCCAAAAACTCCACTTGAGAGTGGTGGACTTTTTGAAGAAATAGTGGGAGGGGTTAATGACTAAAGGCAAAGTCTTAGCTTGAATTCAATATTATAATAATCTACTAAATTTCCTGCTTTACATTTTGAATGTAGATGTCTAAGAATCCACTCGTTGTAATTCTTGAGATTAACAAATTTGACGGAACAAACTATAATGATTGGCTGTGAAATCTGAGGATTATCCTCGATGTTGAAAATTAGGCTTACGTTCTGGATAAGCCTCTTCCTCGGATCTTGCTAGAAGGGTCCTCGTTAGAAGAGCGTTGACGTTTAATGACTGGCAAGAGGATAACCGCAAGGTCCGTAGCATCATACTGACATCCATGACTAATGAGATCCAGAAACAATATGATCGGCTAGATTATGTCAGCTCGATAATGCTCCGCATGAAAGACGTTTATGCGGTACCGGACCGGCATATTAGATATGTTGCGACAAAGGCATTTTTCGGAGCTAAGATGACAGAAGGGTCGTCTGTACACCAGCATGGAGTGATGATGCTATCTCTAGTGGAGAAGCTCAAAGACCTCCGAGCTGATCTTGGAAAAGAGACGTACATTGACGTAATTCTTCAGTCTCTTCCTCCCTCTTTTGACCCGTTTATCGTTAACTATAACATGAATGGGCTTGAAAAAGACCTTCATGAGTTGATAAATATGTTGGTCCAATACGAGGCAATGATTGAAAAGTCTGCGTCGTTTGTATTGGTGGGGGAGGCTTCGACCTCAATAGCGAAAGGCAAATGGGCCAGACGCTGGAGGAGGAAGAAGGGTAAGACAGAATCAGCCTCTGCTAACGCTCAAAGCGCTCCTGTTGCCATGCTGGGCATGGGCAAAGGAAAGAGGAAGGCGGTTCGGCAGTCAAGGATTGCAAAAGATGTTTGTATATATTGCCGTGAAAAGGGGCATTGGAAGAGGGAGTGTCCTAAACTCCTCTCCAACCAAGGTAGATTTGATTTGAACTTTAACATGATTACTATTCTGCTTCTTGGGTATTGGATACCAGCTGTAGAGCTCATATCTGCAAATGCTTTGCAGGTGATGGAAAGGAGTAGAAGGCTAAGACAGAGATGGTTCTAAAGCTAGGCAATGGCTGGGCTGTTGCTGTAAAAGCTATAAGACCAACTAGGCTTAGCCAGTGATCATGTTACGATAGAGTTGATAGGTCAAAATTATGTAACCTAGCATGATCAAAATTATGTTTTTCTATTGTTGGACAATTAGGATTACATGTTTTTTATCAATAAAAGTTTCTTTTATTTGACAAAGAATGGTTATTCTTGTCTGTTGTTGCTTGCATAAGTGTTTCAAGTAGAGCGACACCTCAGTACGATATTGCAAAGATCATTTGAAATTAAGTTTGCTCACTGACTATATTCAAGTTCTCCTAAGGGCGACCAAAATATCCTAGATACCTAAAAGGTACAGGTTTCTGGGTCAGTCCGGTCAATTGGATTATAATCCAAGAGACATAAGGAGAAGCAATGTTGGACATTGGATCGAATCAATGGCTTGGAGCCATGTAATTCGACATGGAATTCAAACTAGGTTTGAAACTCCATGTAACTGGAATATTCATTTTTGATGAGTTCATACGGGGTATGACTCGATCAATAACGAGCTTGAGGGTCAGTGGGAGTTTGGTTGTGTTCCTAGTGTTTAAAGTATGTAATGTCTCATTCATTTGGAATGAATTTAAGATGTTAGGAAACACTGAAACACGAACGTTGTTCACGCAATTTTCCATGAAAGGAATTGGATTCCTATATATAGGGTTAAGCTATCCAAGACTCAATCAGGGTTGACTGATGAGGAAGCTTAGATGTTTGACCTCCCCTACATCTTTGTCGTAGGCAACATGGGTATGTTGTATGGTGCATTGGACCTGATGTTATGTATGCTTTGGGCATAACGATGGAAATTGGGTGTGTACTGAGGAGGCAGTAGACTACTATTGAGAACAGTCTTTAATACCTGAATAAGGATTAAGAAAGTGTTCTTAATGCACGTTCTATGGGGAGTTGATTTTGGAAGGCTATAGCGATACTAGCTTCAAGGATCATGTGAATAATATCTAGTCTCAGTATGAACATATGTTCAGGCTTAATGGTAAGGTGGTGGCTTGGAAAGGTTTCAAGCAGGATACCACGATGGAACATGAAAGTTGAATGTATGGCAACTTTAGAAGTCGCTCTGTAAAGTGGTTTGGATGAAAAACCACATCCAATGGTTGGGTGTGGTGCCTAGCACGGCCGAGCCAGTAGTTACCTTGGAGGATAACAACATGGCTGTAGCGCAAGCTACAAGACCGAGATCTCGTCATGGATCCAGGAAAATTCTTAGACAATACCATTTGCTTGGAGCAATGGTATTAAGAGGTGACGTGCTGTTGGACTGCATCATCTTGACAGAAATAAGGTAGACCCGTGAGACCGAGCCGGATATCGCAGATTACTCATGCTCAAATAAGTCTGAGCGACATAGGTGATTGGCTTTAGGTCAAGTGGGAGATTGTTAGAATAGGTGACCAGAAAGCCAATTGGATTGGCGGTTTTGGGTACTATTTAGCAATCTTTATTAAAGTAATATTGACTTGATGATATAGTAAGTATTCATCCGTGGCACTATGTGTTTGTTGTGCTTACTGATTCCGTTAAACGGCATTTTAACATCACAACAAATGCCCACAGATCAATTGGATAACCCATGTAGTTGGGCTGCGCATTGATGGCAACTATGAAACCAACTTCTGAGGGTTGGTCTGAAATATTCCAAGTCGAGGACCTCGAGACAGGGCATCGAGGGTCCTATAAAGACTTGCACTAAGGATTGCATTCATTGGATGAGTGTCGTGTTTCATCGGGGACAGACGTTGGACATCTATGCAATATTAGTGGGTTAGTTGACAAGGGTGTTAGCTGACTGAACTGACTCACAAGAATCATCATATGGAAGCCTTGGAGGCTTGGTCGGTATAACTGGAATTCTCGCTCCGATAGTACGAGATTCGTCCTCAGACTTGAGGAATCATGGCAGTCACATGCATATGAAGGTTGTATCTAGGGTCTGGAAAGAGATGTCCGTATCTGGGATACGTTCATCATAAACCTTATCCAGTGCAGTCGGAATATGTATTGAGGATGGTGTATTTCAAGATAGGATCCGTCATCTGTCAGTATATGACAATCGAGTCTCCTATGCGCTCTGACATGGTTTAAGCTCTTTAAGTCTGTAGCCACAGCGATTGGTCGAGTAGGGAATGGTTTCCTACGTCGATCAATAGAACACACGTGTCACGAGTTATTGAGCATAGTTATCTAGTCCAGGATGGGAACCGACGCCCAATTCCATGCCCTAGACTAAGACCGGGAGACGGATGATGGAAGGAACGTACTCGTATGGAACTCGGGAGCCTAAATGTTCACGCCAACATTCACCTAGTCTCTAGTGCCATGGGCCGTTGCTAGACGGCCACCCTTGGTGACAAGCATTTTTCCGATTAAGGGTTAATTGGAAAACAGTTAATTAAATTAGATTTAATTGACCAATTATCTTGGACACAAGCCCAGCTCTAGCTGAGGGTGAACCTAAAGAAGCGAATAAATTTAATTGGATTAAATTTATTCAAGGGAGAAAATAAATGATTGGATCATTTATTGGGAAATTCATTTGATGGATGGTCCAAGATTTATTAATTGGATTAGTTAATTTTGGACTAAGAATCTTTAAATTAATTGGATTAATATATTGGGTTTTGGTTAGAATAATTGATTGGATCGATTATTCTTAATTTGGACTTATGTTTATTTAATTGGATTAAATAAACTATTGGGATTCAATTGGATTGAGATTAATTAGATTAATTAATTTTCAATGATTCTTGTTTGGACTTAAATTAAATTAGATTAATAAAGTCCAAAAGCATGGAATTCAAGTCCACATCTTATACAAGTTGAAGCATGTTGTAGGAGAATTTGGAGCTTTCTGCTAATGTGTATATGACATGTGAGGTGCATGTGGAGGTGGTTCTCCATGTGCCATCATGGGTGATACTTGTGCTATAATAGTGTATATGTGGAAGTTAGCCTTGGAAGTTTATTGATGGAAGTTGAATTTTGAATTCAAAAATTCCTACTTACACATAAAATATACTACACAAAAATACACTAACATACTTAATTTTTGCTAGAGATTTTTAAGCCAAAAATACCTCTGAAATTTCTCTCTAAGTGTTCTTTTCTTTTGGAATGAAAAGAACTTAAAACATTCTAAAGATCACTAATTGATAGTGTTGCTTTGGAATTGTTTTCTTCTTCTTTTCACTATATTTTATCTAGCAATAAACTATAGTTAGAATCCTTAGTGTGGTGTGGACAATACTTAGAGGAGTTTTACGTTGGACTCTCAAGTGAACGAAACAAGGAAACAAAAAGGGAACATAGCTAGAACTGATTCTACGTGCAATGAACACAAGGTTGGTTTTCTTTACGTTTTCATGTATCTTTTGATTTTTAATTCTTTAGCCACAAGTCCAACATCTTCTTCTCTTTTAATTTATGCTTTGACATACACCGAACCCCCGGGAACTTCAAAGGGAACACCCCTTTGAACCCATTTTATATTATGCTTTAAATTCACATTTTTACGCTTCTGTTGTGTTCCCGGGCCGTACCCGATTCTTTCAGCTTGAGGGTCTCAAAGCTGGGCTTGAGAATGATACATATATAGATGTGACCCTACAGTGTCTTCCTCCCTCTTACGACCCTTTTGTCGTGAATTACAACATGAATGGGCTTGAGAAGTCCATACACGACTTGATTAACATGTTGACCCAGTTCGAAGCAACGACCAAAAGGTCTGCGCCGGCGATACTGGTTGGGGAGGCTTCAACCTCTAAGGCGAAAGGCAAGAGGGCCGGACGCTTCTGTTGCCCCTGTGGGGATGGGCAAAGGAAAGGGAAAGGTTGGATCGCAACAGTCGAGGGAAAATGATGTCTGCATGCATTGCCATGGAAAAGGGCATTGAAAGAGGGACTGCCCCAAGCTCCTCTCCAATCAAGGTATGTTTGTTATTGAGGTTAACATGATTACTAATTCTGATTCTAGGGTATAAGGGGCCGGCTGTGGAGCTCACATCTGCAATGATTTGCAGGTGTTGGAAAGAAGCAGAAACTAAGTAGGGACGAGGTCGTGCTGAGGCTGGGTGATGGCAAGGCTATTGCTGCTGAAGCTGTAGGTCTGGACCACTTAGTTGTTAGTGATCAAGTTAGGATAGAATTAAAAGATTGCTATTATGTACCTAGCATGATCAAGAATATCATTTCTATAGCGTTGTTGGACAATGCTGGTTTTGAGTTTATGATCAATAAAAACTGTTTTTATTTGATGAAGAATGTGTTAGAATAGGTGACCATGTAGCCAGTCTTGGTAGGCGAATTGTAACCTATGTCTGAATAATTTCGAGGTTTTAATAAATCGTTAATGAATAAGAAGTGAAATTCATTTGGCATTTACTTTGTTTGTGTTCACTTTATCTGTTTTATATAACTGTTCACTACGCAAACAAAGCCCACAGACTGAAATCGCATCGGGGACTGGGACTACGCTTGGAGGTAGGTCCATGAAATCAGTTCCGCCGAATCAGTCTAGAAATCTCCAAGTCAAGGAATCTCGAAAGTGGGTACCGAGATTCCCTTTGAGACTTGCACTAAGCATCTGCTGTCGTATTTCATCGATGGGTGACGAGGGTCGTCTAAGCAGTGTTAGTGGGTTGGCCTGCTAGGGAGCAGCTGACTGAGGTGACTCGCGGGAACCGTCTTACGGAGGACCTTGAGTAGGGTCGGTTAGGTATGATGTGTGTTCCCGATTCCAACGGTACAGGTCAAGTCCTTTGACTTGAGGAATTGCTGAGTTTACCTGTACATCAGGGCTGTATCTTAGATATGGTGAGAGATTGCCAAGATGCACTTGAGTAGTCATAAGCCATATCTAGTGCAGCTCCGGTGTGCAGAGTAATAGTAGTTTCCAAGAAATGATCTGTCTCCTGTCAAAAGGTGTTGACAGTCGTGGGTCACAAATGCTCTGTGTCTTGTCCCTAAATTCTGTGGCCACAGTAACTGAACAGAAGGGAAGGTTTCCCTTGCGGCGTTTAGTAGAGGACAGATCGACCTGCATTATCTGTGCCCTAGACCCTAAGTGGTGAGACCGTAGGTGGAAGGATAGATGTATTGTAGAGCCTCAATGTTCATCTCCGTATATTCGCCTAGTCTCTAGTGCCATGGACCGTTGCTAGATGGCCACCCATGGTAATGGGCGGATTTTAGGAATCCAACCAAGTCTAGCTGAAGGTGAACCTACACACAATCCGCACACATAAATGTATTTAATTTAGAATTAAATATTTGGAGAAGTGGAGCAATTAAATTGGATTTAATCGGGTTCTTATTTTCTTGGGAAGAATTAATTCCTTTTATTAGATAAAAGGGATTTATCTAATACATTAGATTTATTAGAAATTAATTTAATGGGCTTGGAATAAATATTTATATTTAATATATATATTTATTGCCCTTGGAATGTTTAAATAGGATTTAAATATTCCATTAAATTAAACCAATGGTTGAGATTAAAATGGAGGATTCTATGGCTAAGATTAGTTTGACCAAGAAGCAAGAATTTGACTAGGTCAAATCCTAGTTATGGTGGAGTCTTCAAAGTGTAGGAAACTAGAAGAGGAATAGGATTCCTCTTCTATAAATACTCCTTAGCACACACTTTGAAGGCGATGATGATTCTTAAAAACACACACACACTCGTCTCCTCCCTCTCCCTCTCTCGGCCGCGCCTCTCCCTCCTTCCAAGAAAGTGTTTTCTTGTTCTTTTGTTTTAACAATTGAACATTAAGGAGGATTGATCTCGTTAAATTAATAACGTTTGATCGATCCATTCTCTCCAAAATATACTTGCACTTTTGCTAGCACGAAGATCAAGATACGTGGGCGGATTGCGTGTCACAAATTAGAGGGTCTCCTATACGAGATCTTGGAGCAAATCAGGGAACAACGCGAGTACCGGTTAGAAGGCGAAAACGACAATTGGTAGGTTTCCGATTTATGTTTTTGTCCTCTTTTATTTGGAATCCTATGGCCTCCATGATTCTTGTGTATGTTTTTTTATTCATGTGAGACACCGAACGCCCGGGGGTTTCAAGGGTACACCCCTTGAACGTATTTATTTTAATGTATGTTTATGCATGTTTTAAATTCTTGAAATTTAAATTATACCGCGCTTCCGCATTCGCGCTACTCCCAGGACGATCCACACGCCTACCCAAGGCTTTCAGAATGGTTCTTCACATCTGCTATGTAAACTTCATACTGGTCTTTATATTCTTCAACAGCGTGATTTGATCATGACTACTCAAAACAAATGGAAAATGGATAATCAAGAAAATGCACAGATTTGGCATGCAAGGCTAGGTCACATCTCTCAAGATAGGATTAGGAGGTTGGTGGACTCAAAGAGTCTAGAAATAGATGATTTGGACCATCTACCAACCTGCGAGTCTTGTCTAAAAGGGAAAATAACTAAGAAGCCCTTTGTTGGACAAAACACGCTTGCCAGTAGTCTGTTGGATTTGATCTATTCAGACATCTGTGGCCACCAAATACATATGCCAAAGGAGGATTTTCTTACTTTATAATTTTTACCGATGATCACTCACTGTATGGTTATGTTTACCTTATGAAATACAAGTTTGAGGCCTTTGGAAGGTATAAAGAGTTCAGGCTTAAAGTTGAAAATCAAACTGGTCGCAAAATTAAAGCCCTTCGGTCGAACCGAGGTAGTGAGTATTTCAGTGGGGAATTCTTGGATTACCTAAAAGAGAATGGGATTATCTCTCAGTGGACTCCTCTCGGAACGCCACAACTAAACGGCATCTCTGAAAGGAGGAATCGAACCTTGTTGGATATGGTTCGATCCATGAGGAGTTTTACCGAACTGCCCTTATCCTTCTGGGGTTATGCTCTTGAGACGGAGGCCAAGTTATTAAACATGGCGCCTTCTAAGACTGTGGTCTAGACGCCATATCAGATATGGCATGGCAAGCATGAAGGAACAAGCGGATCCGCCCGAGAGCGCGAGCGGAAGCGTGAGATGCAGAAATTAAAAAATAATTTAAAGCATAATCGTGAAATCCCAAGGGATGTAACCTTGAGTGCTCAACCGGGCGTTCGATGTAGGATGTATCAATATTAAAAATATTATTGAACATAGAGCATAGATGAAAAGATAAACTACGAAAGCGTAATGAACCGTTACCTTTGTAGTTTTCACGTGTGCCACTACTTGCTTTGTTTCTCTTCGGAATGTCCGCAAAAGTTCAAAGGTATGAACTCTCCAAAGGTGATCCACACCACACCGGAAGAAAATCTCGTTTTCCTTGCTAGAAGAAAACGGGTTTAGAAGGACTCGGTTTAAGAAGATGAATACTATTGATTAGTGTTCTTCTTAAACTTACTTTGTTCTTCCATTTGATCCAAGATCAAATCAAGAACACTAGTAAAAGGGAGAGGAGTGGCCGAAAGTTAAAGGAGAGGGAGAGGTGATTTTTCTTCTTCTTTTCCTAGAAAAGATGAATCATGAATCTCTTACATAGGTGTTAGTATATACTCATATATATACATAATTAATGTGATTATTGGAATGTATCTAGGTTCATCCAAGGATGTCTAGATACATTCCAATCAATCACTATTAATTCTTCAATCAAGCCTACCAACTTTTAAGGTATGATCAAATCATACCAAAAGGGAAGGGTTTTGTTGGAGTTGATTTGTCCCTTACCAAAACAGACAAGTCAACTAACACCTAGCATCTAACATGGCCGATTTTTGTTCCCTCCAAGGTGGCAATTTTCGGCCATGCCTATTTAGGGAAGAAGTCCAACATCTGCCTATTCCAAAATAGGAATTAGTACACCTCTCGGGTTAAAATTCAACGGACCCGGTTTTACTGTAATCCAATTACGATGAACCTAAAATTAAATCCAATTTAATGTCCACTTAAATAATTTCCCTTGATCTTTCCATATTAATTGATAAATTCTATTTGCCGACTAAACGAGGGCCCGATACAATATCGGTCTGTCCATCCAATGGACAATCCCTTAAGTAATCCAATTACTTATTCATCTTTCGAAATTGACTCCAAGTTAATTTCTCAACCTTCTCGGTGATTTGTGTGTGACCATTTAAGTTCACCCTCAACTAGACTTGGGCTCGTGTCTCACAAAGGACCGTTACCATGGGTGGCCATCTAGCAATGGTCCATGGCACTAGAGACTAGGTGAATGTTGCTGTGAACATTTAGGCGTCGATTCTATACGGGTACGGTCCTTTCGTCTATCGTCTCCTGGGCTTAGTCTGTTAGAATAGGTGACCATGTAGCCAATCTGGTAGGCGAATTATAACCTCTGTCTAAACAATTTCGAGGATTTGATAAATCATTAATGAATAAGAAGTGACATTCATTTGGCATTTACTTTGTTTGTGTTCACTTTATCTGCTTTATATTTTTTTCACTACGCAAACAAAGCCCACAGACTGAAAACACATTTCGGGGACTGGGACTACGCTTGGAGGTAGGTCCATGAAATCAGTCCCGCCGAATCAGTCCGAAAATCTCCAAGTCGAGGAATCTCGAAAATGGATACCAAGATTCCCCTTGAGACTTGCACTAAGCATTTGCTATCGTATTTCATCGACGGGTGATGAAGGTCGTCTAAGCAGTGATAGTAGGTTGGCCTGCTAGGGAGCAGCTGACTGAGGTGACTCGCGTAAACCGTCTTACAGAGGACCTTGAGTAGGGTCGGTTAGGTATGACGAGTGTTCCCGATTCCAACAGTACAGGTCAAGTCCTTTGACTTGAGGAACTGCTGAGTTTACCTGTATATCAGGGTTGTATCTTAGATATGGTGAGAGATTGTCAAGAAGCGCTTGAGTAGTCATAAGCCATATCTATTGCAGCTCCAGTGTACAGAGTGACAGTAGTTTCCAAGAAAGGATCTGTCTCCTATCAAAGGTGTTGACAGTTGTGTCTCACAAATGCTCTGTGTCTTGTCCCTAAAATCTGTGGCCCCAGTAACTGAACAGAAGGGAAGGTTTCCCTTGCGGCGTTTAGTAAAGGACATACCGGCACTTACGTCCAAAATGGGTACCTGCATTTTTCATGCCCTAGACCCCAAGTGATGAGACCGTAGACGGAAGGACAAGTGTACTGTTAGAGCCTAAATGTTCATCCCCGTATATTCACCTAGTCTCTAGTGTCATGGACCGTTGCTAGATGGCCACCTATGGTAACGGCGGATTCTAGGAATCCAACCAAGTCTAGCTGAAGGTGAACCTAAAGAGTCACACACAATTCGCACACATTAAAGTATTTAATTTAGAATTAAATATTTGGAGAAATGGAATGATTAAATTGGATTTAATACGGTCCTTAATTTTCTTGGAAAGAATTAATTCCTTTTATTAGATAAAAGGGATTTATCTAATAAATTAGATTTATTAGAAAATTAATTTAATGGGCCTAGAATAAATATTTATATTTATTATATTTATTTATTGCCCTTGGAGTATTTAAAAAGGATTTAAATATTCCATTAAATTAATTGGATGGTTGAGATTAAATGGAGAGATGGATGGCTAGGATTTATTTGACTAGGTCAAAGAACTACTTTGACTAGGACTTTGACTAGGTCAAAATCCTAGTCAAATTAGTCTTCTTAGAGTTGGAGTTTGAAGAGGATTAAACTCCTCCTCTATATATATTCCTAGCCCTTCACTTGTAAAAGGATGATGAATCTTCAACACACACACACACACACTCTCTCGTGTTCTCTCCTCTCTCGTCCGCCTCTCTCTCTTTTTCTCTCCAAGAAAATTATTTCTTGTTCTTTTATGTTAACAATTGAACAAAAGGAGAATTAATCCCGTTAAACTAATAACGTGTGATTGATCCATCCTCTCCAAAATACTTGCTCGTTCGCTAGCACGAAGTACAAGATACGTGGGCGGATTGCGTGTCACGAATTTGAGGATCTCCCATACGAGATTTTGGAGCAAATCGGGGAACAACGCGAGTACCGGTTAGAAGAGGAAAACAACGAATCGGTCGGTTCTCCTTTACGTTTTTCGTCTTCTTTATTTTACAAATCCTATGGCCTCCATGATTGCATGTATGTTTTTTAATTCATGAGATACACCGAACACTTGGGAATTTCAAGGGCACACCCCTTGAACGTGTTTTATTTTAATACGTATTATGCATGTTTAAATTTTTGTAATTTAAATTATACCGCGCTTCCGCATTCGCGCTATTTTCGGGACGATCCACACGCCTACCCAAGCTTTCATAGTCTAGGGTATGGAATTGGGCGTCGGTTCCCATCCTTGGTTAGGCATTTATGCTTAATACTCGAGACCCCTGTTTGAGACCAACCACTATGGCCACAACTTCAAACAGCATGAACGTGTCTCCGAGTGCATAGGAGATACCTCTGTCACATACTGACAGGGGACGGATCCTCTTCTTGGAACCCACCGTCCTTGCTACATATTCTGACTGCACTGGATAAGGCTTATAATGATCATCTTATAGAATGATTACTTCTCGCCAGATCCAAGATACAACTGTCCTGTACACGTGACTGCCATGGTTCCTCAAGTCTGAGGACTACTCCCGTACTATCGGAACCGGGGAAATCCAATCATACCGACAAAGCGTCCAAGGCTTGATGATCCCCGCGAGTCAGTCCAGTCGGCTCGACCCCAATCGACCAACCAATCAAGATCGTGTAGGCGTTCCACGCTTGTCGCCGATGAAACACGGCACTCATCCAATGAACACGACTCTTGATGCAAGTCTCTATTGGACTCTCGATGCCCTGTCTCGAGGTCCTCGACTTGGAACGTTTCAGACCCAAATCTTAATCAGTTGATTTCATGATCACCATCCAATGCGTGGCCCAACTGCATGAGTTGTTAATCGTGGTCTGTGGGCTTTGTTGTGAAATATGTAAAACACCATTTTAGCATATGGAAAATGAGCGCAACAAAGAGAATACCAGAGTAACGAATACTCATTTTATTCATTACATAATATTACATTACATCAAGTTGTCAAATAGGTTACAAATGCCTAACCTATTGGCTCTCTAGTTACCTATTCTAACAAAGCCTGCTTCCTACAAGTACTTGAGAGTGTAAGGTAGCCCTACATACATCAAGAGACTAGTGGGAGACAAACTGGACTCGAGGTCTAGTTTGTGCAAGTTTGTGTGTTATCCTAAGGAAACTGCGCGGTATTATTTTTACGATCCTTCCGAGCAAAAAGTTTTTATCTCGAGAAATGCAGTGTTCCTGAAAAAGGGTTTTCCAGCGGATACCCGTCGGGAGGAATTGCTATTTGAGGAATCAAGTGAGGCAATACCTCAAACGGATGCAACGACATCATCTGCGCCTGTAGTTCCCACTGACGATATTCTTGTCCTTCGAAGGTCGACTAGAGTTTCTCATCAACCTGATAGGTATGGATTTTTGGGTCTGTCCGGTCAGTTGGACAATGATCTAAAGACCTACAGAAAAGCGATGTTGGACACCGATTCGAGAAAATGGGTTGAGGCCATGAAATCCAAAATGGACTCTATGAGTTCAAACAAGGTTTGGACGTTAGTAGATCCAACCACGGGTGTCAAGCCCATTGGGTGTAAATTGGTCTACAAATGTAAGCTTGGAGCTGATGGGGAGGTGATTACCTTCAAGGCCAGGCTTGTGGCAAAAGGTTACACTCAGCGGCCTGGGGTCGATTTTGAGGAAACCTATTCGCCCGTAGCCATGGCCAAGTCCATTCGGATTATGCTTGCCATAGCTACAAGGTATAACTATGAAATATGGCAGTTGGACATGAAAACGACCTTCCTTAATGGATTTGTTGAGGAAGAGATCTATATGGATCAGTTGAAGGGTTTCGCATCTGTTGGAGAAGAGCAGAATGTCTGCTATCTCCAAAGTTCCATCTATGGTCTCAAACAAGCTTCCCAAAATTGGAATATCCGTTTTGATGAAGTCATATGGGGTTATGATTTCATCAAGAATGAGTTTGACCCTTGTTTATACAAGAAGGTCAGTGGGAGCTCGATTGCATTCATAGTGCTTTATGTGGACGACATCTTGCTCATTGGAAATGATGTCAAGATGTTAGGTGACACTAAAGCATGGTTTTTCACACAATTCTCTATGAAGGATTTAGGTGATGCTTCCTACATCCTACGCATCAAGATTGTCCGGGATAGATCTAAATTGATGTTAGGAATGACCCAAACCTCGTATGTTGAGAAAGTCTTGAAGAGATTCAAGATGGAAACTCCAAACGAGGATTCCTTCCTATGAGGCATGGGGTTAAACTATCCAAGAAACAGTTTCCTAAGACTGATGAGGAAGTTAGAAGGATGTTGGACATCCCCTATGCTTCAGCCATAGGCAGCATACAGTATGTTGTGTAGTGTATAAGGCCTGATGTTACCTTCACTTTTAGCGTAACGAGCAGATATTAGGCTTGTGCCGGTGAGGCTCACTGGACTGCAGTCAAGACCATTCTTGTGTACCTGAGAAGGACTAAAGATATGTTCTTGGTTTACGGTGGTGGAGAGTTGATTCTAGAATGCTATAATGACGCTAGCTTTCAGTCTGATGAGGACGATCCCAAGTCTCAATCTGGATTTATATTCAGGCTGAATGGTGGTGTGGTGGCTTGGAAAAGTTCAAAGCAGGATCCACAACTGATTCCACCATGGAAGTTGAGTACATAGCGGTTTCGGAAGAAGCTAAGTAGGCGGTTTAGATGAAAAATTACATCCAAGAGTTGGGTGTAGTGCCTAGCATTGCCAAGCCAGTGGTTATCTTCTGTGATAACAACGGGGCTATAGCGCACGCGAAGGAACCGAGATCTCATCACCGATCTAAACACATTTTTAGACGCTACCATCTGCTTAGAGAGATGGTGGGAAGAGTTGACGTTCAGATGGACCGAGTCACATCGGCAGAAAATACAGCAGATGCGCTGACTGAGCTAGTGTCGCAGGTTGCTCATACTCAGCATCTTGAGCAGATACGTTTGAGGGTCATTAGTGATTGGCATTAGGGTCAAGTGGGAGATTGTTAGTATAGGTGACTGAAAAGCCAATTAGATTGGCCTTGATGTAATCTATTTCTGACAATTTCATTGTAATTGTAATATTGTTATATGAATAAAGTGAGTATTCATGTTTGGCAATTCCATTTGTTGTGATCGCTATTTATGTTTATTCTATTAACATCACAAGAAAGCCCACAGGCTAAACGTACAACCGATGTAGTTGGGTTGCGCATTGAATGTCAGTTATCAAACCAACTTCTAAGGGTTGGGTCTGAAACGTTCCAAGTCAACGACCTCGAGACACGGCATCGAGAGTCCTATAGAGACTTGCACTAAGGATTGCATTCATTGAATGAGTGTTGTATTTCATCGACGACAGACGTTGGATGTCTATGCAATATTAGTGGGTTAGTTGACAAGGTGTCAGCTGACTGAACTGGCTCGCGGGAATCTTGGAGGCTTAGTCGGTATGACTAGAATTCCCGGGTTCGATAGTACGAGATTAGTCCTCGAACTTGAGGAATCATGGCAGTCACATGCATATGATGATTGTATCTAGCATCGGCAAGAGATGTCCGTATCTGGGATACGTTCATCATAAGCCTTTTATAGTGCAATCGGAATATGTATTGAGACGGTGGATTCCAAGATAGGATCCATCACCTGTCAGAATATGACAGTTGAGTCTCCTATGTGCTCTGAGATAGTTTAAACTCTTTAAGTCTGTGGCCACAACGATTAGTCGAGTAGAGAATGGTTTCCTACGTCGATCGATAGAGTAAACGTGCCTCGAGTTATTAAGCATACTTGTCTAGTCCAGGATGGAATCGACGCCCAATTCCATGCCCTAGACTTAAACCGAGAGACGGATGATGGAAGGACCATACTCGTATGGTACTCTAGAGCCTAAATGTTCACGCCAACATTCACCTAGTCTCTAGTGCCATGGACCGTTGCTAGGCGGCCACCCATAGTGACGGGCGTTTTTTCGATTAATGGTTAATCAGAAAATAGTTAATTAAATTGGATTTAATTGATCAATTGTGTTGGACACAAGCCCAAGTCTAGCTGAGGGTGAACCTAATGAGTCACACACAAATCATTTTGGATTTGATGGAATTAATTTATAATTAATTCTAGAAGGAGCGAATAAATTCAATTGGAATAAATTTATTCAAGAGAGAAATAAATGATTGGATCATTTGTTGAGAAATTCATTTGATGGATGGTCCAAAAATAATTAATTGAATTAATTAAATTTTTGGACATTGAACCTCTAAATTAATTAGATTAATTTATTGGATTTTGGCTAGAACAATTGATTAGATCTATTATTCACAATTTGGACTTATTTTTATTTAATTAGATTAAATAAATAATCGGTCTTCAATTGGATTGAAATTAATTAGATTAATTAATGCCCAATGGATATATGTTTGGGCTTTATTTAATTTGATTAAATACAAGTCCATTTTTCATGCAAGTTGAAGCTAGTTAAGGAGGAGTTTTAACTCCTTCATAGATGACATGATATGCACGACCATAAGCTGATTTATGGGTGGTTTTCTCTTGCTATCATGTGTAGTGGATGTGCTAGAAATGTGTGTATGTGGAAGTTGCCTTGGAGATTAATTGTGTAGGTGGTTTTTGAACTCTACATTCTACATACACAAAACAACTTTGCTAGACATTCACACATTAACTTGCTTCATTTTTGTCGGAGCTTTTAGGCCAAAATATCTATGAAAATTCTCTCTTTTAGTGTTCATACTTCTAGAGAAGATTGAACAAAACATTCCAAGGTACACTAATTGATAGTGCTTTCTTTGGAATTATTTCCTCTTCTTTGTTTCTACTTTCTATATAAGGAATAGAGTAGAAATAAATTCCATGTGTGGTGTGGAACGCATTAGAGGAGTTCTACGTTGAGCTCTCAAGTGGACGAACGAAGAAGGAAAAGAAAGGAACAATGCATGAACCCGTTCTACATAAACGAACAAAGGTTGGTTTCCTTTTACATTTTATGTACTTTTATTCTTCTCCTTTTAAGCCACAGGTCCAGCATGTTTTCTTTTGTTATTTATGCCTTGACAAACACCAAACGCCCGGGAACTTCAAAGGGAACACCCCTTTGAATCTGATTTAAATTATGCCTTAAATTTACATTTTTACGCTTCCGTTGTGTTCCCGGGCCGTACCCGAATCTTTCAGGTCGTTGAGTGTAGCCTTTCGCCACAAGCCTAGGTTTGAAGGTAGTCACTTATCGATTAGCCCTTTCGCCACAAGCCTAGGTTTGAAGGTAGTCACTTCTCGATCAGCCCCAAGTTTACGTTTATAGGCCCATTTACACCAGACTAGTTTAACACCTTTGGGAGGATCCACAAGCGTCCATACATGGGTTCGTGCTCATGGAGTCCATTTCAGTTTTTATGGCCTCAAGCCACTTCCCTGAATCGATGTCCGACATCGCGTCCTCGTATATTTTCGGATCATTATCCAATTGACCAGTCACCCTTAAGAAGCCATACGTCTCGGGAGGACGTGGCACTCTTGCTGACCTACGGAGGATTGGAATATTAGTGGGAACCACGGGCGCAGACACAACAGGAGTCAGTGGTTCTGGTACCGCAGTTGGCTCCTCGGGAGGCTGCTCAACATGCTGGGCCTGAAGAGGCTATTCAACACGTCGAGCCTCACGAAGTTGCTCAATCCTCCGGGTACTTAACCAAAAACCTCTTAACGTAACATCTGCAGCTCCTGGCGCTGGTGACTGAAGTGTCTCGCTTGATTCTGCAACGAGCAGTTCATCACGTTGGGAATCCGAAAGAAAACCCTTTTCCAAGAAGACTGCATTCCTGGAGACAAATACCTTATGCTCAGAGGGGTCATAAAAGTAATAACCTGCAGTTTCCTTCGGATAGCCAACAAAACTGCACAAGCTAGATCTCAACTCTAGCTTGTGTCCCACTAACCTCTTGACGTATGCAAGGCTACCCCATACTCTCAAGTATTTGTAAGACGCAGGCTTGCCATGACATATCTCATATGGTGTCTGGGCCACAATACTGGACGGTGTCATGTTTATTAACTTAGCTGCTATCTCAAGTGCATACCCCAGAAAGACAAGGATAACTCGGTAAAGCTCATTATGGATTGGACCATGTCCAACAGGGTTCGATTCCTCCTTTCAAAGACTCCATTTAACTGAGGTGTCCTCGGATTTGTCCATTGAGAGATTATATCATTTTTTTTAGATTATCGAGAAATTCGCCACTTAGGTGCTATCCACCTCGGTGTGACCGTAGGATTTTAATTTTGCATTGTTTGGTTCTCAACTTCAAGTCCGAAGTCTTTAAACCTCATAAGAACTTCCGACTTGTACCTCATTAGGTAAACATAACCATCCGTGAGTGAACATCGGTAAAGGTTATGAAGTAAGAGAAACCGCCTCTAGGTTGATCCCTTAGTGGCCCACACACGTCTGTATGGACGAAGTCCAATAAACTGGTGGCAAGCGTGCTTTGTCCAACAAAGGGCTTTTTGGTTATTTTCCCTTTAAGCAGGATTTGCAAGTTGGCAGATTGTTCAAATCACCCATCTCTAAGCACTTTGAGTCTATTGACCTTTTAATCCTGTTCTGAGAGATATGACCTAGCCTTGCATGCCACAACTGTGCGTTTTCAGTTTTGTCTAATTTACATTTGTGTCGAGCAGTCATGATCTAATCAGAATTTTGCAGAATATAAACACCATTGTTAAGTTTGCCTAGTAGATGAGAAGATCCATCTTTCATCAAATAAAAAGTAATTTTTATTGATAAAAAATTCAAAGCCACTATTATTTAACAATGGAATGGAAATGATATTTTGAGCATGATAGGTACATAATAACAAACCTATATAAATACATGCCTATGCTATTGTTAAAAGTCAATTATTGTCAATGCAAATAATTCAAAGGAACAACTATTTTGGATATTCAATTTTGATAAAGATAAGATTTGGAATTAGTTCTACTTCACCGTTGCCGCTAACTCTTTTCCACGTTTCTGAATTTTCTTTCTTTTGTATTTTTTTCTTCTTTTTTTCGATGTTGCTAGCTCCTCCAATTTTCTTTCTTTTTTTTTATTTTTTTCTGGAATTTCCGGGAGGTTGGGCATTCTAGGGAGGATTGATGCTATAAGGGAAAAAAAAAAAAAAAGGGAGAGGAGATAGATCAGAGTGAGCGAGAGGGAGGGGATCAAGGGGTTTTGCATTGATTGATATATATAAATTGTATGCATATTTTAATCTGTTAATTTATAGGTATATATATGTTTGTGTGTATTTATGCTTTAATATATTTTATAATTTTATGAAGTTCTATCTTCATATTTCACATATTATTCATATATAATTCTTTCTTTGACTGTTAAACGGTTTTCTTGATTTATTTGAGTTGATATACTTTTATTTGAGTCAATTATCAATAAAAATATAAACATAAATCAATATAAATGTAAAACCAAGCGGTGTTAGGCAATTGTCACTGCTAAAGTTTTATATTGACAATAGTTTATTGGGCATGAATAGTTTTCTTGATTATAAGGAGAATTATTGAATAAAATTGTCATTATATAATTTGTTGCTAAGGTAAAATTAATACCAATAATAATTACATATAATTAGACAAGTATAATTAGGATTTTAGTTATATTGGTATATGTACATGCCTTAATAACGTGCATGTATATGTAATTATACTTGCTTACAACAGCGTTAAAAAGGCTTGTATATATCTCACTTTTCAAGAAGAAACGTTATTTACCATTAGAGAAAATGGTGCGGAATTTGAAAATTCTTGGATCGAACGTCATATTACTCTTTTTTCAAATAAAAAAAAATCTGTTTGATGACATGATAACATAAAAGAAAAAACTCTGTTTCAGAAATTCTCTTATTTTTATTTTTATAAAATTATGTAATGATGACATTGAAGGACAAGCGGATCCGCCCGGGAGCGCGAGCGAAAGCGAGGAAGCGCAGAAAGTGCGTAAATTAAATCAAATCTAATTTAAAATACGAATCCCAAGGGGTGTACCATTGGGTGCTCAACCGGGCGTTCGATGTAGGATGTGTAAATATTAGAAACATATATTTAAACACATAGGGCATAGATGTATATTAAATCAATCAAAGCGTAATAAACCGTTACCTTTGATTATTTAGCGTATGCTCCCGGCTACTTGCATTGTTCCTTCTCCGGAATGCTCACGAAATCCAAACGTATGGATTCTCCAAAGGTGATCCACACCACACCGGAAGAAACACACGTTCTTCTTGCTAGAAAAGAACCGGTGTAAGAAGGAATCGGTTTAAGAGAAGAACACTATGAATTAGTACTCTCTTAAACTTACTTTGTTCTTCTTCTTGATTCAAAATCAAGTGAAGAACACAAGTGTAAGAGAGGGAGAGAGGCCGAGCGTTTGAGAGAGAGGAGAGGATTTTTTGTCTTCTGTTTTTCCTAGAAAAAGATGAATAGTGAATCACATATGCTTGGTGTTATATATTCTAATATATATACATAATTAATGTATTTATTGGAATGTGTCTAGGTTCATCCAAGGATGTCTAGATTCATTCCAATCAATCACCATCAATTCTTCAATCAAGCATACCAAAATTTATGGTATGATCAAATCATACCAAAAGGGAAGAGCTTGATTGGAGTTGATTTGTCTCTTTCCAAAAGAGATAAGCCACCATACCACCTAGCATGAAACATGGCTGATTTTGCTTTCTCCAAGGGAGCATATCGGCCATGTTTAATTAAGGGAAGAAGTCCAACTTCTTCCTATTCCAAAATAGGAATTATTTCTCCTCTCGGGTATAATTTAACGGACTGGGTTTTATCGCAATCCAATTACGACGAATCCAACATGAAATCCAATTTAATGTCCATTTAAATTATTCCCGTTGATCTTTTAATCCAATTAAAAGATCCAACGTCTCAACGTCTCAACTTTTCATATTTAATCGAAAATCCAATTTACCGATTAAACGAAAGCCCGATACAATATCGGCCCGTCCATCCAATGAACTTTCCCTTACGTAATCCAATTACTTATTTTATCCTTCGAGATTGACTCCAAGTCAATCTCTCAACCTCCTCGGTGATTTGTGTGTGACCTTTTAGGTTCACCCTCAGCTAGACTTGGGCCTGTGTCCCACAAGGGCCCGTTACCATGGGTGGCCGTCTAGCAACGGTCCATGGCACTAGAGACTAGGTAAATTGGGGTGAACATTTAGGCGCCGATTCCGTACGGGTACGATCCTTCCATCTACCGTCTCCCGGCCTTAGTCTAGGGTATGAAATTGGGCGTCGGTTCCCATCCTTGACTAGGCATCTATACTTTAATACTCGAGACCACGTATGCTTCATTGCATCGACACAGGAAACCATTCCCTGTTCGACCAACCACTGTGGCCACAGCTTTAAACAGCATGAACGTGTCTGCGAGTGCATAGGAAATACCTCTGTCACATACTGACAGGGGACGGATCCTCCTCTTGGAATCCACCGTCCTCGCTACACATTCCGACTGCACTGGACAAGGCCTATGATAATCATCTTACAGAATGATTACCTCTCGCCAGATCCAAGATACAGCTGTCCTGTGCACGCGACTGTCATGATTCCTCAAGTCTGAGGATTACTCCCGTACTATCGGAATCGGGGAAAACCAATCATACCGACCAATCCTCCAAGGCTTCCATATGATGATCCCCGCGAGTCAGTCCAGTCGGCTCGACCCCAGTCGACCAACCCATCAAGATCGTGTAGGCATCCCACGCCTGTCGCCGATGAAACACGGCACTCATCCAATGAACACGACTCTTGACGCAAGTCTCAATAGGACTCTCGATGCCCTGTCTCGAGGTCCTCGACTTGGAACGTTTCAGACCCAACTCTTAATCAGTTGGTTTCATGACCACCATCCAATGCGTGAACCAACTGCATGAGTTGTTATCCATGGTCTGTGGGCTTTGTTGCGATATAAGTTAAACACCGTTTTAACAAATGTAAGATGAGCGCAACAATGAAGATACCATTAGTGACGAACACTCATCTTATTCATCACGTAATAATATTACATCTACATCAAGTTGTCGAATAGGTTACAAATTGCCAAACCTATTGGCTTTCTGGTCACCTATTCCAACAGACATGATAACATAAATTTTTATTCTAGTGCAAAAAATAAATTGTTTGTTATGACAGGACACTAATTTATTATTTATTTTAATTTTTTCACATTTAAAAAATCGATAATTTATTTGGGTGGCTTTAGATTATATTAATCGATCATTTTGCTAAAAGTTTATTTTTCTTGTAATGCAGGACACCAGTCAATGTCTATGGATTCAACAACTCCAATCAAGCCTCTGGAAATAAATCAAAATCATTAACATTACGATTAAAAACTCTTCGATTTGGATTAGAAATAACATGTGGGCGAAACACTTCTTCAAGACTTCAAAAATTAATAATGATCGAACAAACTAACATTTTAACCCTTTTATTTTTTTTATAGTTTAAATATTAACAATAAAGTAAATGATTCTTGCAGGGTGTACAAATTGGAGTTATAATATTTAATGATGATATCTATAACTCTGTTGGAAAGTTTGCTACAAAGACATATATGATCATCTCCAATGGTGAGGTTAAAAAGGTCAATCCAATGTTTCTCAATACAAAGTCACAAAAGGAATTGGTACTTAAAAGATATACAACATGTGAAGAATACATATGAAGATATTGGGGACAATGTTGACTATGATTTTGTGAAGTTTCAATATATAAATTATGATATACATGCTAAGAGAGGACTTGGTACTTCTACTTTTTCTCGCATGCTTGTTATATTTTTTTTATTTAGTGTGTGAAGCCTATCTAATATCAAGCGGCCATTCACGTCAGGAATAGAGGCCATTAAGTATGGAGTTGCTTGTACTTGAATTTTCTTTGTCGAGATTGGGTTGGTGTTCCGTGTACCGCACTGAAGCTAGTGTAGCCTATGCGAAGCAAGCGGATACAAGATCGAAAAGAATGCATTGGATGGATGCTCGTGCATTAAGAAGGGAGGACGCTTTCAGAGGCGAAAGGCCATGGGGAGATACCGTCTATGATCCATGGATCTCTGATCGGGAAACTTATATTTTTCTTTTCTTTTCTTGTTTTTCAAATTATAATAATAACTTAAATTTATGTTTCAAAGGATATTGTGTAGATATTCATGGAGTTTAATTTAATAAAAAAGTCAAAGAATGCCGAACAACTACAAATTCATTTGTGATAGTAAAACCTGTACGAGAGATTACAATAATGAATAACGAGTAAGTTATTGGAATTGGACCCATTTTACTTTATCTTATTGATGGCTTTTAATTTTTTTTTTCTAAATTTCTGAAATGACAATCTCGGATAAATTATATTCCATTACATACTTATTTGTTTGATTTTTTTATGTTTGTGCAGATCTCATCCTATAGTAGTATGTCTTTGGAAGGACATGACTAGAATGAAGGATATAAATTACAACAAGTTGTTGATCAAAATCCAATTATAGTCATCACAAACGTTACAGGAAAGAAGTATATTTTAGGTAAAACTTTTTGGACAATAATTATGAGAGATACTATGTATATATAGTTACAAGTATAATTTCCATCATTGTTCATTTATTATTATGAATTGCAATTGCAAACCACATCAGCATTAACTCTATAAATAAATCCAAAAACGTCAAAAATTGACTGTATGCGGCAATGGTATGCATTTAGTTTGTAAATTTAATATTGATTGATAATTGTTTATATTTATAGATAATAATAATTTTCTCATATATAATTCATTTGATTGATTTATAATAGTTATATATTATAGAATGTTATATTATTTTAATGACTTATTATTTTTTAATAATCATAATGTATATGGTTGGATATGGTCCACAAATTCTTAACCCATGTGAAATACAAGAAATATTGAATTTTACAAGTTTTATTTTCTTATACATTTTCATTTCGTATACAGGTTATCAACAAATTATGACCGAATGAAAGTACACGAGCTATCCATGAAGCAGAGGATTAAAAGTGCAAAGGAAGTAACCCTTAAAGAAATCATTCACAATAGAGAAACATCGTTTGAGGTATTTTCATCAACAATAATCGCACTGATAATTATTGTTGGAATTAATTATTATAATAAAATTTTTACCTTTTATTTGATTATCACCAACAGGGTGCATAGTATTGTTTCAAGGGAACTGTAAAGTTGAAATAAATTGTCCTTATGGTACGACTCATGCAAAGCATGCACACATCAATTTTTAAGAATGGAGATGGTCTTACCAGCAAAAGGCAATATAGAAGATGTAGAAACAACACCTACCACAAAAAACTATGATTCGTAAATAAAAAATATATTTATACAATTTTTTTCAATATGTACAAGTAATTATTACTAAATTAATTATAGTAATAGATTAGTGCTTAATGTCATAGAAGGAGTTTATAGCGCATGTATTACATTATTTGAGGAAGCAACAACTATATACATTGGATGCTCGATACATGAGGACTTGGCATCAACCGAACGAGTAATATTTATATCCTAAAAGACTTTTAATTATATTTTCTTTTATCATGTATTATACAACTAGCTAGATATTTTCATTGTCTTAATTAATAGATATTAATTATTTTAGCTTACATTTAATTATTTTTTTTCCGTTATTTGTCCTGAATCATGGATCTATGTGTATATAAATATATATTTACATATTCTCTTTACAGGAAGAATATGAGTTTAAAATACTATAGACGATTGAGCATACAAGCATCCACAAAATTTGATTTCTTATTGCTCTTTAACAAATAAGGCATAGTTGATCAATTGAAGGTTGAATGTCATAGCTGATGCAATTGAAAAGATACAACGTATAATAAAAAAAGCAGAGAAAAAGAAAAAACGTCAATTACATTAGGTACTTTGTGATCAAACGAGAAATCAAGATGAAGTGGAATTGGAATACAGTCAACTCAAATTTTATAAGAACAATACTGCAGTTTCTCCAAAAAAGATCATAAAAAGCAACCACAAAAGAAGAATATTGGGCCATAATGAAGATTGAAATTTTCAGTGATGATGAAGAAATACTTGGAAGTTTCAGAAATAGATGTCTGAAGCAACTTGCAAAATCAAACAAGAAGAAAAGTTCTTCGTATGTGAAGATCAAACAAGAGAAGAACTTTATTGGAGTTCATATAACGATTATTTTTTCTATAATTCAGTTACTTTTTTTATGTTATTAAGATTCAACAACATTTAGTTAAGATAATTAAATTTTTTTTATCTATTACAGACTTTTGAATTTTTTACTTTACATGTTTCCTTTTCTAAACAATATTTTGTATTCTTAATAAAATACAATAATTAATTTTTATCAAATCATAAGAAACACATGCAACGTACGTATTCCTTGCTAGTATATATATAGTGTCTATATCCAGATCAAAAAAAAAGTGTCTATATATGTGTGTGTGTGTGTGTGTGTAATTAGGTGTGTATACATAGGGTAAATCTCATTTTTGGTCCCATATAGTAGGTCCAGTTCAATTTTGGTCTCATTCATTAACAAAAACTCAATTTCAAGACAATATCTTTTCGATTTGTCTTCAATTTTGGTCCCAACTTAAAAAATTGATGAAAATCGTTAACTGCCGTTAAAAGGAGGCATGTGCCTCTCACATGATGCATATTTGGGGGAAAAATAATTACATTCAATGACAGGAAAACGAGGGAAAATAAAAAATTAGGGTTCGTCCACCTCTTTCTTCTTTATTTCAACCACCTCTTCTTTTCATTTGGTGCAAGATAATCCACCTTCTTTTTTATTTTTGGACATCTCTCCTTCTTTTTGTTTCAAACTTGCGAAAAAAGTCCAGGTATGATTTTCTCGCCTTTGTGCACATTGGTGGGTCTTTCCATACAAAAAAACCACACCCTCTAGCATTATTATCTCAACTAAAATATTCATCCCGGATTGGCACTCGTCCATGAAGTTCTTAAAGATGTTTTCTTACCACAATAACACATGAGAGTTTAATTGTAGAAGTCGAATCACTTGTTGACTTCAATTTTTCATAAATGGAAGCGGAATTTGGGTGTATTTGGAAGAGAGAAAATGTTGGATGAACCCTAATTTTTTTATTTCATCCCCTTCTTTGTCATTTCATGTGTTTATTTTCTCCGAAATACGCATCATGTGAGAGGCACATGCCTCCTTTTAACGGCAACTAATGATTTCCGTCTATTTTTTACGTTGGGACCAAAATTGAGACAAATCGAAAGATATTGTCCTGAACTTGAGATTTTTGTAATGAATGGATCAAAATTGAACTAACCCCTAATACATGAGACCAAAAAATGAGATTTACCCATATACATATATGTGCCATTTATATTATATAAATACAATATTGATAATCTCCCCTTTTTTCTTTCTTTTGTCTTCTTTTTGGGTTTCTACAATTCTCTACAACATTCCAAGCTAATACAAGTGGTTTTTTATATGCATATATATTTATTGATATTATATATATATATATATATTTATAAAGATATAATACCTCCTCCTTCATCTTTGCAAATTTTTTTATTTAGACCCCAAACAACTTTTTATTGCCTCAAATTCAAGTATCTCCAAGAATATACCCTTATCACATAATTCCTAATTAAGTACCAAATATTATAATAAATCATCACATTACTATCCATTTTATTATGCTAATAAATGATAATCATGTATTTACATTTGAGGATGTTACAATTCTCCCCTCTTAATAAAAATTTCGTCCTTGAAATTTGATTATCTTACCCATTCAAGGTAACAAATAAGGGTACTTTCTCCTTCATATTTTCCTCAACTTCCCAAGTGGCTTATTTTGGAGAGTGATGACTCCACTTTACTTTCATCATTGATATCTCCTTGTTTCTCACTTTCTTTGTTGTCCTATCTAGAAATCTATTGGTTCTTCTATGTAGTCAAGTTATTTGAGATTTCTATCTCCGGTTCACACAAAATATGACTAGGATCAGAACGGTATCATTGTAGCATATAAACATGAAATACGTCATGTAGCCGTGACAATTCTGCTAGTAATGCTAATCGATAAGCTAGTGGTCCGACTCGCTCGGTAATATCATATAGTCCAATGTACCTCGGACTCAGTGTTCCTTGCTTACCAAATCTTAAAATTCCGTTCCTTGGGGACACCTTCAAAAAACTTTTTTCTCCTACTTCATACTCAATCTATCTATGATGATTATCAATTAACTTTTTTGTCGATCTTGTACTGCTTTCAAATACTTCGTATTATTTGTATCTTATCTGTTGTTTCTTGCACTAATTCTGGACCTTCAAGTTGTCTTAGACCCTCACATCCAACATATTGGATTTTGACATGTTCCATACAAAGCTTCAATATGGACCCATACCAATGCTAGAATGAAAACTATTATTATATGCAAATTCCATCAGTGGCAGATGATCATCCCAGTTACCTCTGAATTCAATTATGCTGGCTCTCATCATATCTTCTAATGTCTGAATTGTGCTTTATGATTGTCCATCTGTTTGAGGGTGAAAATGGTGTACTGAAATGTAACTTCGTACCTAATGCCCTTTTGTAAGCTTTTCCAAACGTATGAGGTAAATCGAGGATCTCTATCAGATACTATAGAAATAGGCACACCGTGCTGTCTTACAATTCTGAAACATATACCTCAGCCAATTTATCCATAGAATCACCTTGTTGTATAGGCAAGAAGTGAGCTGATTTAGTCAGTATATCAACAATTACCCAAATAGCATCATGTTTACTGAATGTACGTGGCAAACCAATGACAAAATCCATAGTGATCTTTTCCCATTTCCATTCAGGTATAGTTAAAGGTCGTAGCTTACCGGCTGGTACTTGATGTTCTGCTTTTACTTGCTGACAAGTTAGACACTTAGCCACAAATTTTGCAACATCCTTTTTCATTGTCGGCCACCAACAATATGGTTTTAAATTTCGATACATCTTTATAGTACCTAAATGCATTGCATATGGCGCATTAGGGGCTTCTTGCATGATCTCCTCACGTAACCCCTCCACATCGGGCACACAAACTCTTCTTCCATTCACTATCACCCCATCAGTCTGTATTGAAAAATTGGGCTTCTTACCTTGTTTTATTTACTCTAATATTCGTAACAAGAAAGGATCTCGAGTCTGTGCTTCTCTACTTCTGTCCACAAAATCTGGTTTATTTGCAAAGTTGTTTAATAAACCTGCTACATGATCAACTTCTAACTTCACGGTCGTAGGTCTCATTTCTAATAACAACGCCATATTATGACTTCCCAAATTAGCTAAAGTGGTTGTACTTTTTCCACTCAAGGTATCTGCTACCACATTCGTCTTCCAAAAATGATAATCAAGAGTACAGTCATAATCCTTTTAGCAATTCTATCCACCTTCTCTTGTCTCAAGTTCAACTCTTTTTTGCGTTAAAACATACTTCAAACTCTTGTAATCCAGTGAAAATCTGAAAATATTTCTCCATACAAGTGTCTCCAAATCTTCAATGCATGCACAATTGCTGCTAACTCCAAATCATGTGTAGGATAATTAACTGGTGGGTCCTTAATTGGCAAGATGCATATGCTATTACTTTCCCGTTCTGCATTAGAACACACCCCAAACCTTGTTTAGAAGCATCTGTATACACCACATATCCACCATTACTAGATGGTAGAACTAAAATCGGAGTTGATGTTAATCTTTCTTTAACTCCTGGAAACTTTGTTGACACTGCTCCAATCCAGTGAAACGCTACCCCTTTCTTTAATAGTTTTGTCAAAGGACGAGCAATTATAGAGAGAAACCCTAAAAAAATGTCCTATAGTACCCCGGTAGTCCTAAGAAACTCCGTATTTCAATCACATTTTCGATGTTCTTCAATCCATAATAGCCTTCACCTTTGCAGGGTCAGGCATAACCCCGCCTCCAGATATCACGTGTCCGAGAAAAACTACCTGATTCACCCGAAACTTGCACTTACTTAACTTAGCATACAACTCCTTGTCTTTCAAGTTCTGCAATACTATTTTGAAATGTTGTTCATGTTCCTCTCTACTCCTTGAGTACACCAAGACATCATCTATGAAAACTACCACAAATTGATCCAAATACTTTTGAAAAGTTCGATTCATCAATGTCATGAATGTATCTTGTCTATTTGTTAATCCGAATGGCATCACTAAAAACTCATAATGACCATATCGAGTGCGATATGTTGTTTTAGATATATCCTTCTCGGCTATTCTCAATTGCCAAAAACCAGACCTCGAATCGATCTTTGAATATTGTAGCCCCTTTTAACTGGTCTAGCACATCATCAATTCTAGGTAATGGGTATTTATTTTTCACAGTGACTCTATTCAATTGGCGATAGTCGATACATAACCTCGTACTGTCGTCCTTCTTTTTCACAAACAACACTGGTGCTCCCCAAGGTGAAGTACTCGATCGGATAAATCCTTTCTCCAACAATTCTTCTATTTGCTTCTTTAGCTCTGTTAATTCTATTGGAGCCATTCTATGTGGTGCAATAGAAATTGGAGAAACTCCTGACAAACTTTCTATAGTAAAATCCACTTCTCTTTGTGGTGGCAGACCTGGTAAGTCATTAGGAAACACTTCGAAAAAGTCTCTTACTATGGGAATTTCTTGCAATTTTGGCTATCCATTCTCATATCTATCACATTAGCCAAAAAAGGTTCACATCCGTCCAACATTAATCGTCTCGCTTGTATGGCTGATATTACACAAACTGGCATCACTTGTCTATCACTCACAAATACTACTTTTGGCTTCCCAGAACATTCAATCACTACTTCTTTCTTATAACAATCAACTACTGCTTTGTTTTGTGCTAACCAATCCATTCCCAAAATTACATCAAACTCCCTCAAGTTCGTCACTACTAGGTCTACAGGTAAGTTTATATCGCCAATCTTTACTAAGATTCCTTTCCTAATATTGTTCACCACCACACCACCTCCCACGCCACGGGTAAATGAACCATCAAATTATATCCCAAAGGACTATTTTCACCTGGTACTTTAGATGCAAGTTTCGATGATATGTATGAATGTGTACAGCCAGGACCAATCAAAACATAAGCCTCAATATCAAATAATAAGATTATACCTAATATCACATCACTTGAGGCTGGGGCTAGAAAGAAGGTGCTATAACTGTGGAAGAAAAGGTCATTACATTAAAGATTGTAAGAAGCCTAAATGGGAGGAGAATAAAGATGAAGCAAATGCAATGACTGAAGATAGTTTAGGAGAAATTTACTGATGTGTGGGGACCTACTCAAACAGGAAAGAAACTTGTCTTAAGTTTTTTAAAAACTTAAAATAATCAGATATCTTCAGTGTTCTCTGTACTTTCTAACCCAAACATACAAGTCTTCTATCTATTTTGCAGGAACTATCTCGGTATCCCGACAATTGGCGATGACGAAAATCAGATACACCCTTGGGCCTGGTCCTCTCTTTAGGTCCATGGTCCAAGGTAGAGATTGTTAGGTTTTTTTTGGCCCATGTTCCTAAAGCTTCTAGCCCAACACTGGAAGGCTTGGGCCATCCCTTCAGCCCATAAGGACTAAACCCGACCCGTTTTCTCTTCATCCATAAAAGATGACTTCTTCTCATTTATTGAAACCATAAAGTCTCTTCCTCTTTCATCTTCAATGGTGCCTTCTCGTCTCTCTCCTCAATCTTCCTTGAATCCGCCGGCCTCTTCCCTATGTCTCCGGAATTGATGCCTTCATCAAGGCTCTTCTTCTTCTTCTTCTCTATAAATACCCCTCGTTCCTCCAAGATAAGCTTAAGATCCTCTTCTTTCCTTTCTTCTTCTCGTCGTGCTGTCTCTGATTGAGTTCTTTGTGAACAACCTCTTTGGTGCCTTTGTAGTCCTTTGTGGACTATGTTCTTGGTGAAATCCGTTATGGACAGTGGTCTTTGTGAGGTCTTGTTGTCGACAGAGCCTGTGTGGCGATTGGGCCAAAGCAACCGTGTTTGGGTTGCCAAAGTTTTGGGCCCTTTGAGATCCATCGGATCTGAGGATCTGAGCCGACCTCTTGTCTCTCTGTTCTACTATCTTACATATATATATATATATATATATTTCTGCGCACACACATATTATATTTATATATATACTCTACTTATTCACTAACCATTTTTCATTTTCTTGTGTTCTGTTAACAGCTTTTCCCCAATTATAATCTGTAATGTAAAAGGGTTATTTGTAAACCCGTATCCCATTGTAATAGTTGATTGATTAGGGTTATTTTTGTGATCCTTCTTGGACTCACTGGAAGACTGAAAAAAGTCCAACAAGAATGATACGAATCAGATTTATATATAACGAGGTATTCAGGTTTTAGCACAACTTGTTCTGTACTGTCGCAAATCCATAGCCTCTACATCAAAATTCGCATACTCACTAAAAAACTATGATATTTACATAATATGATATATTATGTGTCTAGTTTCATTTTAAGAAAGAATCAGGCAAATTAAACCATTATAAAACTCAAGTCACAAAGTTTTTAACACACTAAGTCTGGATTACTGCAGAAACAGGGCGATAGAATCTTCTCTCTGATTTAGCCATTAAAACTAAGGATTTAGGTTCTAAAAAAAAACTAAAATATTATAGAAGACATCCTAGAGTTTTCATAAATATAAAAATCGCTAAATTTGGACCGGTAAAACTCAAGATAATCGAGATTTACAGAGACTAATCGGTGTGATTCTTTCCTGCTACTACTATTTCAATTTAATCAGTTTGTTTTCTTTTAATTCATTTTATACTTAACTTCTCCACGAAATATAGGGAAGAATGAATAAGAAAGCTTACCACAATCAGCAGTAAAGAGTTCTTCAATGTGATGCTAGGGTGTCCTTATGCTTAAAGGGAGAAAATATAAATGAGGAGCTAAGTCCTATTTATCCTACCTCTTGCACCGCCTAGCCACTGTCTCTTTTATCTTTTGTTGGTTCTACACCCTTCTACATATTTCTATAGCTGATATTTATCTATATATATAAGTCTCTATATATGTGTGTATGTAATTAGGTGTGTATACATATATGTGCGTTTTATATTATATAAATACATATTGATAATCTCCCTTTTTTTTCTTTCTTCTGTCTTCTTTTGATTTTCTACAATTTTCTACAACATTCCAAAGTTAATACAAGTGATTTATATGCATATTTGTTATTTATATATATTTATAAAGATATAATACTTCCTCCTTCATCTTCGTAAATTTTCTATTTAAATCCCCAACAACTTTTTATTGCTTCACGTTTCAAGTATCTTCAAAATATATCTTATCACATAATTTCTAATTAGGTACTAAATATTATATAAATCATCACATTATTATCCCATTTTATTATACTAATAAATGATAATCATGTATTTACAGTTGAGGATGTTACAATAACAAACTCATCTAATTAGAATCGAATTAAATATTTTAGAATGGTGAATGACTCTTATTGTCATGCACAAGAAGAGTTGATCCCATGGATTCTGGCATTTACAGTTCGGTAAATTGATCGAACTGAGTCAAAAAAAAAATCGACCAACATTTGTTTTTAATTCTTTTACAAGCTTGTTATCCTATTTGATTTTGATTTTTAGTATCGGTTATCTAACCATATTGAATACTTCATCGTTGCTGCATGCAGTACCCGCGAGCATATTAAAAAAAAATGACATGAGATGAAGAAAAATTTGTGAAACGAATAAACATGGTGTGGGAAAGGAGAAAGAAAGAAGCCCAAGAAAGAAACAAGCAGTGTATTGGGAGAGAACAAACAAATTATAATGATGAATTTATTAAAATGTGGAAGTTTGTGGAAGTTTAATAATAAGGTTAGATAATAACGTGGAGTAGTAGGTTGAGAAAAAAATTATAATGATGAGATAATTAAGAAACATTAAAATTACTAATCTAAACCAATTTCTTAATTAAGGGAAGAGATGAATTAATGAGTAAATATGGGTACTCAAAGTTAACAAAACAAAAGGTTTCTTTTGTAATATTATATATATTGTTTATATACTGATTATTTTTGTACTAACTTTATTTATTAAAAATTTAATAAAAAAAAAGTGTAATTATTATTTTTATTATTTATTTCTTAACTATATTTTTTATATTTTTAATGAAAAAATTTTGGTTTATCGAATATCGAATTGAAATATTAAAAAATTGTAATTACCTATAAATCTAACCTACTAATTCGGTATATCATTTGGGAATATCAAACTTTTTATTTACTCAATTTCAACTCAATCCACTTGACTGCATTTAGATTGATTGATTTGGATATAAAAAAAGAATTTAAAAAAAAAATTAATACTTTTATTTTAAAAAAATTTGAAATCTATCAATATTCAACAGAATATATTCAAAATTAGTGATGAAGCATTTGAAATTATTTCAATTTAGAAATATCTAAACAAAATTTCAAAATTTATTAATAAGAATTTGAAATCCGTAATCTCAAATCTTTCATTCCAAATGCAACTTTAGATTTTACTAAATGAAAATCCCAACGGTTAAGGTTGAGGTCTCATGACCTTAGAGGTCATGGTTTTCGAGCAATGCATGGAATATTGTCTATTATATAGTAGGTGGATATTTTCTATTGTAAAAATAGTTGTTGTTTAGATGTAACTTATTTGATACTGTTGATCACTATATGATTGTTGTAATTGTCTTTGTTAAATTGATATTTAATATAAATAATTATAATTAATTTATTATAATTAATAATAGTTTATCATTTTCATTAAAAAAAAAAACAATAGCCCTTCCCCTACTTTTGGTCAGCATCAAAGCCAGAAAAATTTGGATTGGGCCTGCTGTCTAATTTGGACCGAGGAAAACTGAGTCCACAGGCCCACGCTTGAAGAAAGCCCATGCATAAAAAGAAGCAAAGGACTAGAACCCTCCTCCTATTTCCTTCTTTCCAGCAGAGAAAAGCGAAACCTTGGAAAACCAGCAATGGCTGAGGGGGAGGACAATGGAGAGTTCTACCTGCGCTACTACGTGGGCCACAAGGGAAAGTTCGGGCACGAATTCTTGGAATTCGAGTTCCGACCTGACGGTAAGCTCAGATATGCCAATAACTCCAACTACAAGAACGATACCATGATTCGCAAGGAGGTTTTCCTCACTCCCGCCGTCCTTAAGGAGTGCCGCCGCATCGTCGCAGATTCCGAGGTAACAAGAGATTTTCATTTCCCCGTGTTTTTTTTTTTGGAGCTGTTTAGGGTTTGGGATGGTGGCGTTTAGTAGGGGTTTTCGGTGTTGTAGATAATGAAGGAAGATGATAACAATTGGCCGGAGCCGGACCGCGTGGGGAGGCAGGAGCTGGAGATTGTGATGGGCAATGAGCATATTTCTTTCACGACGTCGAAGATTGGCTCTCTTATGGATGTTCAGACGAGTAAAGATCCCGAGGGTTTACGAATCTTTTATTATCTTGTTCAGGTATAGTTTTCATATGCATTTTCTCTGTTTAATTTCATGCTTTGGGAATCAAATCATGGTGGGAAGTGAGATATGGACGTTGAATTTTGTATTTTGGGGTTGAGGCATGAGTCTTGAGATGTTTTAAAACATTGCACTTGTTTGAACTGGTATGAGGTAAGGAATTATTGAGGTGGGAAGAGCTGACTTCCTCCCTGCGGGAAAATGTAGAATAGAATCTTGTATGTCAATGTTTATACATGTTGACAATCTTCTGTCATCTGAATCTTAAATTGCTTGGTAGTGCTTCCCAGGAAGCTAATAATGGGAAATCTTTAACATTGTTAACTTGTCTGGACATTCAGCTTGAAAGCATGCTGTGAAGGAGAAGAAATTAAGGTGTTTGAGCCTTGTTTTTGACTGTTGTGTGTGGATATGTTTGGTCAAGTCATTGCTGTGAAGAAGATTTTGGTTTTGATGTGGTGTGTCAAGAGGGAACTATATGAGATGAAAGACTAGTTATATATTAGTGATACATGGTATTAGCAACTTATTTTCCTGGACAAGTCACAAGTAGGAGATCCAGGAGTAGTTTTCTAGTTTTCTCATGCCTGTGCGTCTAATTGTATTCACTCTTCAGCCACTTATTTGGTGTTCAGGTGGCTTTTCAAAAGAAAGAGAAAAAGTATTATAGAATAATTATCTAATATTCAGTTGCTGAATCTCTTTAAGATCGCAAGTACTGCTAATTTGTAGGTTCTTTTCCTGTTCTTTTGGAGAAAAGCTGAGGATACAAGATCATGTTAGTTCTTTAGAAGGTTTGGTCGAGAGGAGGTTCTTGTCATCCAGAAAAGAATTCATAGTAGTACCTCTGGTGAAATTCTCTGTTAAGATGATGACATGATGCTCTTATGATCAGAACTATCACGTTTCTTACGACTGCTAATAATGATTAATGACGCTTTCTGTAGGCATGTAAGTTGTAGAGGTTTTTGTATATTTTATCTCTGCAATACATTGAGAAGAGAAAATTGAGTAATATTTGCATAATAGTTTGAGAATATAAGCTTGGGATGTTCTTTTTTAACTGTAAAAGCCAGGATAAGAATATACTAATTAGTTGGGGCTAATGTTTATGCTTTGGCTAACTTTTGGATAAGAATTTTCCATGAACCAATGATGTGCTTCTAACAGGCATGCTCGTAAAGAGTAACGGATCATGGTCTTTTTCCAGGTTTTATGTAATTTCATTAAGCTTGCTAAGTTGATGCTCAACACAGTTATTGAGAAAGTTGTCCGGATAACCTCCTTTCTTTCTGGCATCCAGCTTGCTCCGTTCTAAGTATCATCTTCATTGATTTTATCAATTAATAGAATAGGATAGAGTTTCCTCTTAGAAATTGAGACTTTGTTCCAGACATGGTCCGACAAGAAAACACTTGCATCGTTTATTAAATTGGCTCCTAAAGCTGATGGAGACAAATATATCATTGATGACTCCGCTCCCTGGTGGTGTGGGAATTTAATTCATTCATCCTAAATTCATGGGTGATACCAAGAAAAAATAAAAGGCCTGAGGAATTTCGACTACCACTCCTTTCTCTGCTAAACGATTCTCTGTAAACAAGAAGTTAAATATGTGTTCAAAATTTGGCCGCTTAATTATAGTATTATAGGAAGCTGGAATGCTGGAGACATTTCCATTATTTATCTGACAAAGATGACATAAGAAGAATAGCTGGTCATATATCTTCAACTTAATCAATGCTGCATAGTTAGTCGCTGTGATGTGGCGAGATCATTGACATACGAGAATTTGAATGTTTTAACATAATTCTTGGTTGAAGATTTTCCACACATTACTTTGAATTTAATTGAAGACTTTATGCATATGATTGCTTTTGTTGCATTTCTAATATTCCCTGTTACTTGACCAATATGTGTAGTCAGTCACCTTGATGTGATTAGGAGGTTCATTGACATATGAGAATTAGGTGTTTCAAAGAAATTTTTGGGATAAAGATTTTCTATGTATAGCACTTGTTATTTGATTCAGGACTGTTGGGCATGTGGTTGCCTTTGTTCTATTTGTAATATATGACATGTAATACGTATTTTCCCATTATCATGATATTTCCTGAAGTAACCATATATCAACTCCAAGAAAAAATTTCTTCTCCTTTATAACTTGCCATTTCTATTTATCATATACGCCGTTATTTTTTCCTGCATGTTTGTTTCCAGATTTTATGATTTTGCTTCACATTCAAAAGATTTCAGGATCAAGTAATGATGTCTCTTTCATTGTATTGTTGCAGGATCTAAAATGTTTTGTCTTCTCTCTAATTTCCCTACACTTCAAGATCAAACCCATATGAAGAAGATATGTGGTGCTACTGGAAGACATGAATTATGTGATCTCTTCTTTAAAGTTCCTATCCTTGGGTGATCATTTTGTTGTACTTGAATTGTCATGGTTTGTTAATGAAACCGGGAAGAAGCTATATAACTCCTTTCGGCCTGCTGTATCTTGACATGACTGCTAGAGCTAACATACATTCTTCTCTGTTTGTGAAGTTGAGTAGTAGGGCTTTCAATGTGTGTAAGTGGTAGATCTGACATATTTTATCAACCGACAATGGCAATTTTCTCGCAATCCACCAAGTTTTCATACATTGTGATCTCAAAAGCATCCATGCTTCTATCATTGTGATTTGTGGGCATACTGAATGCTATGGTCTTTATTTTCGTCGTTCTCATAGATACTTTAACTATCAACTGTTTCTCACCTGCACTTCAGTTTGTTGATATGGCTATTTCCAATTTGCCATTTTATGAACATTGATTGTCTGAATCAACCAATTGTGTTCATTTTTCAAGGAGATTCATCAGAGTATAAAAGGTTTTGAATTCAGATACATGAATTTTGGTTTCTTGCCAACCATGTAAATTGTAATGCACAATATTCCTTGCTTTAGCATTTCCTGATATGCATGAAAAATTGCAAACTCCGCAAATGAAAAATCTATCGTATTAACATTCAGAAAAAAAAAAAAAAAAAAAAAAAAAAAAAAAAAAACACCTTCCCAAATAAACTGGAGTAGAGAGAAGAGAAGCCTACCTAGAACAGAAAAAGCAAAGTAAAGGACAGAAGGAAGGGGCCGAGGAAGAACCTGATAAACTGGTGATAGCAGCTTCTGCCTACTGGGCGAATAGTCAAAAGTTATGGGTCAATTTTTTGGATTATTATATTTACACGCTTAACCTTTTGTTTATTTATATAAATTATTTTTATTTTTTTAATAATTATACATATATATATATATAAGAAACGTGGACATTATTTATATAAATTATTCTTGCTTTTTAAAAAATTATATATACACCTCAAAAATGTCGGCCTCAGTATACAAATTACTTTTGTTTTTTTGTTGTCATAGGTGGTATTTGTAATTATATAATAACAGAGATGAAATGTATAAATAAATTATAAATTAAGGGCGTAAATATTTGTTCCTTACTTTTTTGTTCAACTCCTGGCCAACTTACCAACAAACTGGCCTTGAAGCTACCCTACCAAAGCAGCATCTTTCAAAATTAACAAAACAAACCCTGTCAAGAACATACCATCATTTCTGCTTTTCTACAGTAAATTCAATTCTTTAAGATGTTAGGTAATCTAATTCCACACATTTTTTTTTAATAGAAAGAAAGCCACCTGCTCTAAGTTCTTTATAAGCACCACCCTCGCCCCATCTTCCTTTCCAGCTTGAGAAATGGCAAAACTCCTTATTCTAATTCCCACAATTTTACTCTTATTCTACACCTCAAAATGTTCAGCAACCGTTTACACGGTGGGCGACAACGCCGGCTGGGACATCAGCACTGACCTCGATTCCTGGGCAAAGGACAAGACGTTCGCCGTTGGCGACACCTTATGTAAGTAAAACGTACAAACTCTTTTTCTTTGTCTCTAACAGTTTAAACGTACATTTTCAACTTTCATGAATACATGCACGTAATAAACTCATTTTCTTGATTTTGCAGTGTTCCAGTATTCACAATACCATTCTGTTAGCGAGGTAACCAAAGAGAACTACGAGGGGTGCAACACGACCAACGTACTACAATCGAGTAGTAATGGAAACACATCGTTCGTCCTAACGAGTCCTGGGGATAGGTACTTTGTTTGTGGCAACAGGTTGCATTGCCTGGGGGGCATGAAGCTACATGTTAGTGTACTAGGTAATGAGGCCATGTCGCCTGTCGGTGCGCCTCAGGCGCAGCCCGGTGGCGCTCTTCCGCCTGGATCTTCTAAGAGCAATAGTCCTTCCAGTTCATCGTCTATTCTCAACTGTGTGAGAATAGATAGTTTGGTCCTTGCATTTTTCGGGTTGTTGGTTGTCTTGTTCGGTGTGATGTGATTTTGAGTACTTTGTTTCTATGTACATGTTTTGAAACAAGAACGTTGGAGGATTATGTATTGTGTATGCCCATGTATTTGGAATCGAAACAAAGTCTTGCGTTTTGGGACGAGATCCTCTATTCCCAATTCATGTAACATCTACTGCTACATTCATGGATGAACGCCACATGGCGTCACTAACAGAAGTAGCTAACGGCAAAGAAAGGCTATCAATACAAGAGCAACACAAATAAACCGATAACTTGCTGCATATACCCAAAGGTAGAGAGAGAAAGAGTTGATAAGGAGAGAGGACACTCAACCAACACAAACGAATAGGTGGATCGTCATAGGGCAAATAGGAAACGACCAAATTAATTTACATGAAAAATTAATTCAACAAAAAATTCCATTTTAGTCAAATTCTTTATTTTTACTTTAGTCATATACTTTTCATCCAATAAATTTATATCAATCTCTTGATATATCTCATGCAGTAAACTTTTTATTTTAACTAATCAGGTAAAATAATTATTTTTTTATAATTTATATGTTTCATTAACATATTATTTTGATATTTTTTTATTGGTTCATTAATGCTGATGAAGTAAGTTTTTAGTTTAATTCAAATTAATGTTTTTTTTTCTCTTTATGTTAGTTTTTATAATTATCTTTAGAAAATAAACAAGCGTTCTCAACGTATAACATGATATTAAATCTTTTCTGATGTAAAGCTCAACTTGATAGGACAGTAGTAGTTTCTTTAATTGGTGCATTACCAAACAATACTTTTTCTTAATCTTTTCCCTAGACTAATGTTTTTGTGATATTTCTCTTGCAAAATTTACGTCAATCATTTTGGTATTTAGCGATGTTTACATGTAGTTTCATATTAATTTTTCATTTTTAGGTATCCCATATCCGTTATTCTCTAATTTAGAAGTTTCGGTAGAAAATTCAATCTGATAGAAGAAATTATTCATTAAAAAGTAATTCGATTACTTTACAGTATTTATGACAAATAATGGGTACAAACCCAACTACTAGAAAATTTTTATTATTTATATATTGCCATTATATTTTACGTTTGTAGAGTTTTGAATTTCTTATTGTATATATTGTATTCTTACATATAATCTAGAAAGATAAATGTTTTTATTTCTGACTAGTTTCAAATGCTGTTACGTTTAATTTCTTACAAAGAAAATAAAATGATCCTAATTTCATTTATTTTCCTGCTCATGTCTTTTTTATTATTATTTTCAGAAATTTTATTAAAAGATCATTTAATATGAATCATATCTTTTTAGTCTAGGGAAATTGGTTGAGTGTCTTTCTCTCTTCTTATCAACTCTTTCTCTCTCTACCTTTGGGTATATGCAGCAAGTTACCGGTTTATTGTGTTGCTCTTGTATTTATAGCCTTTCTTTGCCGTTAGCTACTTCTGTTAGTGACGCCATGTGGCGTTCATCCATGAATATAGCAGGAGATGTTACATGAATTGGGAATGGAGGATCCCGTCCCTTGCATTTTGGCTATTACAATTGAGGATATTTTGGGAATTCTAGTTTAAATAGTGTATTCGCTTAGAAAAAATTCTTATCAAAATTAAATTTGGTCAAATCAAACCAATTATATAATAAGTGTGATACACTAGTTATGTAGTTGATCACTTTCTTTGAATTGTACATTAATCACACCATAAGTGTATAACACTTGCCATATAAATGGTCAATTTCCTTGAACTGTACACCAATCATACGATAAATATATAAACTTGCAATATAATTGATTCAGGTTTTGACCAAATCCAATTTCAATTAGAATTTGCCCTCCATTTAGCATCATATAACGCATGATAAATAATATTTATATTTGTCTATGTAATTAAGTCACAAAATTAAAGGAGTGCGAAATCATGTCACAATTTTCAGTTATGCTTATCAAATTATCAAGGGTAAAAAGTATTTCGTCATCAGGAACTATGATCCTTTTTAAACTTTGTCATATAGTACCTAATTTTGATATCTTACCATCTCATACCATTTTTCGATGGAAAATTCCACTGGAAAGTGATTGCATGCACAACACATGGTATCTATTAAGGCAAAATTTCATTTTCTGGTTTTTCCGCTTAAAACACATTTGAGATGCACATGTAAAATGATGATTTTATCTTAAAACATACCTTGTCTTGTGCATGTGACCACTTTCCAGTGGAATTTTTCCTCGGAAAGTAGCTTGAGATAGTAAGATGCCGAATCATGTAGTTTGTATGTTCAAGTGCAACAAAAATAAAAAATTAGGTAGCAAAGTGCATAAACGATCATAGTTCGAATTTTTTTTTTTTTTACCCAATTATTAATTAAAGACGAGTATATGTGTCACACTCAAGTGAGTGCTCAATTAATTTAATATTTTAAGGAATTATTATTTCAAAAATATATTAATTAGATTAATAAATATAAAAATAATGAGAAAATAATAAAAAAAAATGAGAGTAGATAAAAGGGTGTGGAAGTTGAGAAGAGAAAAAATAGAAAGTTGGGAAGAGAGAGAAAATGGGGGAAAAAATAATAAAATCTATACTAATTATAAAAGGAAAGGCTTTTTTATGTCATAAATGGAAGTTATTTTAAGCATTTTACAAAATTTATCCTTTGCTTTTGCATAATTTATTTTATATTTCTTTCTACAAAGTGAAATCTATAAATTGTGGAGGGCAAAAATAGAAATTCAACATAATATTAGTAGTTCTCATACCAAAATTTTAAACTACCTAATATGGCCTCTTACCATAACCACCCATGTTCCCACACTAATTTTTTCTTTTTCTTTTTCTATAAATTAAAACTCTATTAAAAATCTAAAACCTCTTTCATAAACTTATATTAATATGTTTATCCACAATTTGGACTTAATAAAAAAATATATAATTAATATGTTCTTTATTTCTTTTTTCCTTTTCTGCTATCTTCTACATATATATAGACTCATAGGCTGTTGATTTGTATTTTTATACGTAAAGATCGAAGATGCAAAGCACAAAAGTTAAAAATATCAAATTAGCAATAATCAACATATATTTGTGATTCTTTTTTTTTTTTTTTGTACTTTTAAACTTCATTTGGCATTAAAAAAGAAAAGTTGCATATTATTCTTCATGTAGTATCAAACACCATTTTTTAATGCATTTTCATAGGGTATATGTACAATTTCTTAATCAGAAAAATCATTCAAACTTATTGTCAAGAAGACATACTTTGAAGTATTTTATTTCTCACCATCTTATTTTTATTTAGAATTTACCAGTTTATCAACTCTGGTCATTTTATATAATAGTAAGTGACTTTGAATACAGATTGAAACTTGCTTTTTCAATATTACTATTGATATGCTTCATATATATTTGAATTTTTCTAAATATTGTAGACTTGCTTTTTTTAAATTGTTAATATTTCTATCAAATAGTAAGTAAATTTACTAATTTAAATTTGTATTTACTTTATCCAATTTATGCAACATGAAGTCTCATTTAGAAATATTTAATTAGGGGTTTTTGGTATGAGAACAATGCACTCTGGTTGGTGATATCTAATTTCTGAAAATACATTTTATTTTAAGCCAAACATATGTCGAGTATTGAGTTTGGAAATAAAAAATTATCGCATAATCATGTGTTTCTAACACGTTAAAATAATTATTATGATTTAAAGGTCTTCTAATGATATATATATATACACGTACTATTATAAAAGAAAAAGTTTTTTCTTCTAATAAATGGTTATTATCTCATATTTTTACCACTTTTTTCAAATTTTAGCCTCCAAAACAAAATTGAATTTTAAGTTAAAAAAGTGTATTTATCTTTGAAAATTCTAATAAATATACTTATTCAAGTTAAAATTCACTTTTGTTTTGGAGAGCAAAATTTGGAAAAAGGGTGAAAAATATGATATAACTCCCATTTATTAGAGGAAAAGAACCTTTTCTTTTATAATAGTATAGCTAGATTATACTCATCCATTAAGTGTTTTTGTAAATTAACTTTATAAAATATTTACTTAATTATTTTGCATCATATCATTTTAGATCACACAATTAACAAATATATGATTAATAATCAACTAAACTTTGATCTAAAATAGATCATATACATACTAAAATTGATCAAACTATGTAATTAAACATACTGATTAATATATATTAATATTTTTATTTATTTATTTATTCATGTATCGTGTGTGCGTTGACTGCTAATATTAAAAAAAAAATTAAAAATTAACATACCAAGTAAATATAAAATTGTCACGTAATTAATACTGAAAGATGAGATTATTTGATAATTTGTTCATATGAAGCTTGTCTCCCATTTTTTCCTTTTTCAATTTGGTAAAAACGAATTTGTACGCGCCAGGTAGGGGTAAAACCTACGACTTTCTGCTTAGGAAACAGACGCTCTATCCACTGAGCTACAAGCGCTTCTTGTACAAGCTCTTATCTTTTATCTTTTTAACGAAATGACTTATTGACATAAGAAATTGAAATAAAAGATATTTCTAATTTAAATATGTATAAACATTTAAAAATGAATATTTTAAAATACAATCGCGTGGCAATAGCACCCTAGCCTATCCCTAGATGCTAAAAGAAACGCCTTCATGCAATGCAATAGTGGAGGCTTTTATCTTATAGATCCTTACTCTATTTTTAAAAAAAAGTGAGATATCGTGTCAATTGTCTAAATATTCTATACACAAAATATTAGGTATTATATGATTTGGCTGATAAATCATATATGTCCGTGCAGGAGTTACAAGGCATACGCTCAAGTGTTTGACGCATATGCCTTTTGCCCACCAACTGCCCTTACTCTTCGGGCATATATTGCAAAAGAATGTGATAAGAAATATTCTTTTCAATTTAGAAGGTACAATAATTTTTACCATTTTTTTGGCCTTTTATTTTTAAGAAAATAATACATTTTCTTATTTACCTCATAATTTGGATATCAAGAAATAATGTTTCATTTTTTCTTTTATTTCAGGAGCTATCATTTCAGTTCCTTCTTCTTTACAGTTTTTATTTTTTGGAAAATAATTGATATTTAAGATATTAACAAAAAAATTAGTCATAAATAATAATTAGGAATAATTACATTTACACACTTGAAATATGATTTGTTTACATTTATACCTCTTGACTTATAATTTTGTTTATACAAATCACATTTGCCTTTCGAATAATTCCACAATCACTCCAAGAAATATCAATATCATTTACATAAATCATTCATACTTTTTGAAAAATTACATATATATCCCCTCAAAACGTCAACATCATTACACAAACTATCCATACATTTTTTCTATCATGTATGATTTCTGTAATTATTCAATGGACAAAAACTAATGGGTTTATTGCACTTTTCGTCCTGTAATTATAAGTATTTGGCGTTGTGGTCCTTTAAGTTTCTAGGGTAGCAAAATAGTCCTTTAACTTTTTAGTTAATTGCAATTTTCATCCTGTAATTATAGGTATTTTGCATTTTGGTCCTTTAAGTTTCTAGGATAGCAAAATAGTCCTTTAACTTTTCAATTTTTGCGATTTTCGTCCTCTGGTCACCGGATTTTTTAAGACTTGCTGGAATAATGGCACGCGATGAGGTTGATTTCTTCTTGAGTGATACCACATTCAGGCATTGCCCCTTCTTCCGACGAGTTTAAAAGCCTCACGTGTGAATCGCGTGCCATTATTTCGGCGAGTTTTAAAAAATCCGGCGACCAGAGGAGAAAATTTGCAAAAATAAAAAACTTAAAGGACTATTTTGCTACCCTAGAAACTTAAAGGACCAAAACGCCAAATGCCTATAATTATAGGACGAAAATTACAATTAACCAAAAAACTAATTTATATAGACATACTATAAATTAAAAATATAAATATAAGAGTTAATTAACTACACTTAGACCCCCTCTAAAACTGCAAAATTATATTTTGTTCCCAAAGAATTTAAAATTACACTTACACCCTCTCCAAAAATTCTCTATTTACACCTGACCCGCGCTACTGTTAGATTTGGACTAAAAAAATTTTATCGTCAACAAAAAATTACATAAATTTTCAATTTTACTTCTTATTTAACATTCGTATTTATATTTTTGTACTTATAAGATATAAATGTAAAGTATACATATAGAGAGAGTGAGACTAACATTATTATATTATCTCTTTATAAGTACAAACTTATTATGGGAATATTAAATGAAGGAAAATTAATAATTTATCTAATTTTTTTCGCTACCATCAAAATTTTTGTCAAAATCCTAAAGAAATGGGTTCAGGTGTAAGCGATAAATTTTTTGAAAGGGGTTTTAGAGTAATTTTAGAACTTTTTTCGTAAAAAAATATATTTTTATATTTTAAAAAGTAATATAAATATAATTAACTCTTAATCTATACAAATATATAAAGAAAATACCGTTTTTACTCACAAAAGGCGGTTACTTACAACGTGACACCAATTTTTTGTTGTGTTAATAATAACCCTAAGTTCGTTTCTTTTTTTTTTATTTTTTTCTCTCTTCTATTTTTTTTTTAAAATATGTTATAATATATTTTAAAATATAAAATATTATTTATTATATGCACGCAGGAAGAATGTGCCACACTAACAAGAATTATTAAAAGCAAACAGAAGCCATAGGAATAAAGTAGAACAATCATGCGTCACAAACGTGGACGCGTGGCAATCGACCTGATATTATCACTCTACCAAAATTCTTACCCACTTTCGCGTTTGAGTACTCTACAGGACTGTTTGTTTATATATATTTTTTATTTTTAATTTTCGAATAAATATGAATTTTTATATAAAAATGAGAATAAAACTAGATTAGTGATGTAATCAAAGCGGATAATATCTTGCGCAACGGGATACCGATCAAGTTGCGAGCGACATCATTTGGACCCGTATCAGGGAACGAGGCCATGTGCTCGTCCCAAGCCCCTCGTTTTGGGGGCTAATGATGTAGCAAGCGTCCCACATCAGTTGCAGATGAGGAGCTTGAGTGGTTTTATAAGCCCCAATGCCTCTTCTTTCTAATGAGGTGCCTTTTCAGAACAAAATCGTGAGGCTCATACGTAGCCAAAACGGACAATATCTCGTACAACGAGACACCGATTAAGTCGTGAACGACATCAACTAGTAAATAAAATTATATTTTCATTAAACTATAATATCAAATCAACATATTTTCAATAAAAATATGCATAAACAAATATATTTTATATTGTGCTTAGGGTCTTTGTTGCTCTTTTCTGTGGATAAAAACACAAGGAATCACAACCTAAGTTGGCCGAACCAGAAACAAATTGGTGATAGAGAAAAGTTGGTATATAGAGCAATAGCTGAAGAAGTAGTTGATTGGTGTAGCCATGTCCACGTACCTACCTCAATATGCATCTTATAATTTGCTTGTGGTTGGAGCCATTAAGAGTCGGTCCGCCCGATTTTTGAATAATTGATTATAAGAATTGTTTTATCGAAAAATGGGACAAGATCTTTTTAAGCACATTTAAATGTGGTTGCTATTTCAAATAAATTGTTTCACTATGTTTGTTTTTATTATCGATTCATCTTTAAAATGGGACAAAACATGCCAAATACTTGTGCTTGATCTGAAATCTGTTTCCGAGCAAAACATATAAGTTACATACATAAATATATGATCTTATAACTTTGTGGTTTCACATAATTTCATAAAAGAAGAAGACGTACCTTTCTTCATATTTATTCACTTATGTTGATCTTTGGAATATGCTAGATCCTTGATTTCTCTCCCTTAATCCCTTCTTTGAATGATGAAAATCTTTCTAGTATATTTAACGTTATATTGTAGGGTAAAGAGATGACCAAACTTCTTTTTAAATAGGACAAAAAATATAAGTCTAGAGGTGCTTCTCATCAAAGCACCTATTAGTTGAGTGACAATTCTTCATTGAGTCACAAATCTTTATAATCACAACTAATATTTTGGTCACAACTATTCATAGGCCGATTATCTTTAAATATATAATAAATTATTTTATCAAATGAACGTTGAATAAAATAAATATGATATATGGGTCATATTCTAACATATCAATATATATATATATACACAATTATAAAAAAACATATAAAAGAGACATTATTTGACAATGAACAATCAATTTTGTTTCCTAAGAAACAAAACCAAACATACAACACTTATTTTACAGTATTTTAAGTTATCTCCAAAAATAAATCCAAACATACACACTATTTTTAACACATGCTTATTTATCTCTGTTTTTCTCTCTCTATCTCCAAGAATCAAATAAAACACTCCAAGAATAAAAACAAACATAATGTATACATTTTTATTATTCAAGAAGTAACTCTACAAAACACACTACGGTCAGAATTTTATCTGAAAGATCTTGGTTATAGCCCTTCGATGCTTAAGTTAGTAGCAAAAGTTATACTTGAAACATCAAAGCCAACTATTTATAGAAAACACACAATTGTATGACTTTACGTGAATCACATACACAAAAAAGATCTAATAATCACAATGAGTCTGTATATATTAAGATTTATTCGATATCGGTTTGGGTCGTAAAGACCTTGTATTAAGAAAACGGATCCAGAGTAAAATAATCCCCACATAAAAAATTAATTTTAAATAATTAATTTATGAAGTTGTGGTATTTTAATTTCTATGAAATTCATAATTATAATGTTTGAACAATTTGAAAACGATAACATTATATACCATCAAACCTTTAAAAGTACTATTTTGAATTTAAATTGTAAGGAGTTTATGACTATAATTTGTTGAATTTTAATAGTTATTTTAAAAATTTTAATAGTAATACAAGTAATTGTCTAGTTGGCAGGTACGAGATGATCCCTTTAATATTACTTAAGAGTCTAGTCGCATAGACTAGGAAGTTAATGAGTTAATAATAAGCTGAACATTCCAATCAGAGGAAGGAATGGAGTAAGGCTCTACATTCCCTATCTTTTAAACAAGCCAGTGCGATGAGGCTCTAGAGATCTCAAGTGATTTACCGAAGGGAAAGGTGGATTAGTACTCTCTAGAAGAGATATACCAACAATTATTTCCTAAAAGGATGAGATTGATGCATAACATTTAGAGGGGGAAGAGCTCGATAGAGCGATATCTATTTACAGGAAATAGGTACGAGCGATATAGCGATAAGGGTAATAGTACGACAGATAGCGATCAACAGGAAATAGGTCAGGAGCTTATAGAGCTCTTGGTTTTAGGATTTAGATATGGGTGCGAATGTGGCATACATACACATAGTACCCGAATAAACAACCGAGTGCACCAATGAGCTAATATGCCTAACAGTTGAGTTAGCTAGCAGGCTCTGAGCTAGATATTAGAGCTAGAAATAAGTATATAACAACTAGGACAACAACTAATCGACTAGATAGCTATTGAGTTTGAGTTCATTGAGCTATTGAGCTAACCGACCAACGCTATTCTAATTAAAAGGAAGAATAGGGTAAAATAGTGTACTGCTCTTATAAGAACATAATTTTACCTGAGAAACTTAAATACAAATCAGATTTTTTTTCAAATATTATTTTCTAAACTACCAGACCCTCCAGATAGTGTTGTAAATTATTTGAGTAAGACTGAATACATTATTGTTCAAATTTGTTTTGGATTATTATCAAACTTCAAAAGTTGCCGTTGAAGTTGGTTTAATTATTGATCTAATTGAGCTCAAATAAAATTTAATTGAATCAATTATGAGTCGAACTCGAATAATTTAATATATTTAAGTATATTTTAATATTTTTACACTAATTAAGTCAAACTCGAGTCGAATTCAAGTATATCTAACAAAAAAAAATTATTCAAACTTAATTTATTAAATTTAATAAATTAATTTCAAACGAATTTTTAGCGATGAGTTTCAATCAAAAACTGAACAAATACCTGTCCCAAAAGTATGATATTCCTTCTCTAATTTACACACACACACACACACACGCGCACACTCCCCCACATAACTACCCCAACACGTAATCTCTCTCTATCTCTCTCTCAAAAATGCTCCTCAAAACCACCGCTGCCACCATTGCTAGACCTCCTCTCTCCTCCCTTTTCAAACCCTCTTTCTCTGTCCTCCTCAGGCCCTTCAATTCCCCCCGCAACCCCACTCTCAAACCCTCCACTCTCAGGATGAGCTGGCTCAACAAGCTGGGATTCGGTGCCGCCCGTTCTCCCAGCGACTCCCCGGTGGATTCCTCTTCTTCGTCCATTGCCCAGGGCCCAGATGACGATATCCCCTCTCCGGGTCAGCAGTTCGCCCAATTCGGAGCGGGTTGCTTCTGGGGTGTCGAATTGGCCTTCCAGAGGGTGCCCGGGGTTACCAAGACTGAAGTTGGGTATACTCAGGGGTATCTGCATAATCCCACTTACGAGGATATCTGTTCGGGCACCACGAATCATTCGGAGGTGGTCCGGGTACAGTATGACCCGAAAGAGTGTAGCTACGACACTCTGCTTGATGTTTTCTGGGCGAGACATGATCCCACAACCCTCAATCGCCAGGTGGGTTTTCATTTTCTGTTATCAATTTCTGGAAATAGCGTTTGATAATTCCTCTTTTCTGTTGTTTTAAAGTTATAGGAACAGGGTTAATTTTGTTTGGATGAGTGTATTTGATGCCTTTCACGTTTATGCTTTGATGTGATCCTGAATTCTGATTCCTTCTGGTGATTTACTACCAAATTGAGGGTTATGTTTGAAATTGAGGTTCTTTGTGGAGTGGATATCATTTGACTTAGTTGATTACAGGAGATTGAGATAGGTGAAACCGGTTACGCGTAATTCACAATTAGTTCTGATTTCAAGTTGCTGGGTTTTGATTGCCACTTTCTAGGATTCGCTCTTTTAAGTTGTGGTCATACATGGGTTCATAGTTTTCTTGAAGGTGGATGATGCTTTTTACTAATTTGGCATATGATGGATTTAACGACTTAGTACTAATCTATTTTCTTCAGTGGATTAGCCATGTCTCAAGCAGAGCTTCTATTAGTTGAATTTGGACTGAAGTGTTGGAGAAATACTAAGGTCCCGTCTCATGAACAAGGGTATTGTTTTCAAGATATGATGTCTATAATTAGTAATAGGAAATTAGTTAAGAAACGGTTTGATGAGAGTGCTAGTGCAACTGTGAAAGTTAAAGTAGAACTGTCAAGAGTTACACCAATCGTGCTTGGGCAAAGTATTGGACGATTCTTACCTTCAAATTAAAGTTGTTGAAAATGATACACTTGGATCATTTTCCCTTAGTAAATTGATCTATGAACACACGGATGGGAACACACATATTAACACTTTTAGAGACATTCATCAGGGCAGTTTGAGACGGTGTTGAGCTCAAGTATTCTTGTTATCATGTGCTCTCATGTGTAAAACATTTCCAAGTAAAAGCATGTTCTTTGGCTAAAAAGTTCCTTTTGTGCAAGTAAGTGCCAGTCCTTTATCACAGCTGTTTTTGGGTTTGATTAAGGCTGGATACTTCTCTGTTTCCCTTCTGAACTGGTTGAGCCTGTCGGCCCACTTTGGTTACTAGACCACTGCTTGCACAGTTCTCCAGCAGCTATCTTCAATCAGCAAGCAAGTTAGTTATGCCTTTAAAGCTCTAATCATGGCTACGCGCATGTTAGGTGCTCAGCTCTTAGTTACCCTGTTTGATGGTATCATATCCGTCTTTATAAAATCATTTCGACCGAAATCGCTCCCCCTAGCTGATGACATCTACACGAAAACACATATGTGCATAATCTCATTCTAGCTATCATCGTCGCGAACCTGCAATTGCTACTTCTGTAATAATCTCTTATTGTTTAGTCCATTGGTCAAAACTAATTATGGAGCAAATATCACCGTTCTCATTGTTTGTTCTAAAAGATTCATTCTAATATTCTGATACATCGATGATGCAGGGGAATGATGTAGGAACTCAGTACAGATCTGGGATTTACTTCTACACACCCGAACAAGAGAAAGCAGCCCTGGAATCGAAAGAAAGGCAACAAAAGCTTTTGAACAGGAAGATTGTTACCGAGATACTGCCCGCCAAGAAATGCTACAGAGCTGAAGAGTATCACCAGCAGTATCTTGCCAAGGGCGGTCGATTTGGTTTCCGGCAATCAACTGAGAAGGGTTGCAATGATCCCATTCGGTGCTACGGCTGATAATCCTAATAATCTTATTGTTCCAGTTCCATACTGTTTGTAGAATGTTAATAGTATGAGATTGTGCTTCACTGGTTCAAAATTTTAAGCACTTGTTTCTTGAATCTTGCCTTGACATTTTGATGTATATGTCCATGATGGATTGTTATGAGCTTGTAATATATTAACTTTTAACTTATTTTATATCTGTTAAGCTTTTAGGTTAATCTATATCTATTTTGTATATTCTATATCTATCTATATCTATATAAAAGTATGAATTGAGATTTTTGTTTCTTCTATCTATATCTATATAAAAGTATGAATCGAAATTTTTGTTTCTTTTTTTTGATTGAACTAAATTAATCTTATAATATTATTTTTCTAAGAATAAAAATATAAAATAATATACTTATTGATTCATATTAATTACTTTTCACATTATACATATTTATTTTTATTAATTACTTTCACATTATCCGTAGATATTCATATTAATTACTTTTCACATTATATTTATATATTCATATCATTTTTGTGTATATTATATTCATAATATAATATACTTACTAGATTAAGAATAGTCTAATGATATAACATGAAATGACTAGAAAGAATCATGAAAATTGAAAGGATTTAATATTGAGAATTTTTCTAGCATATATATAAATGAGGATCAATAGACATATTAAAATATAGAGGTTAGATGACAAATGAAATCAATTAAATGAATTGTCATGTAAAACAAACATTTTGAAGAGTAAAATAGGTTAAAAAAAATGAGAATTGATTAAATTACTTATCATGTAGAGTGGATACTTTTTGTTGGGAAAAATCAAGCAACCCCCCTGTGATATTTTAAATGAGCAAACTACCCCTTTATGAAAAAATAAATAGCAACTTACCCCCCTGTGTTTATTAAATTGAAGCAATTTACCTCCCTAGATAGGGGGTAAATTACTTCATTTTTAAAAACACAGGGGGATAATTTGCTATTTTTTTTAGATTGGGGTAATTTGCTCATTTGCAATATCACAGGGGAGTAAATTGCATTAAACCCCCTTTCTGTTGTAAGATAGACTAAAATGTAATTGAGCATTTGAGATGTCATTAATAGGTACATTATATGATTCTTTAATCATCTCTAATATAATAGAAAAAAATGACAGTGTACATGTTTGATCTTTCAACAATATACAATAAAATCGCTCATTGTAAAAAAATATCAAAAGGTGTAAATGTTACTCCTAAATCAACACCACACATCTTTTTTCTAAAAAAACAAATAAAAAAGAAGAAAAACTGGGCATACAACCATAGATAAGTATTTCTATATCTATGTATAGAGGTTAGATGACAAATGAAATCAATTAAATGAATTGTCATGTAAAACAAACATTTTGAAGAGTAAAATAGGTTAAAAGAAAAATGAGAATCGATTAAATTACTTATCATGTAGAGTGGATACTTTTTGTTGGGAAAAATCAAGCAACCCCCCTGTGATATTTTAAATGAGCAAATTACCCCTTTATGAAAAAATAAATAGCAACTTACCCCCCTGTGTTAGGTAAATTGAAGCAATTTACCTCCCTAGATAGGGGGTAAATTACTTCATTTTTAAAAACACAGGGGGATAATTTGCTATTCTTTTTTCATATGGGAGTAATTTGCTCATTTGCAATATCACAGGGGAGTAAATTGCATTAAACCCCCTTTCTGTTGTAAGATAGACTAAAATGTAATTTGAGCATTTGAGATGTCATTAATAGGTACGTTATATGATTCTTTAATCATCTCTAATATAATAGAAAAAAATGACAGTGTACATATTTGATCTTTCAACAATATACAATAAAATCACTCATTGTAAAAAAATATCAAAAGGTGTAAATGTTACTCCTAAACCAACACCACACATCTTTTTTCTAAAAAAACAAATAAAAAAGAAGAAAAAATGGGCATACAACCATAGATAAAGTATTTCTATATCTATGTATATTATAAAAGTGTGAACGAGTTGTCATGTTTTATGTTTCTTTCTTTTTTGTGATGTTAAGTATATCATTTTCACAGAATATTAGATTATAAATTTATGTGTACAAATAAGTAATTTTGTAATAGTTGTTGATTACTTAGATAGTTGAATTAAGATAGGATTATAATAAACATAAATTATAATAAAGAGTTCCATTCATAATACAGAGTTTTATTTATAACTAATTAAATAAAATTAGTTAAAAATCTTAATACCAACTAGAAAAAATATATGGGTTATATAATTAGGAGAAGATACACTTTGGAAACTTGAAGAAGCATCTCTTTGAAAGCAAGGAAAGCAATACATGGGACAATTTGTCATCAATTTAATGTAAGTTAAAATTTATAATAAGATATTATATAAAATGAGCAACTTGAGATGTTTTATATGTTTTTTTTTTAATTTTTTTGTGTTGATTAAAAATATTCAAATTGCATAGAAAGTATAATTTCATATGTCCATAAAAATATTTCGGGTACCTAACTAATAGTATAATACCGCAAGTTCAATGAAAATAAATTTCAATGAGAAACAAGCACATTATTTATCTTAAAATCAATTATTTATGAAAAACAAACTTAGAATATGATAATTATTTCATAAGTGGTTTTATAATTAATTGTTTTTTATAATTTTAATTCTAAAATCATGATAATACTATTCAAAACTTATTTTATGGATTAAATGATTCTATGATTTTTTTGATTTAATGCACAGATTACTTGGTCTATAAGATTTCTACTACATCATTTTCAATAATAAGTAATTTAATTTATGTACATTTATATTTTATTCGACCCTAACTTATAAAATTAGTCAATGATTTTTAAGCTGATTCCATTCAATCCATTCCATAAGATACTATTTGTCAATTTACTATTTTTCACCACCATGGGGAATAAAATAAAAAGCAAAGAAATTATTACAAGAAAAATACATTATAAACAACTTTATTGATAATTAGTATAAGAGTTCAAAAATAAAATTAAAAATCAAAAGCTAATTTTTATTTATTTATTGCTTTGCACAACTACAAAAAAAAAAAAAAAAATTAAAATCTTATTTTATTCGTGAAGTAAAATTAGAATATGGATTAATTTAAATGATAACTTTTTATTACGGATATAGACATGTAAAAAGTAAAGTAATATTTTATAAGTAAAACAAATATAAGGATGAAAAATTAATATTATAAAGAGAAATAATTATAAGATCTAAAATTTCAATAGAGGGCAATAGAACAAAAAGATTAATTATCGATGTTTTCACATAAATAATGGTGATTTTCTCATCACAAATATAGAGATAAAAGACAAGTATCATAGATAGAATTAATTTTACAATCTAAAAGTTTATAAAAGGAAAATATCTAAAATGTACAAATACCTACCTTCTTTTGTAAAATTGAAGATCATAAGTCCAATGAAACATAAGAAAAGATTCAAGGGAGCTATTAATTAAGTGATTTTTTTAATGAAATTAATCATTTAATTTGAATGGTTATCAACTAGCGTTATATTTACTAAAATTTTAAATTAATACTCCTAATTTTAATCATCATTTGATCACATACAAATTTCATTTTTGACGTATAACTTCATATTTGTACATACGAGATATTTATATTACATATAAGGTTATATTGATATCTATACCACAAGACTTATGAAATATTCAAAAAGTTTCTTGAAACATATTTTTCTAATACCCAATAATATAATAACTATCATGTACTAAATAATAAAAAGAAGGGATACTTGGGCTTTCTTTTAATGATAATATAGTTTAAATATAATACCAAAGGTACTTTCTATGTTCTAAATTCCTCTATTAAAATTAGCAATATGATTTCATTCTATCGTAACATTTTGATTACATTAGATTTTAAAATAAAATCAATTCGTATAAAACTAGATTTCAAGAGCATTTTAGTCATAGGTGATGTCATGTAAAGTACTTCCTATGAGATAATTGTGCTTGTTTAAATTAATATTTTTTATTATTGGGGAGATGATATAATACTTTTCTAATTAAATATTTTTCATCTACTATAATTTGAAAGTACAAATTAAGATGAATTTATAGGAAAAATATAAAATTTTAACTCTTTAATACTTTGCTACTAAATAAAAAAGAACTACTGATTAAATAAGTAAATAAATATATATTAAATTATAATATTATTTGGATATACGCTTTTTTAATTCTATTTATCCAATTAATTATTCATGATATATTTATTTACTTGAATAATACTATAATTATTGTAATATAAGCTTAAATTTATAAAAATAAATATTCATATTAATGAGCCCAATTGAGTAAATGATTTTGAATATGTTTATTTTACTTTTTATGAAAGGTAATTTTTTTTTATATTATTACATTTTATTTTCATATTTTTTCTTGATTAGACTAATCAAATCATATATGGTCCTCTAGAAAATATAAAAAGGATAAATGATAAAAAAAAAGAGAGACTTAAAATAATTAATAATTTGTTTTTGCTTTTTTTCTAATATATTTTTTCTTCTGGTGTATTTGTAATTTGATTTTATCATGAAAATATCAGAGAAAAGACATAGCTAATATTTTTTTGAATTATTATAACAACTACAATTTTATATGGCAATAAAATAATATTATGGATGTCAAATTAAAAGTGTAATTAGACCAATAACTGGACTCTTAAATATTTAATAAATTGAAGTTTTGATCATTAAAAATTGAAGTAATTATTTTTATATCAAAAATTAATACTTATTATTCCACTTTAAATTGTTTCATTGACGGTTTAATTAATTTAGAACTTTGTTCTAGAATCTCTTTGGACAACATGATGAATAAACTATTTTTTTTTTTTATAATGAAGCTATTAGTAGAAAATTATGTTATAAATAACTTTAAATTTAGTTAACCTTAAAAGTAAAAACATAAAAGAAAAAAAATGACTAATTAATATATTTTTTCTTTTCCAAATTCGCACAACCCAAAAAGATTAAAATATTATTTGATAAGGGAAACAAGTTTAGAATAACCACAAGTTCAATGAAAATAAAGTTCAATTAGAAAGAAGGATTTTTATGCTTATTCCATAATACAATATTAATTGTACTTTCTTTTTATGCTTTATTTTAATTAGAGCTAATTAATAAGATGAAAGATATAAAAGTTTATTTTCGTTGTTTGTTCCTGTAACATGATTATCAATGTAAAAAAATATTTATTGAGAATATAAGTGCCTTACTAAACAAATATTGATAGCAAACATTAAACTACAATTAAAAAGCACCAAGTCAAAAATAAATAAATAAATAAATATATATATTTATTCTACTTTAATATATTTATATATCGTAAATGGTGCACATACTTAAATTTTTATATGCATTACTTCTCTATTTAAAAAAATGAATCACTATATATTTCTTAGTTTTATCAGTTTTAGTCATTGTATATCCTACACACACATAAAAGGAAAATTATAATTTTTGTCCACTAATATAGGGGCTGTGGCGTTGTAAACCAGGCTTTTAATAAAATAGCAATTAAGGACACTAAGTTTTAAAAAATGACAATTTCAATTCAATTTGCTCTAATTTTGCCGAAAATGCTCACATGTTCATCACGTGACAAATAAAAATTGGGGGTTTTGTCCACTCTGGCCACAATTGCTTACGTGGCAATTCAGAATCCGACCAAGATGACATGGCAGGAGTGATGTGTCACTGGCCAAGAAATAGCAATTAAGGACAATAATTTTTAAAAAATAGCAATTCCAGGTCCAATTTCACTCCAGCCAAGAATTTTGGGTAGAATAAAAAAAAAGAAGAAAAAACCCTGTCTTTGCACGAAGTTGCAAAAAATACCCCTATAGTAAGAAAATAGGCTAAACACTCCCTTGTGTTTTCTACAATGTTGCATATTCGCCCTTGTTCCAAATGCCACGGCGGCGACTGTCGTCGCCTATATATATATATATAATTTAAACTATTAAAATTTATTTAAAAGTTTTATTTAAAATCAAGTATTTATAATTTAAAATTAATATTTTATTAAATTTTTGTAACTTTATATTTATAAATAAGTCTATTTACTAATTTACTAAAATAATAGTGTATTACAATATTTGGAAACTAAATAATAATATTAATTAATAATATATAATTATTGTAAATAAATATTAATAAAATTTATTATTTTTTAAAAAATATAATAAAAGTTTAAATACTATACTTTTTATTTATTTATTTAAAGACAAATTGCAATTGTTGAAGTTAAATGGCATTTGTGTTATTTCTACTAAAAAACAAAGTCAATTTAGACATTTTTGTCTACGAAAAGTGGATGAAAAATTAGAAAAAGCTTTAATGCTCGTAGGTGGGAGAGTGAATCACACTCTCCGTTAAAATTGACAGGATGGAGAATTTTTGCTGAATATATATATCATAGGGGTATTTTAACCTATTTTCTTATATCAGGGAGTTTTTTGGAACTTCGAGAAAATATAGGGGGATTTTTCCATTTTGCCCAAGAACTTTTGGAATATATTTGAAAATTATTGGTTGGGGTGAAATTGGACTAAAATTGCCATTTTTAAAAAATTAGTGTCCTTAATTGCTATTTCTTGTCATCTTGGCCGGGTTTTGAATTTCCACGTAAGCAATTATGGCCGGAGTGGACAAAACCCCTAATTTTTATTTGTCATGTGCTGGACATGTGAGCATTTTCGGTGAAATTAGGGAAAATGGACTGAAATTGCCATTTTTTAAAAATTAGTGTCCTAAATTGTTATTTTGTTAAGAGCCTAGTTTACAATTCCATCGCCCCTATAGTAGTGGACAAAAATTGCAATTTTTCCACACATAAATATAGTGTATTTTAATCTTTTTGTGTGTTTGTTATATATGTATATAATTATCTTGACCAAAATTTACTTATACGAATGTGATTTACTTATACTAAAAAAGATGCATATATTACAAGTCGAATAAGTATAATTATAATATTAAATAATGATTAAAGTGGAGAAAAAATTGTTTATTTTTTAACTATATTCTTTTACTTTGTAACAATAATAACTTTTATTATAAAGTGCTTATTAAATTTAGTTAATATATTCTTATTATAAATTTATTTTATTATCACAATGTAACAATTTATTGACAATAATCCGAATCATGTGCAACGCACGTGCTTTTGACTAGTATACATAAATGTAGTGTGATGTGTGGTGGCTAATTAAAATACAAAAATGAGATGAATCAAAATATTATTCTGATTCTTATGCAAAATATTACGAATAAATAGAAATAAATAATATAACCATACACATTCTCTTTTAATTATTATTAAAATTCGGGTTCAACACATTTTGCACCTCTAAATTATGTATAAAGTGCATTTACCCCCTTAAACTATAAAATGTAACAAAATGCCCCCTCATGATATGGATTAATTTTTTTATGACAAAAAATATCCTTATTATTTACACCCCTTAAAAATATATCTATTACAATAATTCCCCTAACACATAATTTGAATTATATTATTTAAAATAAAACTACCCAAAACTTTTATAATTGGTATAGAATCTGTGTAAACTCTATAAATTACATTCCTTATATTTTTTATATAACTGTTCAACAATTTTACATAATTTTTTCTTGTGTTGTTATTTATATTGTACTTTTGTTGAAAATAAACTATCAATACAGTTTTAAAATATTACACTCGAATATATATATATATATATATATATACATTGTAAAATATGCAAATCTATAATATGATTAATTTATAATATTCTATAATTTTTTGGATAATGATGTATATTTGATTATGTGTAAAAGCAATTGAATAAAAATTTATAAGTTGTATTACGTACTTTTTTATAAAATTATAAGCATTAAGTATTTACACATATTTACATGTGTGTTTTGACATAAATACTTTGTAAAACATATTTGCATAAATTGAGCTTGTGAATCTTTTAAATATTATTTTTTAAATAAAAGTTGAGTAAAATTTTAAACCACTAAAAGTAGTTTTTTTTTTTTTTTGGGGGGGGGGGTGTTAATGGCCCATTTATATTATTATTACTAAAAAAATAATTACATGTGTACTACCGAAGTCGTATACATTGCAAAAATGTGACAGGTCGTGAGCTCAGCTCGTGATCGGTCAATAATTTTTTATTTTATTAACTGGTCGCTACCCGGGCAGTGACCCATGGTCGCTGTCTGGGGTGGCGACCCTTATTTTTTATTATTCGTAATTATAATAATTTAAAAAAATTATTCTATAATTTAAATACAAAATAAAAATAATTCCCTTTATGATAATTTTAAAAATTATAATTATAAAAATTTGGAATTAGAAATAATACACTAAAAAATTATATAAAAATGTGTATTCAAGTATATGGTGTATTATTTTGCCGTCTACGACCCTGCCTTTGGACATTACTTTGGCTCGAGCAACCTTGGTTTTGTCGTGATTGACTGCAAATTTGTTGCCTTGCACGAGCTTGTGCCCAATCCATTTCATTAGGTATTCGGGTACTTTGGCGTCGATCCGGACGAGTTGATGTACGAAGAGTATCGTCATGGACCAATTAAAGATTGGGAATATCCCAATAGTCTTCCGCCATTATCGGTTGGAAAGAATTAAAATTTATCATTCGGTAAGGCATTAAATCATAATATTGCTTAATCACTAATGCAACGTTAAGCGTATATGCAACACATACCTTTTGAGCATGAGAGCATGGAAATCCAAATTGATTCCATTTACCACATGAACACTCCTACGTTGCAATTTTTACAACGTGAGTGTTACATCCCCGTCCATAATAGTATCTTGTAACCACAGAGGCAGTTTGTTCAATTTGATCGAATGTCATGACCACATGCTCGACAGATCTGGCGGACCACCGTTGGAACAATTTATATGCATAATCCGTCCACGATTGATTGTTGTTTATCATTGTAGTACTCTTCGCCATCCTCTCACGAAAATAATGGACTGAATGGTTAAAAGTCATTTCCACAATTGCAGTCACAGGAAGGCGGCGTGCTCCTTTTAAAACCCTATTGATGCATTCTGATATGTTGGTGATCAGTATACCGCATCACCATCCACCGTCATGAGAAGCTGTCCACTTTTCTTTGTCAATTTGCTCCAGCCAGTGGTGCGCTTCTAGTTTTATACTCTTAATCTTGTCCATGGTGCGATTAAATTTTTTAATTTGATATTCTGAGCCATCTCTCCAACAAAGATCCTTCAGTTGCACGTTCTTAAACTGATTGTTGAAGTTTGAACACACGTGCCTCAAGCAATATCTATGCACACCGCGAGGAGGAACAAATTCAGGAATGTCTGTTACTGTGGATAAGAGGCCAGCATTGCGGTCAGATATAAGACACATTCCTGACACCCCCTCATGATGTGTCTGCTCAGCATCTGAAGAAACCATTTCTAAGATAGATATGATTCTTCGTCAACAATAGCAAATTCAAGGGGCAATACCTATTGATTCGCATCCATCGCAACTGCAATCAACATTTTGTGCTTGTACTTCGTGTATAAATGGGTTCCATCTACACTTATGACTTTGTGACAATATTGGAACCCTTCGATGCATGGTTTGAAAGCCCAAAATACATATTTGATCACATACGCACCAGTTGAGCGCTGTGGAGAGATGGCCTGAACCCCACATGTTTAACTTCCGCACGGGAGAGGTCACCATCACTCTACAAGATATCGCAATCATTTGGGCCCTTCCTATAGATGGAGAGCCCGTAACTGGAGTGGGTCTCGAGAGAACTTCTAATGAATGGGGGGAGTAATGTACCACATATATATGTTTTCAGTCCCTTGCAAATTCTGTTTCTGGTAGCCGTATAAGCGTAACTTCTATTATTAACCACATATCTAATATAGAAATCACGGATCACAGTCCAATTATTGTTGCACAACAATATGCACGTGCGTTCGCATTACTGCTGATAAGGGGGGTGATGTGTCCTGACTCGTCCAACAACCGAATCCTCGGCTATATCTCCAAAAAATGGAGGTGACACACACAACTCGGTCATATAGTTGGGGTAATGCCGTACTTGCATTTTTATATCGAGAACCATGCAGCGCAAGTTTAAAAGGAAAAGAGGTTATTGCAGGCGCACTACAATTGCTACAAGTAAGATTGGGTTATTATATTTATGTCTGTACATTTGAACAACATCTTCAAATGTTATTATTAATTGCTCATTTACTATCAACAGATTTGGGGATGGTCTCGTACCAGTCCATTGAGACCCATTATAACAAAATGTTATGTTAAGATGAAGCACTATCTTATTGATGAAAAACGTGTCCTCCCATTTCCACCATATGGTTCCTATTGGAATGGCAAACTCAAATTTACATCAACAGTGCACCGCACTATTCGAACTATGAGAGAAGTATTGGATTGCATGTCGCATGATCAGGTATTTCAAAAAATTTACACATTTATAATATCATTAATTAAACTCAAATTTACAACATTTTCGGTATTCCAGTTTTGTTGGCAGTCATACGATATGAGCTTGCAATGCATTGGAGAGTTGCCACAAGAATGCAACCCACAATTGTGGACATCATCTATGCAATTGTGGAGATGCACCGTCCTGAACGAGCTCTTCACCAATTCAGAATGAGGCAAAGTATTCCAGAAGTGAAAAATGACCGCGACATGAAACTACATCATATCCCTCGTTCATCACGTGGGGAACAAATTGGTATCAGCGACATGTCAAATATATCGTTCGATGGCAGAGACGAAATGAGCCATTGTGCTTCGACCCCCTATATCTAATGAAATAACTGTAGAAGATGGATATGAGGAGTGGTATGATGACATTACACATCGTTTCATATCGTCATCTGCTCAAATGCATGCTGGAAGCGAGTACCAACCTGGACATGCAACATCGTGGCAAATGGTGGTACATTGTCTCATAAACATACTTCTAATCATATTTTTTGCGTTCTACACGTTTAATATTACACACTTATAATATATTCTGTTCACTTTGACTTGACCAGATGGAAACGCTTCGAATAAGTTGTGAAACTACACCCGATCAACTAGAGGCATATCGTCAAGCAATAACGACACATTTGGACATATATCGAGATGTTGTTCAAATTGCAACAAATCAACGAGTGGGACAAGATATGACCCCTCAAAATCCATTGCCACAAGATGATGTTCCGTCCACATCCCACAGACAAACGCGAAGTCGTAGCAGGAGATCAACTTGCATAGTAGAAAGTGATACACCTGAGGTTGACATAGCTGGGCCATCTACTGTGCATAGATCTCAATGTTTTACTGAAGACTGCTACGTGCCTGAACCGCCTCAACAAGATGATTGGTTTCCATCGACTCCTTACATGCCAGTATATATAGAAGGTCATTACACAAATATTGAACTTGACCTTGGTCTTGGAATCAATCAAACATATGCACCAGTACATAATGTTTCATCTATCCAATTTTCATCATGGAGTGCATATCGTGATCCAATAGAGTCGAGCTCTTTAGCATCATCAAGTCGGTTTCAAATTCATGGCGATTATGATGATCAAGAACAAAATGAACCAGCAAGTCCGAAAATACGACGACCTAGGCGTATACGCCAAAGACGTAATTGTGGGACAGGCGGACATTATTAAATTTTGTCATTATATTATTTTTATGTAAATTTTCAAGCTTATTAGTTATTGCAAAAGAATTTTAAAATTGTAATTACATTATTGTATTATAATAAATTAATTATAATTAGCTTGAAATAATAAAATAAAATTTAATTAGTAAATTAAAATATAAATTAATGATAATACATTAAAATTAAATTTAGAAAAAATAAATTAAAAAAATTAAAAAAAAGGGATCGCTCGCGAGCTGGGCCAACGAGCTGAAAAAAAAGGTATTCTCACGATCGGTCACATTTTTGCAATGTGTACCGCTCCGGCGGTACACAGATAATTATATTTTTTAGTAATAATAATATAAATGGGCCGGTTTTTAATACCTTCCATAATTTAGGGGGGTAAATGAGACTACATGCATAATTTAGGAATGAAAAATGTATTTAACCCTGGAAATTCATATACGTTTTTGTATTCTTTAAAAATTTTAGTTTAGTCATGAGTAAGGTACATAATTTTGTTAATTATATAATATTAATTCAACATTATTAACAAATTGTATCTTTAATTGAGTTATACATAACTCATAACTTAATAAATATATTGAAATATTCCACTCCGATAAAATGAAAAGGAAAACTAATACATACAAATGATTGCATAAAAGTTTTTAAAGAACCATGATTATTGAATATTTAAAACTACAAGCAAGAAGGAAGCGACTCTTCCCATGGCGGAGTCACCATTGACTCTATTTATTATTATGGAAAATCAGTCTATCAAGATAATTAAGTAATAATTCAACTAAATAAATTCTTAAATTATATAAAAATTAAAATTCCTAGTTGCAATAATTATTTCTTATTATTTTTCTTTGACATGCTCAACTTCTCTTTTTTATTCACTACAAAAAAATGCAGGATTTGGAACAGTTTTTTTGTAACGGCCAAAAAGCTGTTCCAATGTCAATGATCTTTGTAACAAATGTGGAACGGAAGTAGTTTTATGACGTCACAATTTTAGATGAAAGGAAATTGTATTCTGGACATGTAAAGAACCATTACAACGACCGTTACAAAATGAAGGTGTGTGTAAAGCCGCTACACAAATATAGCCGTTACAAGTTGTACCGGCCTTTGGAATCACTTCTTAAGCTTATAACGACTGACTGCCTTCGTGATATCGTCCGTTACAATAGCCGGTACAATATGCAAAGCCGATACAATTTTGGGACGGCTGTTTAAATAGTTTTTTTTTATTTTATTACAATTGGTTGAAATGTAACCTTGCCGTTACAAATATTGTACCCAGACACCGTTACAAACTCTAACTAACAGAGACTGATACAAACATAGTTACAATTGCAACGACTTGTGTATTGAGGAACTAGATGTTACAAAGACCGTTCCAAAATTTTATGTATCTAACGGCTGTATTCCAACGGCCATATTTCAATGGATAGTTTTTTGCCACAAAGATCGTTACAAAACTTGGTACATATTTTCCTATATATTATGTTGTTGTTTTTAATTTATTTTATTTTCTCTATTCTTGATTAACCACACACTCTCAATCTCTTCTGACAATAATTAGTGCACATACGCTTGTTCGATTACCGTTGATCTATTGAGTTGCTCTTTTTTTTAAAGTAAATGCCGTTTAATTATTTTTATAGGTTGACAATATATATATATAATTCTAAATGTATGTATATGTATGTCTGCGTATATGTAGTTCTCATATGTTAAGGCAATTGAGAAGATGGATGTATGAGAAGAACCTCCCGAATAGGGCAGGTATTACACCGGAGTTTGAGTATGATGTTAAAACTTTCATAGAGTGGGCTTAGTCTCAGCGCCAATATATGGATGGAGATAAGATTAGGTGCCCGTGTGCGAAGTGCAAAAATGGAAGGTTCAAAACACCTGACGAGGTCAATTTTGATTTATATAGGCGCGGGTTTAATCCGAAATATTATAATTGGACTTGTCACGGTGAGGAGAAGGTGTAGGAGTACTTTAATTCTGTGACCACTCCTCCAGCGTAGGAGGAGCAAACCCCAGCTACTCAGGAGGAGGGTAGTTCGCATTGGGGTGATCAACAACAGATAGATTGGGCGCAGATGATGATTTATTATGCAACCGGGCCGAGTTATTTTTCTTCTTACCATGAGGGTGTGCCTGATGATGGTATGAGGTCATGTCCTATTGATGCTAGTCCTAGTTCATGGTACGGGGGTGGGCCATATGATTATGTGTTAGGGTTGTCAGACCGTTTTTTTCGATGTAGTGCCTGCTGCTGACCAGCCATTGTGGAGCGGTTGTACCCAATCTCAGTTGGGGGCGGCTGCTAGTTTGGTGAATATCAAGGCGGAGGGAAATTTATCTGAGCACACATATGATCAAATGTGCTAATGGGCTGATCATATAATGCCCCGCGATCACACTTCCCCTCCTGATTACTATAGTATGAAGAAATTGATTAGAGACTTGGGTTTACCTGTTGAGAAGATTGATGCGTGTAAAAAGGGTTGCATGCTGTACTGGAAGATGAAATTGATTTGGAATACTGCAAGTTTTGTGGAGAGGCTAGGTACAAGTTGACCAGGCAACGAGACCCTGCCGCCAGAAGTCCCTGTATGCCGTTCTTAGGTACCTGTCGCTTACTTCCCGACTGTAAAGGTTGTATGCTTCGACAGTGACTGTTGAGCACATGACGTGGCATGCCACACATTAGACGGAGGAGGGCTCCATGTGTCATCCGTCCGACGCAGAGGCTTGGAGGCATTTCGACCAGATATATCCCTGTAAATAAATTTTCGTGTTCCTGAATTTGACGAAATAAGAAAATATTACAAATAAAATTTCTTGAATTGATTGAATATTCGTGGGTGTGAAATCTCTACTTGAAAACCTCTGATTTTTCTCTTCAAAAACGTGAGCTTTGACTTTGGCAACTTCGGAGGTGAAACTCTACGTTTGATCTCCTTTGACATTCACTTTGATTTTGAACAACGTTAATTCGAGGGTCGTTGACTTGTTCCCGGATCAAACGCTATAAACTTGGAGATATTTGACCTGAATTTGGGATATTTCTTGGTGGATTTGAGACTTTGATATTCGACAAGGTGGACTTCTGTCTTGATAATGTTAATTCACCGGTCTTCGGACTTCTTGTCGAATTAAATGCCGATTTTGGACGATTTCCGCGACGAACGCCTTGAATCTTGCCTAGAAAGCCATGGATCTTCCTTGATTTGTGCTTGAGAGGATTTCGAGATTTCTTGAATGCTCTCTTGCTTGTATCTTCAATCGTATGTGTGTGTTTTGAATGAGTTCCAAGGACCCTTTTATATAGCTGTCAAAGATGTAGAATTGTGGTGAACTTGAACACTTATTTTTTATTATCTCTTTATTTTAATTTAAACAGATAAATACATTAAACATTTGGGAAGACATGATTGGTTAATTTTGATATTATCTCTTTAATTTTTGTATTTTTCAAAGAGATAATATGAGAATATTTGTCTTGATTCGATTGGCCAAAACACCTCAATTTGAAAAGTGTCGGTCGTTGATTTGATGACGAAATATATATATATATATATATTAAAATATCAATTAAATTAACTATTTATATTTGAAATTAATTTAGTAAATTTCAAAATATAAATAGAAAATTATTATAATTGATAAATAATATATCTTTTCCACTTGTCGTCATTTGATTGGGTGCAAAATTGATTTGTCTATAAATGTCCCCTCAAGACTCGTTCACGAACATATGTTTGAAAATGTAATTTTCGAAGTGAATTAAGTCGCGAAAATATGAATCAAATTTACATGGGCCGCCGTGATTTTGAATTTGCTTCAGACCAATTTAATTTGGGTCTTGTACGAGTTTGAGGATTTGGGCCGCCATTTTCGTTGATCAATTTTTCAATGGACAACCCACCAAGAGAAAACCAATCACTCTTTCATATGGGTACTTGCACATATATATTGGGCCAAGAAAATAAGTTGGGCAAAAAAAAAAAAAAAAGGAATAAATTAGGCTTGCAATTTTTTTTCCCTCTTTCTACATCCAGCCGAGGCCAAAGCCCATTTTCTTCTTTCCTTCTTTTTGCATGCTGAGACTCCTCTCTTCTTCTTGAAGACCAAATTGAACGGCATTTCTTTCTCCATGAAGAAATCAAATTCGAATTAAAACATAGAATCTCACTAAAACTCTAATTCAAACCTTGGTAGACAATTACTTTTGTTAATGTCCTAGTTTCATCAAACTTTTGAATTTTAGTCCATTTGGGACTAGAATCACAAACTTATTTAATCCAAACGTCTACAGTCGTTGCCTATAAAGGAAGCTAAAACACGACGAGCCAAACCATAAATTTCTACATTCTTGAGGTATGTTCCAAGCCAAATATGAAACGTTATGTGGATCGGCCCGAGAGATGAACGGGAATAGCGGAAACGCGAAAGATAGCATAATAAAAATTGCAAAGCATAATTAAATGGGATTTAAACCATGCATAACATACATAAACAAATCAAGGGGTGTGCCCTTGATTCTCCCGGGCGTTTGGTGTATCTCATGTTCAACAAAACACAACATGGAGGCCATAGAATTTGAACCGAAAAACATAATTAAAGAACCTATCCAGTTGTAGTTTTGTCTTCGTTCGGCTACATGCATTGTTCCCTGTTTTGCACCAAGATCTCAAGAAAGAGACCCTCTAAATCATCTCACTCGCTACACAGGAAAGAAAACAACCCTTGTGCTAGTAAGAAATTATTTGGGGAGAAGAGACATCGATACACGCTATCAATTAACGCAATCGATGTCTCTTATGTTCTAGCTTGAATAAATCAAGAAGAACAAAGTAGAAATATTGGAGAATGTATGAGGGAGATGGACGAATTCTTTGAGAGAATTGTGAGATGAGAGTTGTAGAGATTAGTAGGTGTGTGTGTGTTTTTGAGTATTTATAGAAGATAGAATTTCCTATTCCTACTCAAACTCTTCTAAAGAGACACACTTTGACTAGGACTTTGACCTAGTCAAACTAGGCTTTGATTAAGTCAAATTAATCATGGCCCTTCATCTCATCAATACCTTGATCAAATCTTGTCCATCCATTTTGATGGGCTTTATGGAATGGGCCTATTTAGTTCTAAATTAAATAGTCCCATGGACTTTATATTAAATCGTATTTCATATACAAGCCCATTAATTTAATTAATGGAATGGACTTTATTTAATTCTAAATTAATTAGTCCTATGGACTTTATATTAAATCCTATTTAATATACCAAGCCCATTAATTAATTTACCCTTTTAATCTAATTAAAAGGGAGGCCCATGCTTTATAAAATCCATAAATCTAATTTATGAACTCAAGCCCAATTATTCCAAATAATCCATCGAGGCTTGAATCTCCAAGAAGTATAATTTAATTCCATTAAATTAAACCTTCTCCTAGAATTAATTCCAAATTAATTCCCTTTCATTTGGTGTAGCGGGTGTGACTCTTTAGGTTCACCTTTCAGCTAGACTTGGACCTACTTCTTATTATTTCATAACCAAAGTAGTCTGTCACCATGGGTGGCCATCTAGCAACGGTCCATGGCACTAGAGACTAGGTGAATATGTGGTGTGAACATTTAGGCTCTGAGTTACATGCAGGTACGGTCCTACCGTCACTCGATACGTACGGGTACGGTCCTACTGTCGCCTGTCTCCCGGCCTTTAGTCTAGGGCATGGAATTAGGATGTCGGTTCCCATCCTTGACTTAGGCATCTATGCTTAATGCTCGAGATAGGTTTAACTCTATACAGGACATCCTTTCCCACTAGATCAAGTGCTATGGCCATAAACTTTGTGAGTCTAAATCATCTCAGAGCGCATAGGAGATCTCGCTGTCATATCCTTTGATAGGGGATAGATCCTATCTTGGAATACACCGTTCTTACGTACTCCAACTGCATTGGACAAGTCTTATGATGACCATGTGGTATAACGCAGTCAAATTTCACCGGATTCAAGATACAACCTTAGTATGTAAGGGACTGCCGTGATCCTCAAGTCCGAGGACTAATCCTGTACTATCAGAATCGGGAATACGAGTCATACCGACCAAGCCCGAGTGGCTTCCATATGACGATTCCCGTGAGTCACCTCAGTCAGCAGCCACCTAGCTGGTTGGCCCACTAACACTGCATGGACGAGCCTCGTCACTTGTCGATGAAATGCGACTGCAGATACTTAGTGCAAGTCTCAAATGGATTCTCGATGCCCTGTCTCGAGATTCCTTTGACTTGGAGTATTTCAAACCGATTCGGCGAAACTGATTTCGTGAACCTACCTCCAAGCCCAGTTCTAATTTTCCAAAATGTTATTTCAGTCTGTGGGCGTTTGTTGTGACATCGAAATAATGCAAGCAGTAAGCACAAAAAACTTATGCCTATGAATCCTTACTATATTCATTAACATAATATTATTTGTTCAAAGATTGACGAATGGTTCTCAGAACATCCAATACCATTGACTTTCTGGTCACCTATTCTAACAAAATATTTTTTTTTTCTCTATTTTCTGGTATGCACATAAGGTGTTTGTCGTAATGCCTCTGTGATTTTTTTTATAGCATTTTCAGTCCATGAGAAATTCGAAATTCCGACTTTTCTCAACAAATTTCCGTCGGCTTATTACTGTGACGTTTCTCAAGTATCAGATTTTTGTTGCTCGCTTCAGCTTTCTTCCTCCGGAATCCCGTGATTCTTTCGAGTTGGTGGTTCTTTGAATCCAACAAGAATATGAGTCCTTGTGGAGCAGGTGATTTTTCTCTTTTTCTCTTTTTCTCTTTTTCTCTTTTTCTCTTTCTCTTTTCTTGATATATGGTAATGCTATTGAAGAATCCACAAACAAAGTGAATCTGCTCTTGACACGAGAAAAGTGAATTAAGATGGTTAAGAGAAAATGCAATCTGCTCTTAGAAGTGAAACTCTCGAGACAAAGAATTTGATCACAAAAGTCTGCAAAGTCACATTTGTTACGAAAGTCCCTCGATAGCTCATTGAAGAATATTGCCTTTTCATATTCATTGGGTCTAGAATTTGTAAAAAAAATTTGTTCAGTAGGATGTAATTGCTTTGAGGGCTCCATTTTGATTTATGAAAGTGCCCAATCTTGACCATGTATTGAGCATTTGTGCCTCTATCCATTTAATAAATTGAATTGCTATCAATTTGTAATTCTATCTAGTTTTGAGTCAGTCATATTACTTAGTCTTTGCATTGAAAAATATCCCTTCCAGTCACAGTTGAAGCTTCTTTCAACACATAGACCCGAATTTTAGGGCAGATTAATTTGACCTCATTTGGGAGTCGAGGCTGATTCACCTACATCCGAGTAATATGTCTTATCCATTTTTTGTTCTCTCTCAATAAAAATGAGTGTAATTGATCCACCCTTATCCTCTTTTTCTGTCTTTGGAATTCAGTCAACTGATGCTGCAATTCAACAGATCCACTGCTTTCTCCTTCTCCCTTTCTAGTTGCCTTGGAATAATAAGGCATTCTACCTCCCTCCTTATGTACTCCCCCCGGGTTTTCGCTGCTTTTTCTATTTTCAATATGTAATAAGAGTAGAATAGAAGTGAGGTTTTATTTTATGTAATTGGTGGAGAAGAAGGAAGGTCCAAATGTTGAGCCAGACCGGAGGTTCCAAGGCGTTTTCATGAAGAGAAAAAAGAGAAAAGAGACCAAGGCCCATCAGATTGATGATTGGGTTACTATTAATGTAATAGTGTAGGACCAACCCTAGATTGACCATAGATCCACTACGGGCTCAGTGGGTCGCATAGGATTCGGGCTCGTGATCATCCAACAGGGGCGTGCTAGGCTTTAATTGTGCATGTGGTTATTATGATGGATGAATGGCGTTTTATTTATCATATAACTGCTATGGATGCAATTTATTTATTACGCATTGTGGATGAATGTGTAGATATATTTACTTTATGAGATCTCGGTCATTTACTACTCTCACATTGGTTGGACCAATGTCCAAATATTAGACCCTAGACAAAGTGGACATGGACTCTAGGAGTTCGTCCATGCCTTCCAATCCATGGCATAATGAGGAAGCTAATTTAGGTCCATAGCATGGTCTCACGAGTCGCGGCACGTCTATCGTACTTAAAAAAAGCTGCACTATGTCATGAACGAAAAGTAGACCACTGTTATCTGTCTCACGAGTCGTGGAGGTAGCAGTGGGTCTATGGCTCGGTTGATTGGGTTGGGTCTAACGCCCGATTAGCATGATTCGCTTGGAGTCCTCGGGATCATGTAAAAGGGTGAGGCAATAATCTTGGGAATCTCGTGGAACGAGAATGGTATGGCATACCTCCCGCAGGATTCTTCCCATGCGAATCGTAAAAGCGGGGTATGGGGAAATTCGCTGTGGATCCCAAGCCCACTAGGAAAAGGTTTTCCGAAAACAACGTTTGAGAGTACCGTGTTTTCGTATAAATAGTGGGAGCATTAAATGACTAAAGACCAAGCATTTAATTATATATATCAAACCTCCGTCTTTTAAATTCTGCTGATCGCGAACTCTGTTTTTTAATGTAGATTTAAAATGTCTAAGAACCCTTTATCAACCATACTTGAAACCAACAAATTCAATGGAACCAATTACAACGACTGATTGCGCAATCTCAGGATAGTCCTGGATTACGAGAACCAAGACTACGTCATGGACGAGCCTCTCCCTAGGACCTTACCGGAAGGGTCCACGCCAGAAGAACGTGTGACATTCGAGACTATGCAGTCCCGGACCGGCATACTAGGTATGTCGCGACTAAGGCGTTCTTTGGAACTAAAATGACAGAAGGATCCTCTGTACAAGAGCACGGGGTTAAAATGCTTACCCTGGTGGAAAAGCTCGAGGGCCTAAAGGCAGGCCTCGATAATGAAGCGTACATAGATGTGATCCTTCAGTCACTCCCACCCTTCTTCGACCAATTTATTGTCAACTACAACATGAACGCACTTGAGAAGGACATTCATGAGTTGATAAATATGTTGGTGCAATATGAGGCAACGACCAAAAATTCCACGCCTTCGGTATTGTTTGGAGGTGCTTCAACTTCCAAAACGAAAGGCAAGGGTGCCGGACGTTGGAAAAAGAAGAAAGGGAAGGGACAAACCGTCAAAGCAGCTACGAACACTAAGAGTGTTCCCATTGCCAAAGAGGGAAAAGACAAAGGAAAGGGAAAGGTTGTCTCCAAGCAACAGTCGAGGGCATATGACATATGTATCAATTGCCGTGAGAAAGGGCATTGGAAGAGGGAGTGCCCCAAACTCTTCTCGAACCAAGGTATATTTGTGATTGAGGTCAATATGGTCACTAATTCTGCCTCTTGGGTATTAGATACCGGCTGTGGAGCTCACATTTGCAATGATTTGCAGGTGCTGAAAAGAAGCAGAAAACTGGGTAGCGGGGATATGATCCTGAAGCTTGGGAATAGCAAGGTCATCTCGGCAGAAGCAGTAGGATCCGCCACTCTAGTAGTTAGTGATCGTATTAGCATAGAATTAGAGCAAGTTTATTATGTACCCAGTATGATTAAAAACATCTGTTCCATTCCATTGTTAGACAATAGTGGTTATGAGTTTATGATCAATAAAAATTGCTTTTATTTGATGAGGTGTGGAATTGCTCATCTACTTGGTACACTCAACAATGGGCTCTATATCTTGCAACAAACGAACTTTGTTCTAAAGGCTCAACACAAACGTAAAATAGATAATAACGGGAACACACGATTGTGGCACGCTAGGCTAGTTCACATATCCCAAGATAGGATGAAAAGGTTGGTAGACTCAAAGAACCTAGAGGTAGGGGACTTGAGTGCTACGAACCTGTGAATCCTGTCTAAGAGGAAAAATGACTAAGAAGCCCTCTGTAGGACAAAGCAGGCTTGCCACAGGTCTATTGGACTTGGTCCATACAGACGTATGTGGACCACTAAGGACGTAGGCCCGAGGTGGGTTCTCTTACTTCATAACCTTTATCGATGATCATTCACGGTATGGTTATGTTTACCTAATGAGGTACAAGTCTGAAGCTCTTGAGAGGTTTAAAGAATTCAAACTTGGAGTGGAGAACCAAACCAACTGAAAAATTAAAGTCCTACGGTCAGACCGAGGCTGTGAATACCTTAGTACCGAGTTCCTTAATTATCTAAAAGAAAATGGTATAATATCTGAATGGACACCTCCCGGAACACCACAATTGAATGGTGTCTCTGAAAGGAGGAATCGAACCCTGTTGGACATGGTTCGATCCATGATGAGTTTTACCACATTGCCCTTGTCCTTTTGGGGCTATGCATTGGAAGCGGCGGCCAAGTTGCTAAATTTGTCGCCAACCAGTGTATTGACCCAAACGCCATATGAGATATGGCATGGCAAGCCTGCATCCTATAACTACTTGAAAGTGTGGGGTAGCCCAGCATACACCAAGAGGTTAGTGGGAGATAAGCTAGAATCCAGGTCTAGCTTATGCAGGTTCGTTGGATACCCTAAAGAAACTGCGGGTTATTACTTTTATGACCCCTTGGAACAAAAGGTATTTGTTCCAAGGAATACAGTGTTCTTGGAACAAGGCTTTCCAGAGGATATCCAACCTGATGAACTGATCCTTGAGGAATCAAGTGATGGAAACTAGTCATCAGAGGTAGCCGCGGATTCCTCACTTAGAGAATTCAGGATGGATACCCGAAGGGCTGACCGACCTCGAGAAGTCCAGCATGCTAGGCATGTAGGACAGCCTCAGGAACCGCCAGCCCCGATACCTGAACCGCCAGCTCCTATACAGTCAGTGCCCATAGTCACCACTGACGTTCCGGTCCTCCGTAGGTCAACTAGAGAGTCCAGACCTCCAGTGAGATATGGATTTCTAAATACGACCGGTCTGCTGGATAACGATCCTAAGACATACGGAGAAGCGATGTCTGACATCGACTCCGGAAAATGGCTTGAGGCCATGAAAATCGAAATGGACTCCATGAGCAAGAACCAAGTCTGGAGACTCGTAGATCTACCGAAAAATGTTAAGCCAGTTGGGTGTAAGTGGGTCTACAAGCGCAAACTTGGCATTGATGGAGAAGTCACTACTTTTAAGGCTAGGCTTGTAGCTAAAGGGTACACTCAACGACCCGGGGTCGATTTTGAGGACACCTACTCGCCGGTAGCCATGGCTAAATCCATACGGATCCTGCTCGCCATAGCAGCATGGTATGACTATGAAATATGGCAGATGGACGTGAAAACGGCCTTCCTCAATGGTTTCGTTGAGGAAGAGATCTATATGGATCAGCCGGAAGGTTTCACGGTCGTTGGAGAAGAACAAAAGGTCTGTCGTCTCCAGAAATCCATCTATGGCCTCAAACAAGCATCCCGAAGTTGGAACATTCGCTTTGATGAAGTGATACGGGGCTATGACTTCATCAAAAACGAATCCGACCCTTGTGTATACAAGAAGGTCAGTGGGAGCTCTATAGTGTTCCTAGTGCTTTATGTGGATGACATTCTACTCATAGGTAATGATGTTAGAATGTTGGGTGACAGAAGCATGGTTGTCAACCCAGTTTTCCATGAAGGACTTGGGTGAAGCCTCCTACATCCTAGGCATCCAGATTGTCAGGGACAGATCTAAAAGGATGTTAGGGCTCACCCAAAACTCGTATATGGAGAAAGTCCTAAAGAGATATCGGATGGACAACTCCAAATGAGGATTCCTTCCCATGAGGCATGGGATCAAGTTATCCAAGAAACAATCCCTGCAGACTGATGAGGAACCTGAAAGGATGAAAGTCATCCCCTATGCTTCTGCCGTAGGTAGCATCCAATATGCGGTCCACTGCACCAAGCCTGACATTGCTTACACTTTGAGCGTGACAAGCAGATATCAGTCTTGTGCAGGAGAGGCACATTGGAATGCTATTAAGGGCATCCTTAAGTACCTAAGGAGGACTAAGGAAATGTTCTTAGTCTATGGCAATGGAGAACTGATCCTGGAAGGCTTTAGCGACGCTAGCTTCCAGTCTGATGACGATCATGCCAAGTCTCAATCGGGTTATGTATTCAGGCTCAATGGAGGAGCAGTGGCTTGGAAAAGTTCCAAGCAAGCAACCACTGCTGACTCCACCACAGAGGCCGAATACATAGCAGCTTCAGAAGCTGCCAAGGAAGCGGTTTGGATGAGAAACTACATCCAAGAGTTGGGTATGGTGCCTAGCATCGCCGAGCCCGTTGTCATCTTTTGTGATAACAACGGTGCAATAGCGCAAGCAAAAGAATCGAGATCTCATCACCGTTCCAAACACATTCTTAGACGCTACCATCTTCTAAGAAGAAATGGTAGGAAGAGGTGACGTTCGGATGGACCGAGTCAACTCAGCAGACAACACAGCAGATCCGCTGACAAAGCCTATGTCGCAGAGCGCTCATACGCAACATCTTGAGAAGATGGGGATTAGACATATGGGCGATTGGCTTTAAGGTTAAGTGGGAGATTGTTAGAATATGTGACCATGTAGCCAATCTTGGCAGGCGAAATGTAACCTATGTCTAGACAATTTCAAGGATTTGATATATTATTAATGAATAAAGAAGTGAAATTCATTTGGCATTACTTTGTTTGTGTTCACTTTATCCGCTTTATATATATCTGTTCACTACGCAAACAAAACCCACGGACTGAAAACGTATTTCGGGGACTAGGACTACGCTTGGAGGTAGGTCCATGAAATCAGTCCCTCCGAATCAGTCCGAAAATCTCCAAGTCAAGGAATCTCGAAAATGGGTACCGCGATTCCCTTTGAGACTTGCACTAAGCATCTGCTGTTGTATTTCATCGATGGGTGACGAAGGTCGTCTAAGCAGTGTTAGTGGGTTAGCCTGCTAGGGAGTAGCTGACTGAGGTGACTCGCAGGAACCGTCTTACGGAGGACCTTGAGTAGGGTCGGCTAGGTATGACGTGTATTCCCGGTTCCAATGGTACAGGTCAAGTCCTTTGACTTGAGGAACTGCTGAGTTTACCTGTATGTCAGGTCTGTATCTTAGATATGGTGAGAGATTGCCAAGAAGCACTTGAGTAGTCATAAGCCATGTCTAGTGCAGCTCTGGTGTACAGAGTGACAGTAGTTTCCGAGAAAGGATCTGTCTCCTGTCAAAAGGCATTGACAGTTGAGTCTCACAAATGTTCTGTGTCTTGTCCCTAAAATCTGTGGCCACAGTAAGTGCACAGAAGGGAAGGTTTCCCTTGCGGCATTTAGTAAGGACAGACTGACACTTAGGTCCAAAATGGGTACCTGCATTTTCCGTGCCCTAGACCCTAAGTGGTGAGACCGTAGACAGAAGGACGAGTGTACTGTTAGAGCCTAACTGTTCATCCCTGAAAATTCACCCAGTCTCTAGTGCCATGGACCGTTGCTAGATGGCCACCCATGGTAACGGGCGGATTCTAGGAATCTGACCAAGTCTAGCTGAAAGGTGAACCTAAAGAGTCACACACAATCCACACACATTAAGTATTTAATTTAGAACTAAATATTGGAAAAATGGAATGATTAAATTGGATTTAATCGGGTCCTTTATTTTTTTGGAGAGAATTAATTCCTTTTATTAGATAAAAGGAATTGATCTAATAAATTGAATTTATTAGAAAATTAATTTAATGGGCCTGGAAGAAATATTTATATTTATTATATTTATTTATTGCCCTTTGGAATATTTAAATAGGTTTTAAATATTCCATTAAATTAAATTAATGGTTGAGATTAAAAGGGGAGATGGATGACTAGGATTAAATTTGACTAGGTCAAATACTACTTTGACTAGGACTTTGACTAGGTCAAAATCCTAGTCAAAATAGTCTTCTTTAGAGTTGGAGTTTGAAGAGGATTAAGCTCCTCCTCTATATATAGTCCTAGCCCCTCACTATTAGAGTAGTGATGAAACTCCAACACACACACACACACACACAACTCGGCTCTCCCTCTCTCCCTCTCGTCCGCCCTCTCTCTCTCTCTCTCAAGAAAATAGTTTCTTGTTCTTTTGTTCTTGGAACAATTGAACTTAGGAGAATTAATCCCGTTAACCTAATAACGTGTGATTAATTCATCCTCTCCAAAAATTACTTGTTCGTTCGCTAGCACGACGTGCAAGATACGTGAGTGGATTGCGTGTTACAATTTGGAGAATCTCATGTACGAGATTTGGTGCAAATCGGGGAACAACGCTAGTACCAGTTAGACGACGAAAACGACAATCGGTAGGTTCCAATTTAATTTTCGTTGCTCTCTTTATTTAATCCCTATGGCCTCCATGATTATTTTGTATGCTTTTAATTCATGAGATACACCAAACACCCGGGAACTTCAAGGGTACACCCCTTGAACGTGTTCTTTTATTTACGTAAAAGCATGATTTAATTTTTGTTATTTAATTTTATACTGCGCTTCCGCATTCGCGCTATTTTCCGGGACGATCCATAATCTTTCAAGAGGCGACTTTATCTCTTGGACTTGCAACATGATTGTGAGGGACTAGGATTTTTCATTCACCGACGACGGGCACGCCACAAAATATGAGGAAACCTATTTCATGGCCGTCCGTTCGAACTAACTTCCTTTGCGGCAAGGCGATCATTTCATTCTCAATCCCTATAGCCCTCATCGATTTAGTCGTCAATTTGGTTTCTTCCAAGAAGTGTCGGGGATTCTTTCGCAAGATGTTCGCAAAGCCTCTTTAGAAGGTGGAGTTCGTTATTGGCGCTTGTGCATTTTGTCTAAGACAATGGAGAAAGTGTTGTTCCCTTCCATGCCCCCAAATATGAATAAGTTCTCCTCTAAGGCGTACAAAAGGTGGTGGCTCGGAGTTCACGGTGGCTACTTCGAAGAAAACATGGCGAAGTTGCTTGTCTTAGGTCTAAATCAAGCTTCTTCAAAAGGCAAGAAGTGTGGTGAAGGAGTTGCCCAAGATCAACCTCGCGAGCTGGCTACCTCTCATCCCAAGAGAAATTCTCAAGTGGTCGAACCCCTTGAAGTGAATAAGAAACAAAGTGATCCTCGTTCCTTAGAAGTAAGTAGGAGTAGCAACCCTGATTGCCATTGGAAGAGGCCGAAGAGGGATTCGAAACCAATAAACATCGACGTTGATGGTGAAGGCTCAAGTCATGAACCATCGATGTTGAATTTTTCAAGGAGGTTATTTTTTTTCCTTTACTCCTTTTCTTTTTTTTTGGTGATATCTTCTTTTATTTCTAACTCAAGTTGATGCATTATCGTAGCTCAAAGCTGAAGTCTTAGCCGTTTAAGATGATGAAACTTCCCAAGAAAACCAAGGGTCGACTTTTGGGTCTAACTTGTTGGCTATGACCCGTCCTCTTGGAATGGGGCTTCAGAGAAAACAACCCTCTTGTCAAGCCACGGTGTCAGTATTTGAAGGCGAGAGGTTTGTTCTTAATCATAAAAAGGAGTTTCTTCAAAGCTATGGCATGATCTTCTCGTGAAGATATCAAACACCCCAATTGATTTCATCTCATCAATCAAAGACGACGTTTACTTCGTTCTTGAATCTATGAAGAGCTTTCAAAATTTTGACATCTCAAATATGGAGGAATCGATGAACACATTCTTCGCCAAGGCCACTGCTTATGATGAGGCTAGATCGTCGTCTTTTGAAAGGTTATCCAAAGATCTTTTCGAGCGGCAGTTAAAGGAAGCCAACGATTGTCTTCAAGAGGCCCGTGCTAAAGAAAGTGGAGAGGCTTTCAAGGTCCAATCTACTACGGACAAGTTGAAGCATGTTGAGAAGGAGCTTGCGGATTTGAAAGAGTAAAGGAAGAACTTGTGTGCTACTCTGACGGAAGAAAATCAACTTTTTTATAGTGCCCAAGTTGGAGTTTGTGAAATTGTGGAGGAAATTGTAGCGCTTGAGAATACCACCCGCCTCAATGATGAAGTAGTTGCGAGTTTGGAGGCTTCAAGAACAAATTTGGAAGCCCTCAAGGAAGAGTTGAAGGACTTGAGTCCCTTTGCTTGAGATTTGCTTAGGACTTTTCATTGTGTTGCATTTTATTCCTTTATCTTTTGTTCCAAGTCATGAACTCCAACGTTTTCGAGATTATGTAATAGAAGCTTTTTCTTTTTCTTTCTATCTTGCAATCTTTGAGCATATTTGAATACTTCCCATCTCGATGACTTTATATGAGAAATAAAGCTCATTTAAATGTTATGACTGAACTTAGAATATCTAAGCTGCCTACGTACCTCATCGAGAGGATCAAGTCAATTCGTAGTTCAAGAGTACAAAATATTTGTTTGGAGAGGGGAGGGTCGTTCACAGTTTATACTCATGCGGGCCAGGAGTTTTCTTTCCTTTTTTTTTTGTTTTTCTCTTTTTTTTTTATTTTCTTTTTTTTTCTTTAGGCGTAATACCGCTTCAAGAACTTTCCATTTATCGGGCCTATCCTTAAGCCGTCTTCAGCAACTAGCTTATATGCACCATTTGTGTAGACCTCTTTGACGACATACGGACATCCCATTTTGGCAAGAACTTGTTGCCCGTTCGACGCGTTGTGATTATAGGCCTCCTTACTGCGAGTACTAGATCACCAACTTGAAAAGAGCGTAGGCGAACCTTCTTATTGAACTCCTTGGATAATCGAGCTTGATAACACTCGACCCTTTAGTTGTGCTTCCAATCTCTTTTCATCGAGAGCTTCTAGCTTTTCAAGCCGTATTTGAGCGTTTTCTTCTTCAGTAAGCTCTTCTTGTATTGCTATCCTCAATGAAGGAATTTGTTGCTCAAGCGGGAGGACTGCCTCCACTCCATAAACTAGGGCATAAGGGGTTGCTTGCGTAGGCGTTTTGACAGTGGTTCTATATGCCCTTAGAGCTTCTCCAATTCTTTTGTGCCAATCCCGCTTTGACTTGGTCACCACTTTCTTCAACAGGCTGCAAAAAGTTTTGTTGAATGCTTCCGCAAGACCATTGGCAGCGACATAGTACATAGAAGAGTTTCTTTGCTTGAATCCAAACTTCTGACACAATTTGTCTATCAAGCTATTACAGAAGGATTTTCCATTATCAGTGATGATATACCTGGGCACTCCATACCGATATATGATGTGTGTATGGATGAAATCAGCAACATTCTCTTTCTTCACTTGTTTGAGGGGGATTGCTTCAACCCATTTAGAAAAGTAGTTAGTTGCTGCAAAGATTTATAAGTGACCACCGGAGGACTTTGTCATAGGTCCCACGACATCCAAACCCCAAGCATCGAAGGGCCATGAAGCTACAGTAGGGTGCAATGGCTCAGGTGGTTGGTGGATAAGATTGGCGTGAATTTGACAGGCTTGACATCTCCGTGCATAGTCCATGCAATCCTTAACCATTGTAGGCCAGTAATAATCCATCTTTTTTATACGAAAGTGCAACTTTGGTCCAGATTGGTGGGCACCACGAACTCCAGAGTGGGCTTCTTCTATAGCTTGTATTTGCTCATCACCATTTAGGCAATGTAAGAAAATACCATCAAAAGAGCGTTTATAGAGCATGTCTTTAAAGTAGATGAAACGAGATGCCCGCTGTCGAATTTCGGCCCTTCGCCGTAGATCATCAGGTAACTTCTTGTACTTCAAGTAATCGACGAGCGGTTGTCGCCAATCTTCCTCTTCAATTTCGGAAACCTCCATAACATGATTTTCTTCTTCTTGGGAAGTGTCATCCTCATCATCACTGAAGACCGGTGGTATGACCCAATTCTTACATATCGGTATGCGCGTTTCCTTATCGGTCATCGAGAGGGTTGAAGCAACCTTGGCCAATGCATCAGCTTGTTTATTATCCTTTCTCGGTAGGTGCTCAAGTTCTACATCTCCTAGCCATCCTATCAGCCTTCTTGCATAGTCATAGTATGAAAGCAACTCAGGCTTTTTGACTTCGTAGAGACCGAGGAGCTGATTGATCACTAACTGAGATTCTCCGTATACTTTGAGGTGTCCTTGAAGGACAAGCGGATCCGCCCGGGAGCGCGAGCGGAAGCGAGAAAAGCGAGAAATTGCGCGTAAATTTAAATCAAATTTAAATAAATGAATCCCAAGGGGTGTACCCTTGTGTGCTCAACCGGGCGTTCGATGTAGGATGTGTAAATATTGGAAACATATATTTAAACACATAGGGCATAGATATATACAATAAATCAATCAAAGCGTAAGGAGACTTTTACCTTCGATTGTTTAGCGTATGCTCCCGGCTACTTGCGTTGTTCCTTCTCCGGAATGCTCACGAAATCCAAACGTATGGATTCTCCAAAGGTGATCCACACCACACCGGAAGAAACACACATTCTTCTTGCTAGAAAAGAACGGGTTTAAGAAGGAATCAGTTTAAGAGAAAAACACTATGAATTAGTGCTCTCTTAAACTTACTTTGTTCTTCTTCTTGATTCAAAATTAAGTGAAGAACACAAGTGTGAGAGAGGGAGAGAGGCCGAGAGTTGAGAGAGAGGGAAGGATTTTTTTCTTCTCTTTTTCCTAGAAAAGGATGAATAATGAATCACTTATGCTTGGTGTTGTATATTCTAATGTATATACATAATTAATGTGATTATTGGAATGTGTCTAAGTTCATCCAAGGATGTATAGATTCATTCCAATCAATCTCCATCAATTCTTCAATCAAGCCTACCAAAATTTATGGTATGATCAAATCATACCAAAAGGGAAGAGCTTGATTGTAGTTGATTTGTCTTTTTCCAAAAGAGACAAGTCAACATACCACCTAGCATGAAATATGGCCGATTTTGCTTCCTCCAAGGGAGCATGCCGGCCATGTTTAATTAAGGAAAGAAGTCCAACTTCTACCTATTTCAAAATAGGAATTATTTCTCCTCTCGAGTAAAATTTAACGGACCGGGTTTTATCATAATCCAATTACGACGAACCTAACATTAAATCCAATTTAATGTCCATCTAAATTATTCTCGTTGATCTTTTAATCCAATTAAAAGATCCAATGTCTCAACGTCTCAACTTTCCATATTTAATCGAAAATCCAATTTACCGATTAAACGAAAGCCCGATACAATATCGGGCCGTCCATCCAATGGACTTTCCCTTAAGTAATCCAATTACTTATTTATCCTTCGAGATTGACTCCAAGTCGATCTCTCAACCTCCTCGATGATTTGTTGGTGACCCTTTAGGTTCACCCTCAGCTAGACTTAGGCCCGTGTCCCATAACGGCCCGTTATCATGGGTGGCCGTCTAGCAACGGTCCATGACACTAGAGACTAGGTGAATTGGCGTGAACATTTAGGCACCGATTCCGTACGGGTACGATCCTTCCGTCTACCGTCTCCGGGCCTTAGTCTAGGGTATGGAATTGGGCGTCGGTTCCCATCCTTGACTAGGCATCTATGCTCAATACTCGAGACCAAGTATGCTTCATTGCGTCGACACAGGAAACCATTCCCTGTTCGACCAACCACTGTGGCCACAGCTTCAAACAGCATGAACGTGTCTCCGAGTGCATAGGAGATACCTCTGTCACATACTGACAGGGGACGGATCCTCTTCTTGGAATCCACCGTCCTCGCTACACATTCCGACTGCACTGGACAAGGCTTATGATAATCATCTTATAGAATGATTACCTCTCGCCAGATCCAAGATACAGCCGTCCTGTGCCCACGACTGCCATGATCCCTCAAGTCTGAGGATTACTTCCATACTATCGGAATCGGGGAAAACCAATCATACCGACCAAGCCTCCAAGGCTTCCATATGATGATCCCCGCGAGTCAGTCCAGTCGGCTCGACCCCAGTCGACCAACCCATCAAGATCGTGTAGGCGTCCCACGCCTGTCACCGATGAAACACGACACTCATCCAATAAACATGACTCTTGACGCAAGTCTCAATAGGACTCTCGATGCCCTGTCTCGAGGTCCTCGACTTGGAACGTTTCAGACCCAACTCTTAATCAGTTGGTTTAATGACCACCATCCAATGCGTGGCCCAACTGCACGAGTTGTTAACCATGGTCTGTGGGCTTTGTTGCGATATAAGTTAAATCGTTTTAACAAATGTGAAATGAGCGCAACAAAGTAAGCACCAGAAGTGACGAATACTCATTTTATTCATCATATAATAATATTACATTTACATCAAGTTGTCAGATAGGTTACAAATCGCCAAACCTATTGGCTTTCTGGTCACCTATTCTAACAATCTCTCACTTGACCTCAAACCTCTTATTCAGATGGTGAGTGTGGGCAACTTGCTACATGGGCTTAGCAAGTGGATCTGCTATGTTTTCTGCGGAGCTGACTCGGTCCAACCGAACGTCACTCCTGCTATCCATCTCTCTAAGTAGATGGTAGCGTATAAGAATACGCTTGGATCGTGATGAGATCTCGGTTCCTTTGCTAGCACTATTGCCCCGTTGTTATTGAAGGACAAGCGGATCCGCCCGGGAGCGCGAGCGGAAGCGAGAAATCGTGCACAAATTTAAATCTAATTCAAAATACGCGAATCCCAAGGGGTGTACCCTTGGGTGCTCAACCGGGCGTTCGATGTAGGATGTGTAAATATTAAAATATATATTTAAACACATAGGGCATAGATATAAAAATGAAATCAATCAAAGCGTAATAAACCGTTACCTTTGATTGTTTAGCGTATGCTCCCGGCTACTAGCGTTGTTCCTTCTCCGGAATGCTCACGAAATCCAAACGTATGGATTCTCCAAAGGCGATCCACACCACACCGGAAGAAACACACGTTCTTCTTGCTAGCAAAGAACGGGTTTAGGAAGGAATCGGTTTAAGAGAAGAACACTATGAATTAGTGTTCTCTTAAACTTACTTTGTTCTTCTTCTTGATTCAAAATCAAGTGAAGAACACAAGTGTAAGAGAGGGAGAGAGCACGAAAATTGAGAGAGGAGAGGATTTTTGTCTTCTCTTTTTCCTAGAAAAAGATGAATAATGAATCACTTATGCTTGGTGTTGTATATACTCCTATATATAAATAATTAATGTGATTATTGGAATGTGTCTAGGTTCATCCAAGGATGTCTAGATTCATTCCAATCAATCACCATCAATTCTTCAATCAAGCCTACCAAAATTTATGGTATGATCAAATCATACCAAAAATGAAGAGCTTGATTGGAGTTGATTTGTCTCTTTCCAAAAGAGACAAGTCAACATACCACCTAGCATGAAACATGGCTGATTTTGCTTCCTCCAAGGGAGCATGTCGGCCATGTTTAATTAAGGGAAGAAGTCCAACTTCTTCCTATTCTAAATTAGGAATTATTTCTCCTCTCGAGTATAATTTAACGGACCGGGTTTTATCGTAATCCAATTACAACGAACCCAATATTAAATTCAATTTAATGTCCACTTAAATTATTCCCGTTGATCTTTTAATTCAATTAAAAGATCCAACGTCTCAACATCTCAACTTTCCATATTTAATCGAAAAACCAATTTACCGATTAAATGAAAGCCCGATACAATATCGGCCCGTCTATCCAATGGACTTTCCCTTAAGTAATCCAATTACTTATTTTATCCTTCGAGATTGACTCCAAGTCAATCTCTCAACCTCCTCGGTGATTTGTGTGTGACCCTTTAGGTTCACCCTCATCTAGACTTGGGCCCGTGTCCCACAAGGGCCCGTTACCATGGGTGGCCGTCTAGCAACGGTCCATGGCACTAGAGACTAGGTGAATTGGCGTGAACATTTAGGCGCCGATTCCGTACGGGTACGATCCTTCCGTCTACCGTCTCTCGGCCTTAGTCTAGGGTATGGAATTGGGCGTCGGTTCCCATCCTTGACTAGGCATCTATGCTTAATACTCGAGATCACGTATGCTTCATTGCGTCGACACAGGAAACCATTCCCTGTTCGACCAACCACTGTGGCCACAGCTTCAAACAGCATGAACGTGTCTCCGAGCGCATAGGAGATACCTTTGTCACATACTGACAGGGGACGGATCCTCTTCTTGGAATCCACCGTCCTCGCTACACATTCCGACTGCACTGGACAAGGCTTATGATAATCATCTTACAGAATGATTACCTCTCGCCAGATCCAAGATACAGCCGTCCTGTGCACGCGACTGCCATGATTCCTCAAGTCTGAGGATTACTCCCGTACTATCGGAACCGGGGAAAACCAATCATACCGACCAAGCCTCCAAGGCTTCCATATGATGATCCCCGCGAGTCAGTCCAGTCGGCTCGACCCCAGTCGACCAACCCATCAAGATCGTGTAGGCGTCCCCACGCCTGTCGCCGATGAAACACGACACTCATCCAATGAACACGACTCTTGACGCAAGTCTCAATAGGACTCTCGATGCCCTGTCTCGAGCTCCTCAACTTGGAACGTTTCAGACCCAACTCTTAATCAGTTGGTTTCATGACCACCATCCAATGCGTGGCCCCACTGCACGAGTTGTTATCCATGGTCGGTGGATTTTTTTGCGATATAAGTTAAACACCGTTTTAACAAATGTAAGATGAGCGCAACAAAGAAGGTACCATTGGTGACGAACACTCATCTTATTCATCACTAATAATATTACATTCACATCAAGTTGTCGGATAGGTTACAAATTGCCAAACCTATTGGCTTTCTGGTCACCTATTCCAACAGTTATCATAAAACATAATTACAGGCTAAGCAATGCTAGGTACTACATCCAACCCTTGGATGTAGCTCATCAACCAAACCACTCCTTAGCAGCTTCCAAAGCCGCTATGTATTCAAAACAATATGGTGGAGTCTGTCGTGGTAGCCTACTTGGAACTCTTCCAAGTCAACCACGCCACCATTTAGTCTAAATGCAAAACCCAACTGAGACTTGGCGTCGCTATAGCCTTCCAGTATCAACTCTCCACCACCGTAGATCAATAACATGTCCTTAGTCCTTTTTAGGTACTTCAGGATAGTCTTGACTGCACTCCAGTGTGCCTCTCCGGCACACGACTGATATCGACTTGTTACGCTCAAAGCGAAAGCCACATCAGGTCTAGTGCACTGAACAACATACTGTATGCTGCCTACGGCTGAAGCATAGGGGATGTCCAACATCTTTTTAAGCTCCTCATTAGTCTTCGGAGACTCCTTCTTGGATAACTTAATTCCATGCCTCAAAGGAAGGAATCCTCGTTTTGAATCCTCCATCTTGAATCTCTTCAAGACTTTCTAAATATACGAGAACTGGGCCATTCCTAACATCCTTTTAGATCTATCCCTGTAGATCTTGATGCCAAGGATGTAGGATGCCTCGTCCATATCTTTCATGGAGAATTGCGTTGACAACCAAGCTTTAGTGGTACCCAACATCTTAGCATCATTCCCAATGAGCAAGATGTCATCCACGTAAAGTACTAGAAACGCAACTAAGCTCCCACCGATCTTCTTGTATACACAAGGATCGGACTCGTTCTTGATGAAATCATATCCCCGTATAACTTCATCAAAACGTATGTTCCGGCTTCGGGAAGCTCGTTTGAGGCCATAGATGGACCTTTGGAGACGGCAGACCTTCTGCTCTTCTCCAACAGTTGTGAAACCTTCCGGCTGATCCATATACATCTCTTCCTCTACGAAACCGTTGAGGAAGGCTGTTTTCACGTCCATCTGCCATATTTCATAGTCATACCATGCTGCTATGGCAAGCAGTATCCGAATGGACTTGGCCATTGCTACGGACGAGTAGGTTTCCTCAAAATCGACCCCGGGTCGTTGAGTGTAACCTTTCGCCACAAGCCTGGCTTTGAAGGTTGTAACCTCCCCGTCAGCTCCAAGCTTACGTTTGTAGACCCATTTACACCCTACGGGTTTAACCCCTTTGGGTGGATCTACTAGGGTCCAAACCTTGTTTGTACCCATCGAGTCCATCTTGGATTTCATGGCCTCAAGCCACTTGTCCGAATCGATGTCTGACATCGCTTCTCCGTATGTCTTTGGATCATTATCCAACTGACTGGTCAGGCCCAGAAATCCATACCTTTCAGGTGCACGGTATACTCTGGCCGACCTACGGAGGACTGTAACAATATCAGTGGGAACTACTGGCTCAGATGTCACTGCTGCCTCATGGGGTGCCTCACTTGATTCCTCAAGGAGCACCTCATCGCGTTGATTATCCGATGGAAAACCTTTTCCAAGAACACTGTGTTTCGCGTGACAAAAACCTTTTGCTCGGAGGGATCATAGAAATAATACCCCGCAGTTTCTTTCGGATAGCCGATGAACCTGCATAAACTAGACTTCGAGTCCAGTTTATCTCCCACTAATCTCTTGACATATGCGGGGCAACCCCACACTTTCAAGTATTTGTAGGAGGCAGGCTTGCCATGCCATATCTCATATGGCGTCTGGGATACCGTCTTAGATGGCGCCAAGTTCAAAACTTTGGCCGCCATCTCAAGAGCGTATCCCCATAAGGAAAGGGGAAGTTCGGTAAAACTCATCATGGATCGGACCATGTCCAACAAGGTCCGATTCCTCCTTTCAGACACACCATTAAGTTGTGGTGTTCCAGGAGGGGTCCACTGAGAGAGAATCCCATTCTCTTTTAGATAATCAGTAAACTCACTACTCAAATACTCTCCACCTTTGATCTTTCGACCGGTTTGGTTCTCTACTTCAAGTCTGTATTCCTTAAACCTTCCAAATCAGACTTGTACCTCATCAGGTAAACATAACCATATCGTGAGTGATCATCGGTAAAGGTTATGAAGTACGAGTACCCACCTCTAGCCTGAGTATTTAGTGGACCACAGACATCTGTATGGATCAAATCCAACAGACCATTGGCTAGCGTACTTTGTCCAACAAAGGGTCTCTTGGTCATCTTTCCCTTCAGACAGGATTCGCAAGTCGGTAGGTTGTCCAAATCGTCTATTTCTAGACTCTTTGAGTACGCCAACCTTCTTATCTTATCTTTAGAGATATGACCTAACCTCGCATGCCATATCTGTGCGTTATTATGATCATCACATTTTCGTTTGTGTTCTGCAGTCATAATCCAATTAGACTATTGAAGTATGTACAGATTGTTGACCAATGTACCAAGCAGATGAGAAATACCATCTTTAATAATGAAAAAACCGTTTTTATTGATGGTAAATTCATATCCCTCCTTATCAAGGATCGGGATGGAAACAATGTTTTTAATCATGCTAGGTACATAGAAACAGTCGTTCAGTACAATCCTAACATGACTACTAATGGCTAACTCTAGTGATCCTATGGCCTCCGCAGCAACGGCCTTGCCATCGCCTAGCCTCAGGATCATCTCATCCTTGGTTAGCCTTCTGCTTCTTTGCAGTGCCTGCAAATCATTGTAGATGTGAGCACCATACCCGGTATACAATACCCATGAAGCGGAATGTAGGCACTCCCTCTTCCAATGCCCTTTCCCTTGGCAATGCATGCAGACATCATTTGCCTCGGACCGCTGAGAACCATGGGCCTTCCCTTTCCCTTTGCTCGGTCCAACCGGAGCAACAGGGACGCCCGGAGCGCGAGCAGGGGCCGCAACCATCTTCCCTTTGCCCTTCTTCCTCTTCCAGCGTCCGGTCCTCTTGCCATTCGCCTTGGAGGTTGAAGCCTCTCCTATCAATACCGCCGGCGCCGACTTGTGGATCGTTGCCTCGTATTGGATCAGCATGTTGATCAACTCATGAATAGACTCTTCAAGTCCGTTCATGTTGTAGTTTACAACAAACGGGTCATAGGATGGAGGAAGCGACTGGAGGATCACGTCAATGTACGTGTCATTGTTAAGCCCAGTTTTAAGGTCTTTGAGTTTCTCCACTAGGTAGAGCATCTTGACCCCATGACTTTGTACAGACGCTCCTTCAGCAAGCTTGGTGCCAAAGAATGCTCTGGCGGCATTTCTAATATGCCTATACGGAGACGTTGTCCAACCTCTCATACTGCTTCTGGTCATTAGACATCGAAGCCAGTATCATACTGCGCACTTTTCGATTGTCCTCATGCCATTTCTTGAACGTCAAACGTTCTTCAGGCGTGGACCCCTCTGGTAAGTCGCTCGGTGGCGGCTCGTCCAAGATGTAGCCTTGGTTCTCGAAACTGAGGACAATCCTCAGGTTTCTCAGCCAGTCCGAGTAGTTCGTTCCGTTGAATTTGTTATTCTCGAGAATCATGGTTAATGGGTTCTTAGACATATCTACATTAATGAAAATATAAAGCAGAAATTAGCAGATGATGGTAATATTATTGTTCAAGTTGAAGACTTGGTCTTTTAGTCTTTAACCCTCCCACTATTTATACGAAAGTCCGCCACTCTCAATCGTAGTTTCGGGAAACCATTTCCTAGTGGGCTTGGGATCCACAAGCGTAATCTCCTTTTACGATTCACATGAAGAAGACCTCATGGGAGATATCCAATATCATTCTCATCCAATGAGATTCTCAAGATATTTTGCCTCACCTATTCACATGGTTCCGAGGACTCAAAGCGAACCATGTTACTCAGTGTTGGGCCCGACCCATCAACCAAATCATGCCTCAAATTGTCACCCCCACGACTCGTGAGACAGGAAAACAACGAGCGCAGTCTTTTTGTTTACAACAATGGTGCAGCTTTCCCCTAGTCCAAGTGTGCCACGACTCGTGAGACCACACTTGGGTAGTGGCAGCTTCCTCACCACATTGCTGTGGATGGAAGGCTCGGACAGATCAAAATACCATTTTGATCCAAGTCCGTTCTGGGCCTAATATTTAATTTGGTCCAACCAAATGAGAGTTTAAGTGTGACCGAGACCTCATCACATTATGGTGTTTTAGCATGCATAAATATCTAATATTTAAAGCGATAAATAAATACGCCGCATGCATAAAATATAGCATACCCCTGTTAGGATGATCACAAACCCAACCTATGCAACACACTGATCCAGCAGTGAGTCTATGGTCTGTCTAGGGTGGTCCTAAATTATTACAATAATAATATACCCATTGTCATTCCAATGGGCCTTGAAGTGCTTCTTGTTTCACGCCTTGATGCTTCTCCTTAGGGTTTCTGACTCCAATTGCTTGTTAAAATTAAAACTTCACCAATCCTATCTACTCTCATTACAACTGAAAGTAATAAATTGGTAATAAAGAAAACAAGCCTTAACATCATGAGCCTGAAAATACGGGATATGATAGTCCCAGAATTAAGAGGTACGCAGGCCCCACCCAACAAAAAATAAATGATCATACATTCATCCATACATAAGGTCTAGGGCTCTTGTGATCATCCCATGTTGATTCCATCAACTCACATAACACAATTATTCCAAATAATCATGCATTAATAACCAATGGATATTCCAAATACCCAAGTCATGTCCAACATCACGAAAGCATAAACATACAAATAATATGCAAAATTCAAATTTCAAATTTAATGGACATTTTAAACAATGCATCCAATGCATGTATTAATCCCAAATTAATTAAGCAAATTTAATTCAAGAAATAATCCAATTATTCCAAAATCAAAAATGCAAAGTTAACATATTTTTAGAATATTGTGCAGAAAATACAGAAAATTAAATTTTCCAAAAAAAAGTCAAAAACGGCCCAGCCGTTGTGCCAGTAGGCCACCCGCACGCACAGGGCAGCAAGCCTGCGCGCCCTGCGCGCGCACTGTGCCGCGCGCTGGCCTCAGCCGGCAGCGCACAGCGCGTGCGCGTGCCCGAACCAATTTTTTTTTCAATACGGTTTCAGCACAATATCAGTAACATTTTTTTGAAAATAAGCATGCAATTTTTAGATCCAATCTAACAAAATTAAGCATGCCAAAAGTCCATTAAATCCAAACAATTGAATCATCATATTATTCATATATTTATATAATCTAACATGCCAATAAAGCCATTAAAAGCAAGTAGATCATGCCAAACACATAGATCTATGCCCCTTACATCGAACCGGGCTATGATACCACTTGAAGGACAAGCGGATCCGCCCGGGAGCGCGAGCGGAAGCGAGGAAGCGAGAAATGGTGCGTAAATTTAAATCAAATTTAAATAAACGAATCCCAAGGGGTGTACCGTTGGGTGCTCAACCGAGCGTTCGATGTAGGATGTGTAAATATTGAAAATATAAATTTAAACACATAGCGCATAGATATATACAATAAATCAATCAAAGCGTAAGGAGACTTTTACCTTCGATTGTTTAGCGTATGCTCTCGGCTACTTGCGTTGTTCACTCTCCGGAATGCTCACGAAATCCAAACGTATGAATTCTCCAAAGGTGGTCCACACCACACCAGAAGAAACACACGTTCTTCTTGCTAGAAAAGAACGGGTTTAAGAAGGAATCGGTTTAAGAGAAGAACACTATGATTAGTGCTCTCTTAAACTTACTTTGTTCTTCTTCTTGATTCAAAATCAAGTGAAGAACACAAGTGTGAGAGAGGAAGAGATGCCGAGAGTTGAGAGAAAGGAGAGGGATTTTTGTCTTCTCTTTTTCCTAGAAAAAGATGAATAATAAATCACTTATGCTTGGTGTTGTATATTCTAATATATATACATAATTAATGTGATTATTGAAATGTGTCTAGGTTCATCCAAAGGTGTGTAGATTCATTCCAATCAATCTCCATCAATTCTTCAATCAAGTCTATTAAAATTTATGATATGATCAAATCATACCAAAAGGGAAGAGCTTGATTGGAGTTGATTTGTCTCTTTCCAAAAGAGATAATTCAACATACCACCTAGCATGAAACATGGCTGATTTTGCTTCCTCCAAGGGAGCATGTCGGCCATGTTTAATTAAGGGAAAAAGTCCAACTTCTTCCTATTCCAAAATAGGAATTATTTCTCCTCTCGAGTAAAATTTAACGCACCCGGTTTTATCGTAATCCAATTACGACGAACCCAACATTAAATCCAATTTAATGTCCATCTAAATTATTCTCGTAGATCTTATAATCCAATTAAAAGATCCAACGTCTCAACGTCTCAACTTTCCATATTTAATCGAAAATCCAATTTACCGATTAAATGAAAGCCCGATACAATATCGACACGTCTATCCAATGGACTTTCCCTTAAGTAATCCAATTACTTATTTTATCCTTCGAGATTGACTCCAAGTCGATCTCTCAACCTCCTCGGTGATTTATGTGTGACCCTTTAGGTTCACCCCTCAGCTAGACTTGGGCCCGTGTCCCACAAGGGCCCATTACAATGGGTGGCCGTCTAACAACGGTCCATGGCACTAGAGACCAGGTGAATTGGCGTGAACATTTAGGCGCCGATTCCGTACGGGTACTATCCTTTCGTCTACCGTCTCCCGGCCTTAGTCTAGGGTATGGAATTGGACGTCGGTTCCCATCCTTGACTAGGCATCTGTGCTTAATACTCGAGACCATGTATGCTTCATTGCGTTGACACAGGAAACCATTCCCTGTTCGACCAACCACTGTGGCCACAGCTTCAAACATCATGAACGTGTCTCCGAGTGCATAGGAGATACCTCTGTCACATACTGACAGGGGACGGATCCTCTTCTTGGAATCCACCGTCCTCGCTACACATTCCGACTGCACTGGACAAGGCTTATGATAATCATCTTACAGAATGATTACCTCTCGCCAGATCCAAGATACAGCCGTCATGTGCACGCGACTGCCATGATCCCTCAAGTTTGAGGATTACTCCCGTACTATCGGAACCGGGGAAAACCAGTTATACCGACCAAGCCTCCAAGGCTTCCATATGATGATCCCTGCGAGTCAGTCCAATCGGCTCGACCCCAGTCGACCAACCCATCAAGATTGTGTGGGCGTCCCACGCCTGTCGCCGATGAAACACGCACTCATCCAATAAACATGACTCTTGACACAAGTCTCAATAGGACTCTCGATGCCCTGTCTCGAGGTTCTCGACTTGGAACGTTTCAGACCCAACTCTTAATCAGTTGGTTTCATGACCACCATCCAATGCGTGGCCCAACTGCACGAGTTGTTAACCATGGTCTGTAGGCTTTGTTGCGATATAAGTTTAAACACCATTTTAAGAAATGTGAAATGAGCGCAACAAAGTAAGCACCAGAAGTGACGAATACTCATTTTATTCATCACATAATAATATTACATTTACATCAAGTTGTTAGATAGGTTACAAATCGCCAAACCTATTGGCTTTCTGGTCACCTATTCTGACAGTCCTTGCTTTATGTCAACAGGCATATCCAATCCGAGGATTAAAGCTTGATAGTTTGCCATATTATTTGAAAGTTCTGGGTTAAACTGAAGGAATAAGGCAGGACTTCCCCTTCAGATGTGACAAAGACAACCCCAGTCCCGGCTCCTTCTGTATGGGCAGCTCCATCAAAGTACATTTTCCAGGGGGTGTAACTTCAATTAGAAGGACATCTTCATCAGGCAAGTCATCAGACAATTCCCACTCGGTAGGCATGGGGTGATCGACTAGAAAGTCTGCTAAAACCTGTCCTTTCACAGCCTTTTGAGGAACGTATGTGATCTCGAATTGTTGCAGCAGAAGATACCATCTTGCAAGTCTATCTGACAGCACTGGCTTTGCCATGATATATTTCAGAGGGTTTGCTTTTGAGACTAGGTGGACGTTGTGTGATTGAAAGTAATGCTTTAGCTTCTGGATTGCGAAGATGAGCGCCAAACATAGCTTTTCGATAGGTGAATAATTGAGCTTGTTTGGTGTCATCGTTCTGCTTAAATAGTATAAAGCATTCTCTTTCCCCTCATTATTTTTTTGGGCAAGTAAGATTCCCACGGAGCGCTCTTGAGCAGCGACGTACAGAATTAAGGGGCGTCCGGGAATGGGTGCAACCAATACCGGAGGCTTCATCAAGTAGGATTTTATGCTTCTGAATGCTTTATCGCAAGCCTCATCCCATTCGAAGGGCACGCCTTTCTTCATTAGGCGGTTAAATAGTTGACAACGACCTGCTAGATTTGAAATGAATCTCCAAAGATACACGAGCTTTCCTTGCAAACTCTTGAGCTCATGGATGTTTCGAGGTTCTGGCATTCTTAAAATAGCATTGATCTTGGCTTGCTCAATTTCTATACCCCATTGGCGCACAATGAACCAAAGAAACTTTCTGGATGTCACCCCGAACGCATATTTGGAGGGGTTCATTCTTAGCTGGTATCTCCTCAAACGTTCGAAGACCTTCCTTAAGTCGTGAAGATGATCCCCTCGTTTCTTTGACTCACTACCAGGTCATCAACATAGCATCTACATTCTTGTGGAGCATGTCATCGAAAATCTTTTGCATCGCCCTTTGATATGTGGTGCCGATATTTTTTAATCCGAAAGGCATGATTTTGTAGCAATGTATACCTTTAGGAGTGCGAAATGCTGTCAATTCCTCATCTGCTGGTGCCATTCGTATTTGATTATATCCAGATGATCCATCCATGAAAGATAGGGCTTCATGACCCGTAGTGGCGTCTATCATTAACTCGGCGATGGGTAATGGGAAGTTGTCTTTGGGACATGCATTATTCAAGTCCCTGAAGTCAACACACACTCATATCTGCCCATTCTTCTTTCTCACGGGCACGATGCTGGAAATCCACATAGGATACTTGACTTCTCAAATAAAACCAACTTCAATGAGTTTGTTTACCTTGCTTCAATCAACGGGATCAACTCAGGCGAAACCTACATTGAGCTTGTTTGATAGGACGAGCTCCTTTCTTTACGGATAAGTGGTGCACAACTACTTTTGGATCTAGCCCGGGTATTTCTTTGTAGGACCATGCAAACACGTCTCTATACTCATGAAGTAGCATCACATAAGCCTCATCTTCTTCCGGGGTTAGAGAGGCACTTGTGTAAATTGGTGGGGGATCTTCGGCATCACCTAGATTGACTTCTTTTAAATCATCAACGGTGGTTTTAACTCCTTACACAAGTTCTAGAGGAGCGTCTTTAGCATCTTCTTCTTCAACCTCCTCATTTTCAATTAAGGTGATGTGATAAGCTAGGGCGATATCCTCTTCAGCACTGCCGTCAACATAGTTGGATGATGCTAAGCTTTCTCTATCATCCTCGTCATCAAGTTGAACTTGTGTGAAGACCATTGTTCTTGTTTTAACTTTCAAGACTCTGCCACATGATATGGGTAGAGTTGTGTGGCATCTCATCCTGGAAGGAGTCAAACTTCTAAGTTTATGTGAGGATGTGATGTTTTCCTTTGATTGTGCAGCCACCTTGGACATGGCTTTCTTTTGGTACATCATTCTTTTATGTAGACCAAGTCTACCAAAGACAGATTGATTGTTGGCCTTTCTGTGCACCATTCTTTTACGTGGGCCAAGTCTATTGAAGACAGACTCTCGTGGATTTTCTTTTCTTTGGTCATCTTCTGTTGAAGAGAGACTTTCGCTGACATGGTTGCTGCTGGCCCCTTTTTGGCGAAGTGGATAAGCTTAGAAGGGATAAAGCCAAGACCCACACGTGAATCTAGGACTGCATGCCCTTTTTCCTTTAACATCACTTGGGTGGTGTTGAGTCATGGAGCTTCTTGTTGGTGGCTTCGGGAGGAAGCTTTCCAAGGGCTAATCTTTCTTGTGGATTATACCCGGCTTTAACAAGCAGTTTGAAGGCCTTAGGATCATACCCTTCTCCATCTATAGCCAACGCTTCATGTCCCTCTTCTTATTTTTGGGTTGAGGACACAAATCCTTCGAGTGGCGATTTCGATGGTTGTTTCGTGTTGACTTGAGTCAATGATAAAGTCAGACTCTTTGAAAATCCGGCCTCAACAACGGGCTGTTCATTTCTCCTCATGCTTCGATCGTCATGTGACTTTGGTTTCTCTGAGAGCGAAATCTCTTTTTCTCTTTTGGCAGTTTCAACATAGTACTTGGCGTCGATGAAGTGCGACTCAGCTTCGGTAAAAGGCTTGGTATCACCAAGTACCCTTTTCACTACACCATTGCGACAGTATTTGAAGCATTGATGCCATGATGAGGGCCACATAATTTTCATGCAACCAAGGCCGGCCAAGAAGCATGTTGTAAGAAGCCTTGGCATTTATAACATGAAATAGTTCGGTTGACGCAATATCGTCCATCAATAATTCCATCCTTATAATGCCAACAACCCTCTGTCCTTCTTGATTGAAGCCTTGAATCATGAGGCGGCTGTTTGCGAGCTCGTCCATTGGGATCCCCAAGTCTTTCAAGGTTCGTAGGGGTAAGATATTGACTACAGAGCCTTCATCGATCAATATTCTATTCACCTTTTGTTCACGTGCATATCCAGCGATAAACAAGGGACGGTTATGACGTTTTGACCCAATAAGCAAATCTTCGTCGGTGAAAGTGATGGTGGACATGCATTAATCAATATCAGAGGAATCTTCTTTTTCAGACCGTGCATCCTCATTGATCACAATATTGTTCTCATGTATGGTATTACAAGAGGCTTCACTGTCAAAAGACCGACACTTGACCAAGGTCACATTTGCTGCTGCGATATCTTCTTCAAGAGAGATTTTACCTTGGCGAACTAACTGCATAACCTTGTCTTTGAACACAAAGAAATTTTGTATTGAATACCCAAATAAATAATGATATTTGCAGTATTTTGGGTCATCTGTTCGTTTGGCTTCTTCAAGTTATTTTGCTTCAGGTAGTTCGATGAGGTTAGCCTCCAACAAGTCATCAAATATGCCAAGGACATCAGAATCAATGAAAGGATATTGCTTTGCTTGCATTTCTTTCAAAGTTAATTTTCTTTGTGGTCTCTCGTAAGGAGCGTTTTGCTTTGGGGTAATGCTATCTTTTGTTGCGCTCCTAAGCTTGAGTGGCACTACATTTACTGCCATCGAATCCTTGTTTGGAGGTTTTGGAAAAGGTTTGCCCCCTTTCTTGATTTCTTGCCTTTCCTTAGTTCTACGGGGCTCTTGGACAGATGGCCCTTCTACTCCACTCGCTACCATACTAAATTCCATATCATGTGCTCGAGTGGCTAAATCTTTGAATGATCTAGGTAGGATTCCTTCAAGAATATACCGAAGACCCCAATGCATCCCTTGAATGCACATCTCAATGGCGGAAGCTTCAGATAAATCGATCTTTGCAGTTGAGGCTCAGATTCCTCAACCTATTGATATAATCGATAACTGGCTCATCCTTCCACTGGCGGGAATTTGTAAGCTCAATCATGCTGACGGTCCGCCTAGTGCTATAGAATCGATCGAGGAACTCTTGCTCTAGTTGTTCCCATCCATCAATTGAACCGAACTCCAAATAGTCTACCAATCAAATGCGTTGCCTTTCAGTGATCGGACAAACTGTTTGACTAGGTGATCCCCATATGTTCCACTATTGTTGCACATTTTGATGAAGTGGGCGACGTGCTGCTTAGGATTACCTTTGCCATCAAATTGTTGAAACTTCGGTGGTTGGCAGCCCATCGGCATCTTCAAGCTGTCAATTCTTGGAGTGTAGGGTTTGGAGTAGGTAAAGGATGACCTTGAGCTTCCCTCAATCTTGCTCTTGATGGTCCCTTCGATGAATTCTTTCAGTTGGTCTACAGGGATCAATCCATTAGATGAGACTTGAAGGTCTTTTGCAGGTTTATCCTTCCCTGTGTAATTCTCTTTGGTGGATATTTCTACTTCATCATGAGCCTCGACTTGTTTTCCCCAAATATGGCTTGTCTCAACATTGTCAGGCTTGTTGATCAACCTATTGATTTGGGCATCTTGCTCTTCGACATGCTTGGCGAGTCCTTCAATAGCTCTTGTCAGGCTTGCAATTTGCTCTTCTAAGGTTGTGGCATTTGTCATCATGACTGGGGCTACATTCATTGTGAAAGAGTAGCTAGACTCGAAGCGAGGAGAGGACAGAGGAGATTTATCTTCGTCATCTTCGCTTGCGTAGCTAGGTACAAATGTGTCCTTCTGAGCATACTCAATTGGGGGAGTAATCTGGGAAGATTCCTTGAGTTTCTTCGACATGCTCCTCGTAGTAACACCGAGACTCTTGGTACTTGAACTTCAAGACTTTGTTGTGGCGAGTTTCAAATTCACCCTCTTCATGGCTTTTCCTTGAGTGTCCATCGATGCAATTCAGCTTTGTTTGAAGGGACGAGATGAGAGGTAGAGCGGTCCCACTGGGCATGCCAAAATTTGTAAATAAATTTTTGTGTTTCTGAATTTAAAGAAACAAGAAAATATTACAAATAAACTTTCTTGAATTGATTGAATATTCGTGGGTGCGAAACCTCTACATGAAAACCTCTGATTCTTCTCTTCAAGAACGTGAGCTTTGACTTCGGCAACTTCGGAGGTGAAACTCTACATTTGATCTCCTTTAACGTTGACTTTGATTTTGAATAATGTTAATTCGAGGGTCGTTGACTTGTTTCCGGATCAAACGCTATAAACGTGGAGATATTTGACTTGAATTTGGGATATTTCTTGGTGGATTTGAGACTTTGATCTTCCGCCAAGGTGGACTTCTGTCTTGATAATGTTAATTCGCCGATCTTCGGACTTCTTGTCGAATTAAACGCTGGTTTTGGACGATTTTCGCGACGAACGCCTTGAATCTTTCCTAGAATGCCATGGATCTTCCTTGATTTATGCTTGAGAGGATTTTGAGACTTCTTGAATGCTCTCTTGCTTGTATTTTCAATTGTATGTGTGTGTTTTCAATGAGTTCCAAGGACCCCTTTATATAGTTGTCAAAGATGTAGAGTTGTGGTGAACTTGAACACTTATTTTTATTATCTCTTTATTTTAATTTAAAGAGATAAATACATTAAAATTTGGGAAGACATGATTGGTCAATTTCGATATTACTCTTTAATTTTTGTATTTTTTCAAAGAGATAATATGAGAAATATTTGTCTTGATTTGATTGGCCGAAACACCTCAATTTGAGACGTGTCGGTTGTTGATTTGATGATGAAATATATATTAAAATATCAATTAAATTAACTATTTATATTTAAAATTAATTTAGTAAATTCCAAAATATAAATAGAAAATTATTATAATTGATAAATAATATATATTTTCTACTTTTCGTCATTTGATTGGGTGTAAAATTAATTTATCTACAATCCCGACTTTGTATTGGAGCCCCGTAATGTTAGGCTGGGGCTACGCACAGATGGGTTTGCTCCACACGGGCAGTATGGTAAAACTTACTCGTGTTAGCCCGTTATACTCACACCGTACAATCTCTCACAGGGAATGTGCATGAAGTCTGAGTATATGTTCCTCACGATGGTGATCCCTGGCCTGTGAAATCCGAAGCGTCTGGTCGATCTGTATATCTGGGGCCGTTGATCGAGGAGCTTTTTGCAATTATGGCATGTGGGTGTATAAAAACACGACAATGCCACCAACCAAGTATTCATGATGCGCGTGGCATTGATGTGAACCGTGAATGACCTACATGCTTATGGGATGGCGTCTGGATGGAGTATCGCTGGTACAATGGGGTGTCCAATTTGTATGGATGACACACGGGCATTCCATCTGTACCACGGTACGAAGACGTGCTAATTTGACTGCCATAAATAGTTTCTACCCACGGACCATCCTTACCGCAGGAATAAGAAAGCCTTTACTAGAAATCGAGTGGAAAAGAAGGTTGCACGCCCGCGGCTGACTGGAGAGCAGATTCGTGATTGGGTAGCAGAATTCAGTAACGGCTTCCATAATGGTTTTTGGTTGTTCCTAAAGATATTTTGTAACGGCTATGCATTAGAAGTGTATTACAAAAGCCGTTCCACTAGTCCTCACCCCTACTCACCACCGCCTTCCACCACCACCACTAACCGCCACCACCACCAACTCACCACCACCACCATCATCACCACCGCCACTCACTCACAACTCACCACTACCACTACCACTGTCACCACTCACCAGTCCTCACCACCACTTGTCGCTACTAGTCCGCCACCACCACTCTCCATTTTTGCTGCCACCAGTCCTCACCGTCGATTGCCGCCACCACCAACACCACTCTCCTCTCTCATTCTCTCGCTCACCAGCGTAAACCAGGTACGTTTTCTTTTTTTTTTTCTGAAATTATTTATGTAATTATTGCTGAAATTATTATGAAATTTTTTAAAAATATTGGGTTGTTTCTATAATTTCTGAAAATATTGTATTTTTTCTGAAATTATTAGGTTATTTCTGTAATTTTATGAAATTATTGGGTTATTTTTGGATTTTTGAAATTATTGGGCTATTCTTGTAACTTTTTGAAATTATTATGCAATTCTATAATTTGTGGAATTATTGGGTTATTTCTGTAATTTTTTGAAATTATTAGGCAATTCTGTAATTTCTAAAATTATTGGGTTAGTTCTGTAATTTTCTAAAATTATTGCGTTAGTTCTGTAATTTTCTAAAATTATTATGCAATTATGTAATTTTTGAAATTATTAGGTTAGTTCTATAATTTTTTGAAATTATTGGGTTATTATGTAATTTCTAAAATTATTGAGTTAGTTCTGTAATTTTACGAAATTATTATGCAGTTATGTAATTTCTGAAATTATTGGGTTAATTTTTTGAAATTATTCTACAATTTCTATAATTTTTGAAATTATTGGGTAAATCATGTATTTTCAAAAATTGTTATGCAATTTATGAAATTTCTGAAATTATTGGGTAAATTATGTTATTTATGAAATTATTATGCAATTTATGAAAATTTCAGATTTTATTAGGTAAATTATGTGATTTATTAAATTATTAAGAAATTTATGAAAATTTCAGATTATTGTAATTACAGAAAATTTTCAGATTGTTGTAATTTCTGAAAATTTTCAGATTTTTGTAAATTTTGTAATTTTATTGTAATTTTTGTAATTCTTGGAAAATGTATGTAAGTTTCTGTAATTTTACGAATTTTTGTAAGTTTAGGAAATATATGTAATTTTATGCAATTTTAGGAATTTTTGTAATTTTAGAAAATATATGTAATTTTCTGTAATGTTATGAATTTTTATAATTTTAGGAAATATATGTAAATTTTCTATAATTTTGGGAATTTTTGTAATTTTAGGATATATATATATATGTAATTTTCTGTAATTTTTTGAAAATGTATGTAATTAATTTTCTGTAATTAGATTGTAAATTCAATACTTTTTTGTAATTTTTAGGCCATACATGTTATTTTAAGTAATTTTTTGGAAATGTATGTGAAGGACAAGCGGATCCGCCCGGGAGCGCGAGCGAAAGCGAGAAAGCGTAATGGTACGTAATTTAAACAATTTAAATGAACGTGATCCCAAGGGGTGTACCCTTTGGTGCTCAACCGGGCGTTCGATGTAAAATGTATTAATAAAGAAGCATATAATACATAGGGCATAGATAAAATGTAACTCTACCAAAGCGTAATAAAACCGTTACCTTTGTTGATTTCACGTATGTGCGGCTACTTGCGTTGTTCCTTCTCCGGAATGTTCACAAAATCTAAACGTAGGGATTCTCCAAAGGTGATCCACACCACACCGGAAGTAAAACACACGTTCTCCTTGCTAGAAGAAAACGGGTTTGTGAATGAATCGGTTTTAAGGAGATGAACACTATGACTTAGTGTTCTTCTTAAAACTTCTTTGTTCTTCCCTTTTGTTCCAAGATCAAATAAAGAACAAAGGTAAAAGAGGGATAGAGTGGCCGAGAGTTTTAGGGAGAGAGGAGGCCGAATTTTGTCTTCTCTTTTCCTTGAAAAGATGAATTATGATTCTAATAATCAAGGTGTTGTATATACTCATATATATACATAATTAATGTGATTATTAGAATGTGTCTACGTTCATCCAAGGATGTCTAGATACATCCTAATCAATCACCATTAATTCTTCAATCAAGCCTACCAACTTTTAAGGTATGATCAAATCATACCAAAAGGAAGGGCTTGATTGGAATTGATTTGTCTCTTACCGAAAGAGACAAGTCAACAGCCACCTTGCATGGAACATTACTGAATTTTGCTTCCTCCAAGGGAGCATTTTCGGCCATGCTCAATATGGGAAGAAGTCCAACTTCTTCCGATTCCGAAATAGGAATTAATTCTCCTCTCGGGTCAAAATTTAATGGATCGGATTTTATCGTAATCCAATTACGACGAACCCAAAATTAAATCCAATTTAATGTCCACTTAAATTATTCCAATTTGTCTTTTAATCCAATCAAAAGATCCAACATCTCGACTTATTTAATCGACAAATCCAATTTACCGATTAAACGAAGGACCGATACATTATCGGCCCGTGCATCCAATGGACTATCCTTAGTCTAGGGTATGAAATTGGGCGTTGGTTCCCATCTTTGACTAGGCATCTATGCTTAATACTCGAGACTATGCATGCTTCATTGCGTCGACACAGGAAACCATTCTCTGTTCGACCAACCACTGTGGCCACAGCTTTAAACATCATGAACGTGTCTCCGAGTGCATAGGAGATACCTCTGTCACATACTGACAGGGGACGGATCCTCTTCTTTGAACGCACCATCCTCGCTACACATTCCGACTGCACTGGACAAGGCTAATAATGATCATCTTACAGAATGATCACCTCTCGCCAGATCCAAGATACAACCGTCCTGTGTACGTGACTGCCATGGTTCCTCAAGTCTGAGGACTACTCCCGTACTATCAGAACCAGGGGAATCCAAAATCATACCGACCAAGCCTCCAAGGCTTCCATATGATGATCCCCGCGAGTCAGTCCAGTCGACTCGACCCCAGTCGACCAACCCATCAAGATCGTGTAGGCGTCCCACGCCTGTCATCGATGAAACATGGCACTCATCCAATGCACACGACTCTTGACGCAAGTCTCAATAGGACTCTCGATGCCCTGTCTCGAGGTCCTCGACTTGGAATGTTTCAGACCCAACTCTCAATCAGTTGGTTTCATGACCACCATCCAATGCGTGGCCCAATTGCATGAGTTGTTAACCATGGTCTGCGGGCTTTGTTGCGATATAAGTAAAACACCATTTTAACATATGTAAAATGAGCACAACATAGTAGGTACCAATAGTGATGGACACTCATTTTATTCATCACATAATAATATTATATTTACATCAAGTTGTCGAATAGGTTACAACTTGCCAAACCTATTGGCTTTTTGGTCACCTATTCTAACAATCGCCCACTTGACCTAAAGCCAATTACCCATTGACCTCAAACCCCTATCAGATGGTGAGTATGGGCAACTTGCGACACGGGCTTAGCAAGTGGATCTGCTATGTTTTCTGCGGAGCTGACTCAGTCCAACCGAACGTCACTCCTGCTATCCATCTCTCCAAGCAGATGGTAGCGTCTAAGAATATGCTTGGATCGTGATGAGATCTCGATTTCTTTTGTAGCACTATCGCCCCATTGTTATCATAAAAGATAACTACAGGCTCAAAAATGCTAGGTTTTACACCCAACCCTTGGATGTAGCTCATCAAACAAACCGTCTCCTTAGCAGCTTCCAAAGCCGCTATGTATTCAAAACTCTATGGTGGAGTCCGCCGTGGTAGCCTACTTGGAACCCTCCCAAGTAACCACGCCACCATTTAGTCTGAACACAAAACCAGACTGAGACTTGGCATCATCGTCATCCGACTGGAAGCTAGCGTCGCTATAGCCTTCCAGTATCAACTCTCCACCATCGTAGATCAAGAACATGTCCTTAGTCCTTTTTCAGGTACTTCAGGATAGTCTTGACCGCACTCTAGTGTGCCTCCCCGGCACACGACTGATATCGACTAGTTACGCTCAAAGCGAAAGCCACATCAGGTCTAGTGCACTGGACAACGTACTGAATGCTGCCTATGGCTGAACTATAGGGGATGTCCAACATCCGTTTAAGGTCATCATCAGTCTTAGGAGACTGCTTCTTGGATAACTTAATTCCATGCCTCATAGGAAGGAATCCTCGTTTTGAGTTCTCCATCTTAAATCTCTTCAACACTTTCTCAATATACGAGGACTGGGCCATTCCTAAAATCCTTCTAGATCTATTCCTGTAGATCTTGATGCCAAGGATGTAGGATGCCTCGTCCATATCTTTCATGGAGAATTCCGTTGATAACCAAGCTTTAGTGGTCCCTAACATCTTAGCATCATTCCCAATGAGCAAGATGTCATCCACGTAAAGCACCAGAAACGCAACTGAGCTCCCACTGATCTTCTTGTATACACAAGGATCAGACTCGTTCTTGATGAAATCATATCCCCGTATGACTTCATCAAAATGTATGTTCCAGCTTCGGGAAGCTTGTTTGAGGCCATAGATGGACCTTTGGAGACGGCAGACCTTCTGCTCTTCTCCAACAGATGTGAAACCTTCCGGTTGATCCATATAGATCTCTTCCTCTACGAAACCGTTGAGGAAGGCAGTTTTCACGTCCATCTACCATATTTCATAGTCATACCATACTGTTATGGCAAGCAGTATCTGAATGGACATAGCCATTGCTACGGGCGAGTAGGTTTCCTAAAAATCGACCCCGAGTCGCTGAGTGTAACCCTTCGCCACAAGCCTGGCTTTGAAGGTTGTAACCTCCCCATCAGCTCCAAGCTTATATTTGTAGACCCATTTACACCCTACGGATTTTACCCCTTTGGGTGGGCCCACTAGGTTCCAAACCTGGTTTGTACCCATCGAGTCCATCTCGGATTTCATGGCCTCAAGCTACTTATCCGAATCGATGTCCGACATGAAGGACAAGCGGATCCGCCCGGGAGCGCGAGCGGAAGCGAGAAAAGCGAGATAAGTGCGTAAATTTAAATCAAATTCAAAATACGCGAATCCCAAGGGGTGTACCCTTGGGTGCTCAACCGGGCGTTCGATGTGTAAATATTAAAACATATATTTAAACACATAGGGCATAGATATACAATTGAAATCAATCAAAGCGTAATAAACCGTTACCTTTGATTGTTTAGCGTATGCTCCCGGCTACTAGCGTTGTTCCTTCTCCGGAATGCTCACGAAATCCAAACGTATGGATTCTCCAAAGGTGATCCACACCACACCGGAAGAAACACACGTTCTTCTTGCTAGAAAAGAACGGGTTTAGGAAGGAATCGGTTTAAGAGAAGAACACTATGAATTAGTGTTCTCTTAAACTTACTTTGTTCTTCTTCTTGATTCAAAATCAAGTGAAGAACACAAGTGTAAGAGAGGGAGGGAGCACGAAATTTTGAGAGAGAGGAGAGGATTTTTGTCTTCTCTTTTTCCTAGAAAAAGATGAATAATGAATCACTTATGCTAGGTGTTGTATATTCTAATATATATACATAATTAATATGATTATTGGAATGTGTCTAGGTTCATCCAAGGATGTCTAGATTCATTCCAATCAATCACCATCAATTCTTCAATCAAGCCTACCAAAATATATGGTATGATCAAATCATACCAAAAGGGAAGAGCTTGATTGGAGTTGATTTGTCTCTTTCCAAAAGAGATAAGTCAACATACCACCTAGCATGAAACATGGCTGATTTCTCCTCTCGGGTATAATTTAACGGACCGGGTTTTATCGTAATCCAATTACGACGAACCCAATATTAAATCCAATTTAATGTCCACTTAAATTATTCCCGTTGATCTTTTAATCCAATTAAAAGATCCAACGTCTCAACATCTCAACTTTCCATATTTAATCGAAAATCCAATTTACCGATTAAATGAAAGCCCGATACAATATCGGCCCGTCCATCCAATGGACTTTCCCTTAAGTAATCCAATTACTTATTTTATCCTTCGAGATTGACTCCAAGTCGATCTCTCAACCTCCTCGGTGATTTGTGTGTGACCCTTTAGGTTCACCCTCAGCTAGACTTGGGCCCGTGTCCCACAAGGGCCCGTTACCATGGGTGGCCGTCTAGCAACGGTCCATGGCACTAGAGACTAGGTGAATTGGCGTGAACATTTAGGCGCCGATTCCGTACTGGTACGATCCTTCCGTCTACCGTCTCCCAGCCTTAGTCTAGAGTGTGGAATTAGGCGTCGGTTCCCATCCTTGACTAGGCATCTATGCTTAATACTCGAGACCACATATGCTTCATTGTGTCGACACAGGAAACCATTCCCTGTTCGACCAACCATTGTGGCCACAGCTTCAAATAACATGAACGTGTCTCCGAGTGCATAGGAGATACCTCTGTCACATACTGACAGGGGACGGATCCTCTTCTTGGAACCCACCGTCCTCGCTACACATTCTGACTGCATTGGACAAGGCTTATGATAATCATCTTACAGAATGATTACCTCTCGCCAGATCTAAGATACAGCCGTCCTGTGCACGCGACTGCCATGATCCCTCAAGTCTGAGGATTACTCCCGTACTATCGGAACCGGGGAAAACCAATCATACCGACCAAGCCTCCAAGGCTTCCATATGATGATCCCCGCGAGTCAGTCCAGTCGGCTCGACCCCAGTCGACCAACCCATCAAGATCGTGTAGGCGTCCCACGCCTGTCGCCGATGAAACACGACACTCATCCAATGAACACGACTCTTGACGCAAGTCTCAATAGGACTCTCGATGCCCTGTCTCGAGGTCCTCGACTTGGAACGTTTCAGACCCAACTCTTAATCAGTTGGTTTCATGACCACCATCCAATGCGTGGCCCAACTGCACGAGTTGTTATCCATGGTCTGTGGGCTTTGTTGCGATATAAGTTAAACATCATTTTAACAAATGTAAGATGAGCGCAACAAAGAAGGTACCATTGGTGACGAACACTCATCTTATTCATCACATAATAATATTACATTCACATCAAGTTGTCGGACAGGTTACAAATTGCCAAACCTATTGGCTTTCTGGTCACCTATTCCAACACGACATCGCTTCTCCGTACGTCTTTGGATCATTATCCAATTGACCGGTCAGGCCCAGAAATCCATACCTATCAGGTGCATGGGATACTCTGGCCGACCTACGGAGGACTGGAACATTATCAGTGGAAACTACCGGCTCAAATGTCACTGCCCCCTCATGGGGTACCTCACTTGATTCCTCAAGGAGTACCTCATCGCGTCGACTATCCAATGGAAAATCCTTTTCCAAGAACACTGCGTTTCGCAAGACAAAAACCTTTTTGCTCGGAGGGATCATAGAAATAACACCCCGCAGTTTCTTTCGGATAGCCGATGAACCTGCATAAACTAGACCTCGAGTCCAGTTTATCTCCCACTAATCTCTTGACATATGCGGGGCAACCCCACACTTTCAAGTATTTGTAGGAGGCAGGCTTGCCGTGCCATATCTCATATGACATCTGGGATATCTTCTTAGATGGCACCAAGTTCAAAATTTTGGCCGCCGTCTCAAGAGCGTATCCCCATAAGGAAATGGGGAGTTCGGTAAAACTCATCATGGATCGGACCATGTCCAACAAGGTCCGATTCCTCCTTTCAGACACACCATTAAGCTGTGGTGTTCCAGGAGGGGTCCACTGAGAGAGAATCCCATTCTCTTTTAGATAATCAATAAACTCACCACTTTAAGTCTGTATTCCTTAAACCTTCCAAAGGCTTTAGACTTGTACCTCATTAGGTAAACATAACCATACCGTGAGTGATCATCGGTAAAGGTTATGAAGTACGAGTACGCACCTCTAGCCTGAGTATTTAGTGGGCTAGATACGTTCGTATGGATCAAATTCGACAGACCGTTGGCTAGCGTGCTTTGTCCAACAAAGGGTTTCTTGGTCATCTTTCCCTTCAGACAGGATTCGCAGGTCGGTAGGTTGTCCAAATCGTCTATCTCTAGACTCTTTGAGTCCACCAACCTTCTTATCCTATCTTTAGAAATGTGACCCAACCTCGCATGCCATATCTGTGCGTTATCATGATCATCACGTTTTTATTTGTGTTCCGCAGTCATAATCTAATTAGACTGTTGAAATATGTACAAACCGTTTATTTCTCATGTACCAAGCAAATGAGAAATACAATCCTTTATAATAAAAAAATCATTTTTATTGATGGTAAATGAATATCCCTCCTTGTCAAGAACCGGGATAGATACAATGTTTTAATCATGCTAATAACATAGAAACAGTCATTCAGTATAATCCTAACATGACTACTAATGGCTAACTCCATTGGTCCTACGGCTTCCACAGCAACGGCCTTGCCATCGCCTAGCCTTAGGATCATCTCATCCTTGGTTAGCCTTCTGCTTCTTTGCAGTGCCTGCAAATAATTTCAGATGTGAGCACCACACCCGGTATCCAATACCCATGAAGCAGAATTAATTATCATATTTACTTCAACCACAGACATACCTGGGTTGGAGAGGACTTGTGAGCACTCCCTCTTCCAATGCCCCTTTCCTTTGCAATGCATTCTGACATCATTTGCCTTGGACCGCTGAGAACCACAGGCCTTCCCTTTCCCTTTGCCCATCCCCACCGGGGCAACAGGGGTGTCTGGAGCGCGAGCAGGGGCCGCAACCGTCTTTTCCTTTCCCTTCTTCCTCTTCCAGCGTCCGGCCCTCTTGCCATTCGCCTTGGAGGTCGAAGCCTCTCCTATCAATACCGCCGGTGCCAACTTGTAGGTCGTTGCCTCGTATTGGACCATCATGTTGATCAACTCATGAATAGACTTCTCAAGTCCGTTCATGTTGTAGTTCACAACAAACGGGTCATAGGACGGAGGAAGCGACTGGATGATCACGTCAATGTACGTGTCATTGTTAAGCCCAGCTTTAAGGTCCTCGTGTTTCTCCACTAGGGAGAGCATTTTAACCCCATGACTTTGTATAGACGATCCTTCAGCAAGCTTGGTGCCAAAGAATGCTTTTGTGGCGGCATATCTAATATGCCTATCTGGAACCGCATAAACCTCGTTCATGCGGAGCATTATGGCGGAGACGTTGTCCAGCCTCTCATATTGCTTCTGGATGTCGTTAGACATCGAAGCCAATATGATACTGCGTACTTTCCGATTGTCCTCATGCCATTTCTCGAAGGTCAAACGTTCTTCTGGCGTGGACCCCTTTGGTAAATCGCTCGGCGGCGGCTCGTCCAAGACGTAGCCTTGGTTCTCAAAACTGAGGACAATCCTCGGGTTTCTCAGCCTGTCCAAGTAGTTCATTCCGTTGAACTTATTAGTCTCAAGTACCATGGTTAATGAATTTTTAGACATATCTACATTTATGAAATGTAATGTAGAAATTAGCAGATGATGATAATATTATTGTTCAAGTTGAAGACATGGTCTTTTAGTCTTTAACCCTCCCACTATTTATACAAAAGTCCGCCACTCTCAAGCGGAGTTTCGGGAAACCATTTCCTAGTGGGCTTGGGATCCACTAGCGTAATCTCGATGCCTCGGTTTTACGATTCACAAGAAGAAGACCTCGAGGGAGATATCCAATATCATTCTCATCCAATGAGATTCCCAATATATTTTGCCTCACCTATTCGCATGGTTCCGAGGACTCCAAGCGAACCATGTTACTCAGTGTTGGGCCCGACCCATCAACCAAATGATGCCTCAAACTGTCGCCCCCCACGACTCATGAGACAGAAAAACAACGAGTGCAGTCTCTTTATTCACAACAATGGTGCAACTTTCCCCTAGTCCAAGTGTGCCATGACTCGTGAGACCACACTTGGGTAGTGGTAGCTTCCTCACCACATTGCTGTGGATGGAAGGCTCAGACAGATCAAAATACCATTTTGATCCAAGTCCGTTCTGGGCCTAATATTTAATTTGGTCCAACTAAATGAGAGTTTAATGAATGACCGAGACCTCATCACATTAAGGTGTTTTAGCATGTATGAATATCCAATATTTAAAGCGATAAATAAATACGCCGCATGCAGAAAACATAGCATACCCCTGTTAGGATGATCACAAGCCCAATCTATACGACCCATTGAGCCCGCAATAAGTCTATGGTCTATCTAGGGTGGTCCTATATTATTACAAAATAATACACCCATTGTCATTCCAATGGGCCTTGTAATGCTCTTGTTTCACGCCTTGATGCTCCACCTTGGGTCTCCGACTCCATAAACATGATAAAATAAAACCCTCGCCAATCCTATCTACTCTCATTACAATTGAAAGTAATACATGGGAAATAAAAAAAGTCTTAACATCATGAGGCTGAAATGCGAGAGATGATAGTCCTAAAAACAAGAAGCACGCAGGCCCCACCCAATAGAAATGTAAATAATCATAAATTCATCGATACACAAGGTCCAGGGCTTTTGTGATCATCCCATGTTGATCCCATCAACGCAAATAACATAATTATTCCACATAATCATGTTTAACCCATGGATATTAGATGAGCCAAAACCGCAAGTGCACAGTGTATCGCGTAGTACTCAAGATGTCGATCCCACTGGGACTATTGTGATTACCAGATTTACTCAATTTTGGTTAGTCAGACCGAAATATACGAGTGAGGCAATTGATTGGAATAGTAAAACAAGTAAATTGAAACAAGAGGGTAAACAATAAGATGTGATAGTCTAGAATCAAGTATCCCCACAATGATCGATTAACGAACCTATCAACAACTCTTTTCTACTCAGCCATAAAGTTAACGAAGAAGCAAAATAGATATGTCGGAGAATTCATCAAGCAAGGTGCTAAAGGAAGAACTATAATCCGATCGTCCTAACCGTCTTGAAGCTTCCCCGACGTCTTCGTGCTCCTTCGAGCCTTGTATCTGTGCTTCCTCCTCCCTTTCTCATGTCCCTAGTTCCCCCTTTTATAGTTGTAGTGGAGCAAAAGGCAGAAAAATCCGAATGATTCTGTTTCCAAGTGTAGAACACGTCCGTGCAGCATGAACATGGTCAGGGTGTGTTCTCGTGTGTTTCTGCGGCCAACGCCGACACGGCCGTGTCCTGTAACACGGTCAGGTCCTGTTCTCCTCGGGTGTTCTTGGCTGGTGATTTGAATTAGCGAGACACGGGCGTGTGAGAGGATATAACACGACCGTGTTCTGTCAAACATGGGCAAATTCTTTTCTTTAGTCCATTTTGCTCCTGAATTATGCCTGAAATGAGAGAAACAACCAAAAGCAGTATCTAAGAAAGAGTTTGGTGTAGAAAAATAGTTAATTAGATGAAAATCTGCTTAAAAGGGCAGAAGAATGCGTGTGTTTTCCCTTAACAAATACGTAAAATCCCTACTAATCAAACTCCCCCAAACTTAAACAGTTGCTTGTCCCTGAGCAACAAAAATCTAAATGCAGTGACCCCAAATGAGTATAGAACTCGCATTCTCAACATCGTGTCAATGATTCGTAATAACAAACACAACTTAGAAGTACTCAGTCACAAAACACAAGCTCACCGACATATTATGTTAAAGTTAACTAATTTAACGAAAGTAAGGGGTTGATCACACCACAACACTTCATTTCGCCCTATAGAGAATCGAGTGATCGAGTCTCCTTTAAGCCTACAGGTGTCTAGTTTAGTCATTCCGCCGTTTCAACAACACCTTTTCTTACTTCTTTTTCTACCCAAGCATAGGCATCCCTTTTTTTCCAGACTGAGAGACCGCATTCTTTAGGTTGTAATTTAGCCTTTTTACGCGAATGACAACATTTGTGACGAAGGCATCCGGTTACTCAACCAACTACGTTTCCTAAAGTGCTTTGCATATTCATGACCCTAGTCGCCGTTTTACGCGAATTACAAAATTGGTGATGAAGTCACCCAGTTGCTGAGCAACCGAAGCCAGCGGAGTAGGTGCGTTATATCCTCTTTTTGTTTCATTTATTTGTTTTTTCTTTTTCTGCAAATTGTTTCTTTCGTATGTCCTCTTTTTTTTTGGATGGGAAAGGACAAACGTCCTACTTCAGGTGTATGAAAAGTTCGACCCGGTGGGGTTAAAACAACGAAATGACTTTCACAGAAGACACTACAAGTTAACATAAGCCAAGACAACTCCATCCCCTTTTCGGAACGATTCAAAGTGTGTGGCGTTAGAACCCAATTACTTCTCGGCAAATCTAAGGAACAATCACCTAATAACGCAGTTATGCATGCTTTGATCCTATAACCTCCTACTTAGCATTACTTTATCCGAATAAGCCACATGCATCGTTGAAGGGTCATACGTTTCACGATGTGAATTTGGCACAAAAGTAGCACATAAAAAGACACAAAATGCAATAGACACCTATAACACATGACATTAAATAGAAAAACGAAATTTCAGCAATTCCCCCAAACTTAGACATAGCAGTGTCCTCTATGCATAAAAAGAGAGGTGGGAGAGAGGACGTACCGAATCAATGCGCAGGAGGGAAGTGGCCTTGAGTCACGAACCAATTGTGCATGCATTGGAGGACGTGGGCCATGTTGTCGATAGTGTCTTGGAGCTGCATTTGTCGATCACGGAGCTCCATTTGCCCATCGAGGAGTTGTTACTGCTGGTCGAGGATCCTTTGCAAGGCGTCGACAGTTGAGGCATCGGGCCGAGGTCCATGGGATGACCCGACTACATGAGAGGGGGCAGGTGGAGGAGGAGCTGGACGGTCGTCGGGCTCGGCGTCGGTAGTTTGTGCTTGCAGCCACCAATTGTCCCAAATTTGGATGGTGAGGCGTGCGTGGTCAGGCAACAGGATGGACGGCAGAGGGTCCGGCATGAGCAAGTGGTATTTGTCGCCCATTCTTGTGATCATCTTCATGGCTTGACAAGTGGCGAGGTCAACCCTATTCCATCCTTGGGCTTCTTCCTAACCCTGTAAAGAAAGACCGGCATGCAAGGCGATGGGGGTAACGAATCCCCCAAGTACTTTGGCACCTGACCCGGAGTTAGCAATTTTAGAAAATTGACGAATCAGAAATGAGTCGGTATCTATCTGAAAGTTATTCACCATGGCCCATAATACAAATAACTCCAAACGACGTACCACGCCCTCACTATCCCCCCGACCAAATAGGGTGTGTGCAAGAACACGATGCAAATAGCGATAACAGGGGTTGATAATGGCGGAAGATTTAGAACGGGTTGCATCGTACGAAGCCTGCCTAGTCAAATCATACCAGAATTCATCGGGCCTAAAAGCAGGAGGTTCCCGCCTTTCCCCCCAGACAGGCAAACCAAAGATAGCATTAAATTGAGCAAGGGTCATGCGGCCTTCTATGTGCCTAAAACGAAATGTAATACGACCCCTATCGACATGGGGACCAGACAAAATTCCTTCAACTCGTAATTAACTCAAAAACCCACGAACAAGCCTAGGATATGTAGGCTATCTAGTAGACATGAAATCATGTCATCCTAGTGTAGCAAACAGATACTCAACATCATCTAATATTCCAAGCACGTGAAGGACCTCATTATCAATGTAACGGGTATTGGTAAGAGTACGAGAGCGGAGGCCTTCATACCTTTTACGATCGTCGAGGTCCATGTACGGCAAGACCGGTTGCGATTGGCGAGCACCGTGTTAAGCGCCATGTTGTGCTCGGGAAGTAGAGGCTCCACTCGTTCTTACTCTCTTGGGTACCATTGGAGGAAATACAACCGGTGAAAATCGATGAAAGAGGTATTTTTGGAGAGCCCAAGTGATGGGTAATCGTTTAATCGGAGGGGTCTTGCAAAAATTTGAGGTGGCTTGATGGATTTGAGAGCAAAATGAGGGAGGATTTTCTAGAGTTTTGTAAATGGGAGGAGGAGCACGACTGTTTTCGGGGTTTTAAAATGTGAAACTTGCACCACACGGCCGTGTTAGGGAACACGGCCAGGCCGTGTTCTTATCGGGACATTCTGCTCTTCGACGTTTTCGGTCAACACGTTCGTGTTCGGACACACGGCAAGGGCGTGTTTACATAAAAATTGACGAGGAAATAACACGATGGTGTTCTGCAACACGGCCTGGCCGTGTTATCGTGTTGCGCGTCGTTCGGGCAAAGTTGCAAAAGTATAGAGCAACGGCATGGAGTAATCGGATTTAAAAAGGAAAAAAATTAAAATAGAGCAGAGAGAAAGATAAAAGTGAAAAGAAAAAAGTAGAGAAGGAAAGGATTCGGGTTGCCTCACGAACAACGCTTTGTTTTAAGTCGTTAGCTCGACCGTGTTGCGGGCGTTCAAGCTGACGGGTCTTGGAGCTTCAAATTGCCCCCTCTTCGGTTGGAGTCCCGACAACATAGTGTTTCAACCGTTGTCCATTGACTTTGAATGCGCCCGTTGCTTCGCTCCAAACCTCGATTTTCTAAAAATTTTCCGAGTACACGGCCGTGTTAGCGAAAAACGGCATGGTCCTCGTCAGAGGCTCTCATCAACACGGTAGTAGTTTGAAGCATGGTTCGTTCTTCATCAGGGCAAGACGACAACACGGCCGTGTTACGGGACACGGCCTTGCCGTGTTTCACAGGGTTTCTTCGCTTCGTCTGTCTGTTGTCCTCTGCTCCATCTGTTGAGTCCAAGAGTCTTTTTAGCACAATGAATCGGTCATTTTCATGCTTGGATAACTCATCTTGGCCCAAAACACCATGCTAGTCGTCACCTAGTTCGAAGCTCAGAAATACCTTCTTGACTGCGACGTCTACATCATTAATCCTGCAAATTGAATCACCACAAGGAGGATATTTAGTAGCATTTGACAGGTTAAACTCAACCCTTTCATCCTCAACATTCAAGGAGAGTTTCCCATTCCTAACGTCGATGATAGCACCGGCAGTGGCTAGGAAAGGTCTTCCGAGAATTATGGGATTCGGGTGTCTTCATCCATCTCAAGAATGACAAAATCAGCAAGAATGAAAAATTTACCCACTCGAACTGGTACATCCTCGAGAATACCGACAGGATATTTCACAGCTCTATCAGCCAATTGCAAAGATATAGTGGTGGGTTTTAACTCACCCAAATCCAATCGTTGAACAAATAGATAATGGCATCAAATTGACACTAGCTCCCAAATCACACAATGCACGATCAAAATTCATACTGCCAATTAGACGAAGAATAGAAAAACTACCGGGATCTTTAAGCTTAAGGGGTAGCTTATTTTGCAATAAAGTACTACATTCCTGAGTTAAGCCCACGGTTTCATAGTCTTCCAATTTTTGTTTGTTTGACAGAATGTCTTTCAAGAGTTTAGCATACGAGGGCATTTGTTAAAGAGCTTGTGTGAAAGGATTATTGACATAGAGCTTTTTGAGCACATCAAGGAACCTACCGAATTGTTTGTCTAACTTGTCTTTAGCCAACCGCTGTGGAAATGAAACGGGAGGTTGGTAAGGCTTAGGCGGCTCATACTTGGGTTCCTTGTCTTTGTCCTTCACTTTGTCAATTTCCCCACTCAAATTTCATTCTTTAGCAACCTCGATGCGTAGGTCCTCACTTTCTTTGCCTAACACTTTCCCACTCCTTAGGGTGATGGCCTTGCACTGTTCTCTCGGGTCCGTCTCGGGTTGGCCTGGTAACATACCGGGTTGTCAAATAGAGGTGCTAGCTTGCTGGGCTATGTGATTTTTTAACATCTTATTGTGGGTGACTAGAGAGTCTACCTTGGACATTAGTTGTCTTAAAGCCTCACTCAAAGATTGCCCTTATTGTATAAATTACTCATTCGTCTTAGTTTTGGCAACTATAAATGATTCAAGCACAGCCTCTAAGTTAGACTTTGGTGGAGGGGGATTTGGATCAAATGGTCTTTGAAAACCAGGAGCTGGGGGCTGAACATTCTGCTGGGGTTGGTTGTTTTTGTAGCAAAATTGGGATGGTTCTTCCAACCGGGATTATAAGTTTCAGAATACGGATTGTTTACCCTGTGTTGGTTGTTCACAAAATTGGCCTGCTCCTCTTGGTTAAGACTAAAGTTTCCAAGTCTACACTCATTAGCCACATGTCCAATTACCCCACAATTTTCACAGGTAACGTTGGTATGAAAATTCACGGCATGCACATTATTCATATTCATGGAATCAAATTTAGAAACAAGTGCATCCATTCTAGCATTAAGCATTGTGCAAACGTCTACCTCATACTTACCTGTCGTCTTTGCTGGGACTGCTCGCTCGTTGGACCATTGGTGATGGTGTAGAGCTATCTCCTCCAGTAGATTGTATCCTTTGCCAACACGCTTGTTCATCAGAAATCCTCCTGCAGTTGCATCAACTGAGGATCTACTGTTGTAGGTTAGGCCGTGGTAAAAAATATGCACAATTAACCATTTTTCTAACCCATGATGAGGACATGCCCTAAGCAAGTCCTTAAATCTTTCCCATGCCTCAATGTAAGATTCCCTTTCTTTTTGTGTAAAGGATTGAAATTTCATGCGCAATTCAGAAGTTTTGATCGGGGGAAAGTATTTAGACAAAAAGGCTTGAGATATCTCATCCCAAGTTTGGATGGAGTTCGGGGGAAGGGAATGCAACCATGCTCTGGCCCTATCATGTAAAGAGAATGGAAATAACCTAAGTCTAATTGCATCGGGTGTGACCCCGTTAAACTTAAGTGTATCACAATACTCTAAAAAGATAGATAAGTGCAGGTTAGGATCTTTTATCTCTAAACCCCCAAACTGATTCTGTTGTACCATATTCAGTAGAGCCGGGTTGAGTTCCAAATTGTTAGCCTCTATAGTGGGTCGAGCAATACTCGGGAGTAGACATTGGGTAGTAGGTATCCCGAATTCCGCTAGACCCCTCTCCTCGTTGTCTTGGCCTGCCATATGGACAACGATCTGTTGTCATTGCTTACGTCGCCTTTGATGGAAGGTTCGTTCAATCTCGGGATCGAGTGCAACCAAATTGTCACTGCTACGAGTTCGTTGCATCAATAACCCTGAAAAGCGAAAGTAGAGAACGGTATCAATAGGCTAGACTAGACGGAGAAAAATAAAGCAAAATAGAATAATGGTCAAATCTAATTAAATTGTATAATTCTAATATCACAATAAGTCCCCGGCAACGGCGCCAAAAAAACTTGATGAGCCAAAACCGCAAGTGCACGGTGTATAGCGTAGTACTCAAGAAGTCGATCCCACGAGCACTATTGTGATTACCAGATTTACTCAATTTTGGTTACTCAGACCGAAATATACGAGTAAGGCAATTGATTGGAATAGTAAAGCAAGTAAATTGAAACAAGAGGGTAAACAATAAGGTGTGATAGTCTAGAATCAAGTATCCCTGCAATGATCGATTAACGAACCTATCAACAACTCTTTTCTACTCAGCCATAAAGTTAACGAAGAAGCAAAATAGATATGTCGGAGAATTCATCAAGCAAGGTGCTAAAAAGAAGAAAGGATTAGGAAGAACTATAATCCGATCGTCCTAGCCGTCTTAAAGCTTCCCCGACGTCTTCGTGTTCCTTCGAGCCTTGTATCTGTGTTTCCTCCTCCCTTTATCACGTCCCTAGTTCCCCCTTTTATAGTTGTAGTGGAGCAAAAGGCAGAAAAATCCGAACGATTCTTTTTTCAAGTGTGGAACACGCCCGTGCAGCGTGAACGCAGTCAGGTCGTGTTTCTCGTGTTCTTAGGGACAAGCAACAAAAGTCCATAGGCAATGACCCCAAATGAGTGTAGAACTCGCCTTCTCAACATCGTGGCAATGATTCATAATGACAAACACAATTGAAGTACACAGTCACAAAACACAATCTCACCGACATATTATCTGAAATTTAACTCATTTAACGAAAGTAAGGGTTTGATCACACCACAACACTTCATTTCGCCCTATAGAGAATCGAGTGATCGAGTCTTCATTAAGCCTACAGGTGTCTAGTTTAGTCATTCCGCCATTTTCAACAACACCTTTTCTTACTTCTTTTTCTACCCAAGTATAGACGTCCCTTTTTTTCCAGACTGAGAGACCGCATTCTTTAGGTCGTAATTGGGCCTTTTTACGCGAATGACAACATTTGTGATGAAGGCATCCGGTTACTCAACAAACTATGATTCCTAAAGTGCTTTGCATACTCATGACCCTAGTCGCCATTTTACGCGAATGACAATATTGGTGATGAAGTCGCCCAGTTACTGAGCAACCAAAGCCAACGGACTAGGTGCGTTATATCCTCTTTTTGTCTCGTTTATTTATTTTTTCTTTTTTTGTAAATTCTTTCTTTCGAATGTTCTTCTTCTTTTTTTTTTTTGGATGGGAAAGGATAAACGTCCTACTTCTGGTGTATGAAATGTTTGACCCGGGGGGGTTTAAACAACGAAATGATTTTCACAGAAGACACTACAAGTTAACATAAACCAAGACAACTCCATCCCCTTTTCGGAACGATTCAAAGTGTGTGGGGTTAGAACCCAATTACTTCTTAGCAAATCTAAGCAACAATCACATAATAACGCAGTTATGCATGCTTTGATCCTATGACCTCATACTTAGCATTACTTTATCCGAATAAGCCACATGTATCGTCGAAGGGTCATTCGTTCCACGACGTGAATTTGGCACAAAAGTAGCACATAAAAAGACACAAAATGCAATAGACACCTATAACGCATGACATTAAACAGAAACACAAAATTTCAACAATTCCCCCAAACTTAGACATAGCAGTGTCCTCAATGCATAAAAAGAGAGGTGGGAGAGAGGACGTACCGAATCATTGCGGAGGAGGGAAGTGACTTTGAGTCACGAACCAATTGTGCATGCGTTGGAGGACGTGGGCCATGTTGTCGACGGTGTCTTGGAGCTGCGTTTGTCGATCATGGAGTTCCGTTTGCCCATCGAGAGTTGCTGCTGCTGGTCGAGGATCCTTCGCAAGGCGTCGACAGTTGAGGCATTGGGCCGAGGTCCATGGGACGACCGGGCTGCATGAGAGGGGGCAGGTGGAGGAGGAGCTGGACGGTCGTCGGGCTCGGCATCGGTAGTTGGTGCTTGCAGCAACCAATTATCCCAAATTTGGATGGTGAGACGTGCGTGGTCGGGCAACAGGATGGACGACAGAGGGTCCGGCATGAGCAAGTGGTATTGGTCGCCCATTATTGTGATCATCTTCATGGCTTGACAAGTGGCGAGGTCGACCCTATTCCATCCTTGGGCTTCTTCGTAACCCTGCAAAGAAAGTCCAGCATGCAAGGCGATGGGGGTAACGAATCCCCTAAGTACTATGGCGCATGACTCGGAGTTAGCAATTTTAGAAAATTGATGAATCAGAAATGAGTCGGTATCTATTTGAAAGTTATTCACCATGGCCTATAATACAAATAACTCCAAACGACGTACGACGCCCTCATATCCGCACGACCAAATAGGGTGTGTGCAAGAACATGATGCAAATAGCGAAAACAGAGATTGATAATGGCGGAAGATTTAGAACGGGTTGCATCGTACGAAGCCTTCCTAGTCAAATCATACCAGAATTCATTGTGCCTAAAAGCAGGAGGTTCCTGCCTTTCCCCCCCGACAGGCAAACCAAAGATAGCATTAAATTGAGCAAGGGTCATGCGGCCTTCTATGTGCCTAAAACGAAATGTAATACGACCCCTATCGACATGGGGCCCAGACAAAATTCCTTCAACTCGTAATTAACTCAAAAACTCACGAACAAGCCTAGGATACATAGGCCATCTAGTAGACATGAAATCATGTCATCCTAGTGTAGCAAACAGATAGTCAACATCATCAGAAATTCCAAGCACGTCAAGGACCTCATTATCAATGTAACGGGTATTGATAAGAGTACAAGAGCGGAGGCCTTCATACCTTTTACGATCGTCGAGGTCCATGTACGGCAAGTCCGGTTGCGGTTGGCGAGCACCGTGTTAAGCGCCATGTTGTGCTCGGGAAGTAGAGGCTCCACTCGTTCTTGCTCTCTTGGGTACCATTGGAGGAAATACAACCGGTGAAAATCGATGAAAGAGGTGTTTTTGGAGAGCCCAAGTGATGGGTAATCGTTTAATTGGAGGGGCCTTGCAAAAATTTGAGGTGGCTTGACAGATTTGAGAGCAAAATGAGGGAGGATTTTCGATAGTTTTGTAAATGGGAGGAGGAGCACGGCCGTTTTTGGGGTTTTAAAATGTGAAACTTGCGCCACACAGGCCGTGTTAGGGAAGACGGCCAGGCCCTGTTCTTATCGGGACATTCTGCTCTTCGATGTTTCCGCTCACCACGGCCGTGTTCGGACACACGGCAAGGGCGTGTTTACGTAAAAATTGACGAGGAAATCACACGGTGGTGTTCTGCAACACGGCCTGGCCATGTTATCGTGTTGTGCGTCGTTCGGACGAAGTTGCAGAATTAAAGAGTAACGGTATGGAGTTAGCAGATTTATAAAGGAGAAAAATTAAAATAGAGCAAAGAGAAAGATAAAAGTGAAAAGAAAAAAGTAGAGAAGGAAAGGATTCGGGTTGCCTCCCGAACAACACTTTGTTTTAAGTCGTTAGCTCGACTGTATTGCGGGCGTTCAAGCTGACGGGTCGTGGAGCTGCAAATTGCCCCCCTTTTCGATTGGAGTCCCGACAACGTAGTGTTTCAACCGTTGTCCATTGACTTTGAATGCATCCGTTGCTTCGCTCCAAACCTCGACTTTCAGAATTTTCTGAGTACATGGTCGTGTTAGCAAACACGACATGGTCCTCGTTAGAGGCTCTCGTCAACACGGTACTGGTTTGAAGCATGGTTCATTCTTCGTCAGGGCAAGACGTCAACACGGCCGTGTTACGGAACACGGCCTCGCCGTGTTTCACACGGTTTCTTCGCTTCGTCTGTCTGTTGTCCTCTGCTCCATCTGTTGAGTCCAAGAGTCTTTTTAGCACAACGAATCGGTCGTTTTCATACTCGGATGGCTCATCTTGGCCCAAAATACGATACAAGTCGTCACCTAGTCCGAAGCTCAAAAATACCTTCTGGACTACGACGTCTACATCATCAATCCATCAAATCGAATCACCACAAGGAGGATATTTATTAGCATTTGACATGTTAAACTCAACCCTTTCATCCCCAACATTCAAGGAGAGTTTCCCATTCCTAACGTCGATGATAGCACCGGCGGTAGCTAGGAAAGGTCTTCCGAGAAAAATGGGGATTCGGGTGTCTTCGTCCATCTAATGAACGACAAAGTCAGCAGGAATGAAAAATATACTTACTCGGACTGGTACGTCCTCGATAATACCAAGAGGATATTTCACAGTTCTATCAGCCAATTGCAAAGATATAGTGGTAGGTTTTAATTCACCCAAATCCAGTCGTTGACAAATAGATAATGGCATCAAATTGACATTAGCTCCCAAATCACAAAATGCACGATCAAAATTCATACTGCCAATTAGACAAGGAATAGAAAAACTACCGGGATCTTTTAGCTTAGGGGGTAGCTTATTTTGCAATAAAGTACTACATTACTGAGTTAAGGCCACGGTTTCATAGTCTTCCAATTTTTGTTTGTTGAAAGTATGTCTTTCAAGAATTTAGCATACGAGGGCATTTGTGAAAGAGCTTGTGTGAAAGGAATATTGACATAGAGCTTTTTAAGCACATCAAGGAACCTACCGAATTGTTTGTCTAACTTGGCTTTAGCCAACCGCTGTGGAAATGGAACGGGAGGTTGGTAAGGCTTAGGCGACTCATACTTGGGTTCCTTGTCTTTGTCCTTCACTTCGTCAGTTTCCCCACTCAAATTTCGTTCTTTAGTAACCTCGACGCGCGGGTCCTCACTTTGTTTGCCTAACACTTTCCCACTCCTTAGCGTGATGCCCTTGCACTGTTCTCTCGGGTTCATCTTGGGTTGGCCTGGTAACATACTGGGTTGCCTAATAGAGGTGTTGGCTCGCTGGGCTATGTGATTTTCTAACATCTTATTGTGGGTGACTAGAGAGTCTACCTTGGACATTAGTTGTCTTAAAGCCTCACCCTAAAGATTCCCCTTGTTGTCTAAATTCCTCATTCGTCTTAGTTTGGGCAACTATAAATGATTCAAGCACAACCTCTAAGTTAGACTTTAGTCGAGGGGGATTTGGATCAAATGGTCTTTGAAAACCAGGAGCTGGGGGGTGAACATTCTGCTGGGGTTGGTTGTTTTTGTAGGAAAAATTGGGATGGTTCTTCCAACCGGGATTATAGGTTTCAGAATACAGATTGTTTCCCCTGTGTTGGTTGTTCACAAAATTGGCTTGCTCCTCTTGGTTAAGACTAAAGTTCCCAAGTCTACACTCATTAGCCACATGTCCAATTACCCCACAATTTTCACAGGTAACGTTGGTATGAGAATTCACGGCATGCACATTATTCACATTCATGGAGTCAAATTTAGAAACAAGTGTATCCATTCTAGCATTAAGCATTGTGAAAGCGTCTACCTCATACTTACCTGCCGTCTTTGTTGGGACTGCTCGCTCGTTGGACCATTTGTGATGGTGTAGAGCTATCTCCTCCAGTAAATTGTATTCTTCCCGAACACTCTTGTTCATCAGAAATCCTCCTGCAGCTGCATCAACTGAGGATCTAGTGTTGTAGGTTAAACAGTTGTAAAAAGTATGCACAATTTACCATTTTTCTAACTCATGATGAGGACATGCCCTAAGCAAGTCCTTAAATCTTTCCCATGCCTCAATGTAAGATTCCCCTTCTTTTTGTGTAACGGATTGAATGTTCATGCGCAATTCGGCAGTTTTGCGTGGGGGGAATTATTTAGCCAAAAAGGCTTGAGCCATCTCATCCCAAGTTCGGATGGAGTTCGGGGGAAGGGAATGCAACCATGCTCTGGCTCTATCATGTAAAGAGAATGGAAATAACCTAAGTCTAATTGCATCGGGTGTGACCCCGTTAAACTTAAGTGTATCACAATACTCTAAAAAGATAGATAAATGCAGGTTAGGTCTTCCGTGCCTAAACCCCCAAACTGATTCTGTTGTACCATATTCAGTAGAGCCGCTTTGAGTTCCAAATTGTTAGCCTCTATAGTAGGTCGAGCAATACTCGAGAGTAGACATTGGGTAGTAGGTATCCTGAATTCCGCTAGACCCCTCTCCTCGTTGCCTTGGCCTGCCATATGGACAACGATCTGTTGTCGTTGCTCGCGTCTCCTTTGATGGAAGGTTCGTTCAATCTCGGGATCGAGCGCAACCAAATTGTCACGACTATGAGTTATTTGCATTAATAAGCCTGAAACGCAAGAGTAGAGAACAATATCAATAGGCTAGACTAGACGGAGAAAATAAAGCAAAATAGAATAATGGTCGGATCTAATTAAATTGTATAATTCTAATATCACAATAAGTCCCCCGCAACAGCGCCAAAAAAAACTTGATGAGCCAAAACCGCAAATGCACGAAGTATCGCATAGTACTCAAGATGTCGATTCCACAGGGACTATTGTGATTGCCAAATTTACTCAATTTTTGTTAGTCAGACCGAAATATACGAGTGAGGCATTTGATTGGAATAGTAAAGGAAGTAAATTGAAACAAGAGGGTAAACAATAAGGTGTGATAGTCTAGAATCAAGTATCCCCGCAATGATTGATTAACGAACCTATCAAGAACTCTTTTCTACTCAGCCATAAAGTTAAAGAAGAAGCAAAATAGATGTGTCGGAGAATTCATCAAGCAAGGTGCTAAAAAGAAGAAAGGATTAGGAAGAACTATAATCCGATCGTCCTAGCCGTCTTGAAGCTTCCCCGACGTCTTCGTGTTCCTTCGAGCCTTGTATCTGTGCTTCCTCCTCCCTTTCTCGCGTCCCTAATTCCCCCTTTTATAGTTATAGTGGAGCAAAAGGCAGAAAAATCTGAACGATTCTGTTTCCAAGTGTAGAACACGCCCATGCAGCGTGAACACGGTGAGGCCGTGTTCTCATGTATTTCTGCGGCCAACCCCGACACGGCCGTGTCCTATAACACGGTCAGGCCGTGTTCTCCTCGGGTGTTCTTGGCTGGTGATTTGAATTAGCGAGACACGGGCGTGTGAGAGGATACAACACGGCTGTATTCTGTCAAACATGGGCGAATTCTTTTCTTTAGTCCATTTTGCTCCTGAATTGTGCCTGAAAAGAGAGAAACAACCAAAAGCAATATCCAAAAAAGAGTTTGGTATAGAAAAGTAGTAAATTAGATAAAATTTTGCTTAAAAGGGCAGAAGAATGCGTGTGTTTTCCCTTAACAAATACGTAAAATCCCTAGTTATCAATATTCTAAATATCCAAGTGATGTCCAACATCACAAAGTATAAATACATAAACAATATGCAAAATTCAAATTCCAAATTCAATGGACATTATAAACCATGCATCCAATGCATGTATTAATCCCAAATTAACTAAGCAAATTTGATCTAACGATCAATCCAATTATTCCAAAATCAAATGTGTAAAATTAATACATTTTAAGAATAATGTGCAGAAAAAAACAGAAAATCAAATTTTTCGAAAAACATCGAAGAACGGCACAAAACAGCCCAGCCTTTGTGCCTGCTGGCTAGCCACGCGCACAGGACAGTGGGAGCGGGCGCGCGCGGGGCTGCCAGCCTGCACGCCCTGTGCCGCGCTGGCCTCGGCCGGCAGCGGCATGCCTGCACACAGCGCGCACGCGTACCTGTGCACACGCCTGCGCGCGACCGAGGTATGCGCGGCCGCCCCTGCCAACACGAACGCTGGCAGGAACGCTGGCCAAGCCTGCGCGTTGGGAATGAAGCCTAAGCCAGGGCATGGTTAGTTGACGCGTAAGCCTTTTATTCTCAACTCGTGTTGTGCTTCAGTTAATCTATGGATCTTTTCACCAGTCAACTTGGGATTTAACTTGCTAAGTCGAGATGGGGAAGAAAAAGTCGTACCCTACTTTCACCAAGAGGTGGTAAGCTTTCGAGCTGAATGCCGCCGGCATTTCTTCAGGTTGATTTTTCAGCAGAAGTAGTTTATTTGAGTCCAATGAGTGTATACCGGTGATGGGCTTGATTAGTTCAACCTTGGCACCTTGAGGGTCGTTGGATTTCACCTTATTTTGTTGTTTGATTCCTTTGGATAGTGGAGGAGCATGGTCCTGTGACGAGCTTTGTCTGTCTTTGTCGTCGGACCGAACCACATTAGGGGGATACTGACGAGTAAGGTGGCCTCTTTGACTTATGACTTTTGCTTGCCGACACTTCACCCATGGTCAATTTGCCGAGCTTTTCATCATCGCTTTCTGAAGGAATGGGTTTGGAGTGTGCCCCCTTGATAGCGAAAGAACCTAATAGGCCTTCTCAAGCTAACCTAGTCATCCTTTCTTGTCCTATGTGTCCCAATTTCGCATGCCAATTGATAGAGATATTATCAACAGAAGAAACAACGTAAGAAATGCATTCATTTGCTAACTCTAGCATGAATAAACCATTGCTCATAAATCGTAAGCCATAGAGGTCTTTGCCAAAATAAATAGACAAACTTAATTGTTCAAATAGAAAAGAAAAACCATGTACCATCAATGTTGTAACTGAAAGTAAATTACATCGGATGCTAGGTGCATATTGCACATCACTAAGGAGTAGCTCACGCCCAGTGCTGAGCTTGAGTTGGTATGAACCAATTCCAAGGACCTCTTCTTGTGTTCCATTTCCCATAGCAATGTAATGGCTACATGCTGGCACCCGATGGTAATCTACAAATGTAGCTTGATCCCTTATCACATGTTTTGTTGTGTCTGTATCTCAATCTAATCAAGGAGAGAATTAGCCACAAAAATTTTTGAGCACACAAAAGAACTTGGAGAGGGGTTACGTGTTACCTTCTTTAGCTCAGTGCAATCACGAGCGAAGTGGCCCATCTTTTGACAGTTATAGCATTTGGCCTTTGTCACGTTCTTCTTTCCATCCCGTTTTCCTCGGCTACAATATGCGACCTTAAAAACATCCCATAACTCTTTGGCCGTTGAATATTTCTCATATTCACGGATGAAATTATCGTGCATGCAGCTTAGCATAGTAAAGCGTGCACTCAAATCTTCATCCCACCATTTATTGTATGTCATGTAGAGGTGCCCTCTGGCCAAATGTTACGTGAACACTGCAGAGCTGGGATGTGATGCTTTATGTGCAATATTTGGGAGTAGAAATCTTGATATTACAAGTGAGAATGAAGACGATTTTGCCAATCTTGAAGAAGAAGAACGTCCATGGGTTGAACTTCCTGAAGGATAAGCAGATCCACCCAGGAGCACGAGCGGAAGTGTGAAAACGGAATATTTCAAATAAGTAAAAGCATTATCACGAAATTCCAAGGGGTGTACCCTTGGGTGCTCAACCGGGCGTTCGATGTAGGATGTAACAATATTTAAAAGCACATATTGTACATAGAGCATAGAGATAGAAGGAGGAACTACAATAGCGTAAAATCGAAATTACCTTTGTAGTTCTAACACTTGCACAGCTACTACCATTGTTCCTGTCCGAAAATGCTCACCAAGTTCAAACGTATGAACTCTCTAGAGATAATCCACACCACACCGAAAGAGATGCACGTTTTTCTTGCTAGAAGAAAACGGATGTTAGAGGATTCGATTTAAGAAAAATAGAACACTATTGATTAGTGTTTTTCTTAAAGTTACTTTGTTCTTCCGAATGATCCAAGATCAAATGAAGAACAAAGGGGATGTGTGAGAGAAAGAGAGGTGGCCAAGAAATTGAGAGGAGAGGTGTGAGTATTTTTCTTCTTTCCTAGAAAAAGATGAATAATGAATTCTCTTGCTTTGATGAATGTATATACTCATATATATAAAAAATTAATGTGATCATTGAAATATGTCTAGGTTCATCTAAGGATGTCTAGATACATCCCAGTCAGTCCCACTAATTCATCAATCAAGCCCATCTCTTAAGGTATGATTTAATCATACCAAAAGAAAGAGGTTTGATTGGAATTGATTTGTCTCTTACCAAAAGAGACAAGTGTATTCATCAAGGCCATGTATGGCCGATTTTTACCCCTTCAAAAGTAGTAATTTTCGGCCATACCACATTAGGGAAGAAGTCCAACTTCTTCCTATTCCAAAAGTGGAATTAACACACCTCTTGGGCCAAAATTTAACGGATCGGGTTCCACTGTAATCCAATTACAACGAACCCAAAATTAAATCGTATTTAATTTAAGGTCCACTTAAATAATTCCCATTGATCTTTTAATCCAATTAAAAGACTCAATATTTCGACTCTCTACATTAACCGGTAAATCCCATTTATCGAGTAAACGAGGGGCCAATACAATATCGGCCCGTCTATCCAATGGACAATCCCTTAAGTAATCGAATTACTTAATTATCCTCCGAAATTGATTCCCAGTCAATTTCACTACCTTCTCGGTGATTTGTGTGTGACCCTTAGGTTCACCCTCAGCAAGACTTAGGCCCGTGTCCACCAGGGGCCAGTTCCCATGGGTGGCCGTCTAGCAACGGTCCATGGCACTAGAGACTAGATGAATATTGGCGTGAACATTTAGGCGCCGATTCCGTACGGGTACAGGTCCTTTCGTCTACCGTCCCCCGACCTTCGTCTAGGGTATGGAATTAGGCGTCGGTACCCATCCTTGACTAGGAATCTATGCTTAATACTAGAGACTACGCATGCCTCATTCCATTGACACAGAAAATCATTTCTTGTTCGACCAACCACTGTGGCCACACGTTTAAGCAGCATGAACGTGTCTCCGAGTGCATAGGAGATACCTCTGTCACGTACTAACAAGGACGGATCCTCTTCTTGGAACCCACCGTCCTTGATATACATTCTGACTGCACTGGAGAAGGCTTATAATGATCATCTTACAGAATGATCATCTCTCACCAAATCCAAGATACAGTCATCCTGTGTACGTGACTGCCATGGTTCCTCATGTCTGAGGACTACTCCCGTACTATCAGAACCGGAAAAATCCAATCATACCGATCGAGCCTCCAAGGCTTCCATATGATGATCCCCATAAGTCAGTTGAGTCGGCTCGACCCTAGTCGACCAACTCATCAAGATCGTGTAGGCGTCCCACGCCTGTCGCCGATGAGACACGACACTCATCCGATGAACACGACTTTTAGTACTAGTCTCTATAGGACTCTCGAGGTCCTCGACTTGGAACGTTTCACACCCAACTCTTTATCAGTTGGTTTCATAACCACCACCAATGCATGGCCAACTGCATGAGTTGCTAATCGTGGTCTATGGGCTTTGTTGCGATATATGTAAAATACCATTTTAACATATGGATAATGAGCACAACAAAGAAAGTACCAATGGTAACGAATACTCATTTTATTCATTACATATTATTATATTACATCAAGTTGTCAAATAGGTTACAAAACGCCAAACCTATTAGTTTTTTGGTCACATATTCTAACACTTCCTAAGTCCACCGACTGGTGATGTTGGAGAGATTCTTTATTAGAATTCAAATTGAAATTTGAATTTCATAAATGTTGGACGTGACAAGCAACATCGAATGCAATTTCAAGACAGAATCTACACATTGTTGAAATGTTTACTTAGTGTTCTTCCACTGTGCATGAAAGCAAACTTGACAACCTTCTTTTCTTTTCTTTTTTTTTTTTTATGGTGGACAATAATACTAAGGGAAATTGCCACTTTCTCTAGTACATTAACAATTTGGGTAGTCAACAATCCACCCAAGTGCTCCAACACGTAACATAAATGACCAAATTCATCAACGAACATATGCAGGTTATTCAAGCAATCAATGTTGTTAAAAACAGTTAATCTTCACATGGTTTTAACTTCATCTGGGACCCTACTTTTAAGACTAATGAAACAACTTTGTAACGTGTTTGATATGTTTTGGCTGAATGTGGTTGCAGAACAGTTTGTAAGGTAAATATTAAAAATTCATTGACTAAATCGAAAACTGATGAAAAGTCAAGCAACACTCGTCGTTTCTCGATTACATCCTCAAGAAGGTAACAGGAAATAATGCAATCTTAGATGTAATTTCATGAACAACATACACAATTACGCATAAATGGTGAATAAAAACACCAATTATGTGATACAAATAATGCATGTAAGATGATACACACAATAATCAACAATAAAAACAACGGTGAAATTTAATATCCATTCAAAACATGGAATACCCATGCAATTAGGAAATGTTAACATCAACCTAAAATAATACTTTCAAACCTCTACAATGGCACCTCTCAGCTTCAGAGTTAGAACCTGCTCTCATTCGCTTCCGCAACTCAGCAACATATTTAAGAAAAACAGAAGTAAAACCTTGTATTTTAGTAAAAATCAGCTTTTTGAGCAAAATATTCTAACGTACCTGACCTGAAAGCCAATTAGTTGGTTTTGTAATATACTGTAAATCATTTAGTCGATGTAATATTAAATATTATGAATATAGTTTATTCTTCGGCCATTTTTGTCGTGTTATAGTTTATGTTATTACTGAATCTTACAGACGAAGCGCACAGACCAATTAAACAAATAAAGTTGGACCGTTCATCTATTAATAGTGACTATGAAACCAACTTCCGAGGGTTGGTCTAAAATATTCTAAGTCAAGAACCCTCAAGAATAGGAATTGAGGAGTTCTATAGAGACTTGTACTAAGTGATGAATTCATATAATGAATGTCGAGTTTCATTGACGATAGAAGTATGACGTCTATGCACCTCAGTGGGTGCTGGACAAGTGTGTTGTCAAGTTTACTGAATTGACTCGCAGGAGTTGTCGTATGGAAAGTCCATGTGGCTTGATCGGTATGACTAGTTCTCCTTAGCTATGATAATATAGAATTTAGTCCTCCGACTTGAAGAGCCACAGTAGCCTTGTGTATGGGATGGTTGTATCATGGTCTTGGCTGATGTGACTACGGTATTGCGTGGTTGCCAAAACCCTTGCCCCATCATAGTCAGAACATACATGGAGGTTGGTGCTTTCCCCGAAGGAATCCATTACCCATCATGAGATGATGACGATCTCCTATGTCCTCCAGACTATGTTAGTCTCTATAAATTTGTGGCCACGGTGGTTAATCAAATAGAAAAAATAGTTTCCCATGTTGATTAAGGAGAAACATAATCAAGAGGGGATACATAATTATCGAAGTCAAGTATGGGAACCAATTTAGAATTATGTGACTTAGACTTTGATCGGAAAATAGCTTGATGGAAGGACCACATCTGTACTGTAGACGCAGTTAAAGTTTCACACCAATTTCACCTATTCTCTAGTGCCATGCACCGTTGCTAGACGACCACCCATGGTAACGGGTACTAATTAATGCATTAATAAAGGGTGAATAATTAACTATGATTCAATTAATCTAGAGTAAGTTAGTTGTCAGATTAAATTGTATATGTGATACAAATCAAGTCTAGTTGAAGGTGGACCTATAAGGGTCACAATCAAAACGCTAATGATATTGTGAAAAATTAATTGGAGAGTTAATTTTGTATGGGAATTAATTATTGAATTAATTTCGAAAGAAAGAGATGATTAATTTAAAGGGGTTTAAATTAATCCTTTGAGTAATCGGATTATTCAATTGAGACTCTATATGATAGAAGCCCAAAGTGTTAATTAATTGTATTAATTAAATATTTGGATTTTGGGATTAATTAATTGGGTTATTGATCTTAGGTCCATGAATTAAATAAAGATTTCATGTGGACTTAAAATTAATTGATTGTTCAATTAATTACTAATCCAAAGTCAAAGTGTGTTTAATTGAAATTGTGATCAAGTCTCAAGGACCAAGGACCTACCCTGCATTGCAAACCCTTTATAAGGGCTTGCATCCTTATGAGTGGAGCTCACCTACCCTTGACTTGACGCAACCCACTCTCTATATATAGAGGAGTGGTTGGTTATTTGTAAGATTTTATAGATGTGTGTCTATCTATATTTCTCTCCCCCACTCTCTTATATCTCTCTTCTTCTGAAGAGTTGTATCTCTTTCATCCTTCTCAAGAATTTGATATTGATTTAAGTTTTTTTCTTGAGAAACCTACAACACTTTCTATTTCATCCAAGTGTTGTTCTAGTTCCACCATCTTGAGTTTCAAGCAAGACTCAAAGAGACATAAATTGATGTTTTGTGTGGACATACTAGATAGAGCACACATTTGCTCTTGTATGGACAAAGCAAGAAACCCTTGTTGGAGAAGTGCTTTTGAAGTTAGGACACTCCACTATTTTTAAAGAGGTATTTACCATTTGACTTGCATCAATTAATTGCGTGCAAGTGCACGAATTACTTGGTTGATGTGGGATATGATCCCCTTTAATATTTTATTTATCGCTTCCATTGCTCATTTAATGTCCCGGACTTGTTTGATTCCTTCAGAATAAATACCAAAATTTTTGCACAATTGAACCTCAAACATTTCAACAAAATGGCGCGATGCAATGGCGGGTGTTAGCAGAGGAAAGAACACGTTTATTATTTCATTTTAGGGAAAGAGTAGTTACGTTTCCTATTGACTTTTAGGGACACCGTAAACTTTTTGCATTTATATTAGCTAAAGGGCCTAAGTCGGATACGCACATTCGACCCTACAGGTCGGATGCTACATCAGCCATTATATCAAGGCCATACTGGGTCCCTAGATGTAATAGGGCCAGAACAGTAAAAGGAAATGTCCGTTTGCACTGGATTTGAGCCTATATTCAACCTAAAACATCAAAGTAGACGTGCCCTTAATGTAAATGGCCCAAGAGAGTATTAGTATAAAAAGAATATCATTTATAGTTTTTTTTTTAATAAGGAGTATTAATTACTATAAAAATAATTGACATCAGATATCAGTGCAATTTTTTGGCTAAATTACATCAAGAACCCTTAAGGTTAGATCTAACTAAATAAATACCTTATTTTTTATTATTATTTTTTTTTGGGCAAAGTTACAAGTACACGTCGATGTAGTTTACCTCATGAGGTATCTATGTAAGTTTTAGCCCTGAAAGGGGCATCCACATAAATTACAGTATGACCTCAAAGTGTGCATTTGTAATTACTAAAAGAGCAAAAAATATTTATGTAATTAGAGTTAACCCTATGAAATTCGATGCAATTTACTCTAACTAATTAATATAAAGACTATATATATAATTTAATTATAACTAAAAGTGTGGAAATGTAATCATGGGTTAAATCCACTTTGCCCCTTTACTGTCATCAGACACACATGCACAATATAAAACATCAAACACCCCCTCCAATTCATTTGCATTTTAAAACTAATTGACAGACAGCGTTAGTTCACAAGTGAAAATACCATAATAACCTTATTAATTTAAATTAAATTTCAAAAACCAAAAGCATTTATACACTTTCAGAGGTAAAATTCATCCAAACATGTTTAGGTTCATTTCAAACTTTTAGAAGTATAATCACACATAATTTTTTTATTCATTTATTTTTTGCTTTTACATATTAGATGCACAGACTACCAACTAGATGTGGTGGCACAATTCTTTCAAGCCAATCTTCATGTTATAAGTTCATAGCAGTCAGAATATTGAACTTACGAATGATTATAGAACTTAATTTTTTGGCTTAGATGTGTATGTTGATACTAGTTGAACATATTGATATATTTTGTATATTTTAGTATTAAAACGCTTCTGAGACCGTAGTTAATACATATTGATACAATAGCACTAACATACATGTGTAAGTATTCTTTGAGTCCATGCAGTTCGTAAGAATGTTGGTTTACCACAACTGCATAATACTCCTTTATAATTAAATATATAATTGTTTGAGCATCGGCTATATAATTTGAGGGGCAATTTGATGTTGTTTGGCACTGTAGGTCGACGGAGATACAAAGCTAAAAAAAATTTGAAGGCAAAAGAATTGGTGTTGAATTCCACCCAATAATAAAGCATTATATAATAGTTACACGAACATTTTTGGAAACAAAAATTCAATAGACGTAAAATCTCAAAAAGACTGACGTTTCGTTTTTCTTTTAGGGATAATTATACCCCTTCCCTTAAGATTTGGTGTAATTACACGTATACCCCTGTGGTTTGGAAAATTACACCTAATACCCCTGAACTTTGTTCCTGACTAACAAATAGGTTTTGCCATTAGTGGGACCAAATGTGTCAAAAATTCCCAATTTTATGACTAAATTGGTCATTTCAGGAATCGCGGGACCAAAAGTGTCGAAAATTCTCAATTTTGGGACTAAATTATTCATTTCAAGAAGTACGGGACCAAAAGTATTGATCCCTTAATTTTATGGGACTAAAAGTATAATTTTATCCTATAATAATTATCCCTGAAAAAAAAACCAAAAAAGAAGAAAGCCATAAATTCCTGACAAGGTCAATATTCAGAGAGAAGTCTTACTAGTGGTAAAGCAGTTGAATGCAGCAGGACTCGTATCTTACATAGATAGGCTTTCACTTTCACTATTCCAAATTTCCAGCAAAAGGGGAAGATAGAGTAATTGAAGTGGATGATGAGGCAGAGGAAGAGGCATTGGGGGCCTAAACTTGGAAGGGGCCCATTTCTGATTTTGCTGGGCCCCCATCCACAATGGAACATGATTAATTGACTGCACCACACACTCTAATAACTGATAAGGTTTTGCCCATGCCCTATATATGTATAGGCTATAGACTCTACTACGCCTCATGCTTATAAAGAGGTTATACATTAGGTAATGCATTGACAAAATTATGCTATAAGTAAATATATATGTCCGAGTTAACCAGAATTAATTTAATTAGCAAAGTTGAAACCTAATATTATGGGTTCAGATAGAATGTTATTATATTTCATAGTAGGTGTTGATTTTTTATTGTAATACTAGGTATTGTTTAGATTTAATTTATCTGATTTTGTTAATTATGGTATAATTATTGTAGTTATTTTTGTTAGATATTAATATTCAACGGGAATGAATGTAATTGATTTATTTTAATGAATAATCGATATGAGGTGCTTGTCTATTTGAATCGAACCTCAAGAAGTGTGAGTGTAATTTACCTTATAAATTATTGCTCTTATTAATTTTAAAAAAATAATAAAATATTATATTATTATTATTATGCTAATATTTATTTTAAACTTATTATTTCTATTTTCTGAATTAAAAATAAGTTTGTTTTTTTAAGAAAATTGAATTGTTTTTTGAGTTATTATTTCAATTGATCGAGTCGTATTTGATACGATCAAGAGAGTGCGGGTTTGAGTGAGCTTATGAGTTTGTTGAAATATTTTGTGAGATATTTGAAAACTTATGAGATATTATACGTTATTTGGATATTTTTATTTTAAACAAAATGAGCTTACATGATCCATAAACCAAATCATGTTGGGAGTTTATAAACAATTTAAAAAGTAGTGTTTCTATTAACTTATTTTAAAATCTTAATAAGTTTATTTAATTTTATTCATATTAGTTATAAAATAATTGTTATTAATCTCTATAAGTTTCATAATTTTATTCTATCCAAATATTTTTAAAAATTATTTTTAAATTAAATATTTATAGTCTTATGAGTTTTAAACATATTTTATGAAGTGTATGGACTTAATCATAAGAGTTTTTAAACAAATGAAGCCCAAATGTTGGATGGTCTTGAAATTGGTAAAATATTTTCCATTAATAAGATAATTAGAATATTCAAAAATATTGAGAAAAATAAGATAAATTAGGTGTATAGGTACTGTATAGATTAAAAACACGATTTTGCTTTAATCTCTTGTGGAACAAAAAACTGAATAATATCATTTTTTGGGGAGTAAATTGATTATACTTATATTAAAAAATTTCAAATTATTAACAATTAATATAAATTATTTATCAATATCAAATATGTATAACTAACCAATAAAAAAATTATTACGTTAGACTAACAACAACTATTAAAATAAATTAGTACCTATATATTGGTGGGACTCGAATTCATGACCAACATATCATGGGATCTTAATTAATTCAGTGATTAAACTAGATCTCACCGGAAAACTATTAAGATTTTACCCATGCATGCATGTCAGTTAATCGATTTTACAATGCAATATGTAATTGCATTTGTTTATGTGTGTTTTTGGCCTCAAAATTGATTTTTTTTTCAAATGATTATTTCAATTCAAGTAATACGATACCACCTAGTGAGTGTTTAGGGGAATTTATATGGTTTTTTAAATATTTTATAAGATGCTAGCTATTTAGAGCTTTTCTACATTATTTGATAATTTATTTTAGAAAATAAGAATATAAAATTCAAAATAAATGTTAGGAGCCTCCGTTGGGGGAACTTTTTTTTTTTTTTTTGGTTAAATTATTTTTAAGATTTTGACTATCTCTTCTCATACTAATGAAAAACTTATCATTCGTAATATTTTGCAAGCACTAAATAGGTAGAATATCCGTGATAAAATGTCGAGCGAAAATTTTAAAATTGTCACTAAAATTATATATTATTTTATAATAACTTTGATCTTATCATTATATAATTATCAGTGATAAAAATTATGTATAAAATCGTAACTATGATGACTAATGACATATCTATGTGATCACGACACAATATAAAGACACAATATCATAATTTATGAACTTTATCCATAACTTTTTATCACTAACTCTTACTTATAGAAACTTGTTCAAAATAACAGTACTCTTAAGACTACGAGATTCATTATTATGATAAAATAAATTTTTTTGTTAATATATACATATATATAATTAGTAACAATACTCAATTATCACTTATTGTTTTGTCACAAATCTTTTATTTTCTTTGTTGTGAAGTTTCAAAATCTTCTTTTATTCTAATGTTTGAAAAGCTCATTTATAAAATAAAATCCAATATCTTAATTATATATTTCGAAAATATTTTACAAAATGTATGAACTTAATTAATAATGTTTTTCAGATAAATGTAGTCAAAACAACCTTTAAAGGGAGAATGATACTTTTGGTCCCTGAGCTGGTAGCTCTTTCACAATTTTAGTCATTTTCGTTAATTGATTGTTAAATCAAATGAGAATGACTTTTATCCATGCCTCCTTCCCAACCTCACGTGCGCATAATTTTTTTTCCATTTGATTTAACAAATAATTGGCAGAAAATAACCAAAATAGTAAAAAAAAAAAAAAAAGTGTTTGTTTAGTGACTAAAAGTGTAAGTAATGATTGTTTAGGGAATGAAATCGAATAAATGGTATTATTTAGAAATCAAAAATATAATTCTCCCCCATACCTAATTATCGATCACTAATGTAAAAATCAAAAGTGTAACAACGTGAAAAATAACACGGAAGCTCTCCACTCGCATTTCAAAATTCCATACAAGAAAACTCAAAAAACTTAATGATGTAATGTAAAATGGTGCAAATACTATACATTAAGTGGATTTCTTGAAGGGATAATGGGAGTGGGAGCATTTATTAAATCTCTTATATCATTAATAACCCTATTAATTAGTTGGATAATAAATTTAAATTTTATCACTATATCAATTTTTTTTTGTTGTGTAGATAGTATTTTTGAGTCGTTTTACTTTCTTTCTTTTTTTTCTGAAATGCAATGTATTGATTTATATATTATATTCTTATTTACAATATATTTAAAAATATAAAAAAATTATTTATTATATGTGCGCTGGAACAACACGCCAAGACCGGTCGTTAGATCGAAATAGGATTGGTGGATGAGAAGGGCTAACTCCCCTAAACTAAATATGACTGCAGAAGTGAAGTATTTATTTATTTATTTATTTATTTGAAGTGAAGCAATGAATTATTATTGATTTTGAACAAATATATTACAATCATTCATATCAAATATATAATAAGTAATAACTTATCAATAATTATAATAATTTATGTTAATTACCTACTCTAAAGTAAAACTACATCTATTATTAAGTAGATCAATATCCTACATTGATGGGGTTAGAATTTATAATTTTAAGAGTTATGGGCCTTAATTTCGCCAATAGAACTAGGGTTGTTGGCAGAAGTGAAATATTAATTAGGCACAACAGTGTGAGATGGAGATGTAGTATGGATGATGGATGCAGCAGGCAGGCCACCCACCACCCTCCTTTAAAGGCAGTCTGGTAATAGCAGAGGTTTGTTGACAGACATATGTATATAGTTATCCATATGAAGGAGAGATGATGGGAGGAGGATAAGGAAATCAGCAGTGAAAGCCAATTAATAACTGGCCTTTTGATTAGACTCTTCGAAATATCTTGGATACATTGTAAGTGGGAGTTTTGTGGGGTGGGTCCCCTGGGCATAGGATGTCCGCATATATATATATATGTCAGCCCTTATTAGGTTTAATATGGGTATACGATTGCATAATTAATTATGAAATAATTAAGGAATAATTTTATTTTTGGTTTCCTAATTGTGTAATTAAATCAGTTTAGTATTCTATATTTTAGTGATTTTTGTGTTCAAAAAATTTTAAAATAAAACACGGTCATAACTGTTAATTGACCATTAAAAACAAATAAATTGGATCATTATGGATAAATGAAAGATTTTCGACAGGTCTTTTGGACGTTCAGTTAGAAGATTTGGGATTTCAGGGCTCGATGTTTACTTGATGCAACTGACGTCAATCTTCGGACACGGTGTTGCAGGCTTGATCGCGCGTTGGGGTCTCGGAATTGGCAGATGTTATTTCCAGCCTCTTCCGTTGTATATTCATCGACGGCACATTCGGATCATGCAGTTGTTCTTGTTCAATTGGCTTCCCAGGAAGATACTAGTGAGCGGTCTCAATCTCATTCCTTCAAGTTTGAGGCTTCTTGGACCCGCATTGAGGAATGTTCGGATGTGGTTTCGAATGCATGGCAAGACTAGAGATTAGGCGCTACGCCTTATCCATTGCTCAGTAAACTTGGTTGTTGTTCGGAAATGTTAGAATCTTGGAGCCGTCATCATTTTAGAGGCATTCGGAAGAGAACTAAATGGCTTGAAAGGAGGATAACTGAGCTTGAATCGTGCCAATGGTCTGCTGAGGTTTATCGGGAAATTTCGGATTGTCGTAATGAGCATGAAGGTATCTTATCTGACCAGTCTATTAAATGGCTGCAAAGAGCGAAACAACACTGGATGGCTTTTGGAGATCGAAATACTCGCTTTTTCCATGCTCAGTCTTCTTCTCGGGCAAAAATTAATCGGATATGACGGTTGCAAAACTTCTCAAATTCATGAGTTTCGGAGAAGGATGGTATACAATCTATTATTGCTGATTATTTCCATCATATTTTCTCATCCTCCCATCCGTTGTTGGAAGATTTATCTTATGTAGTTCAAGGTGTTCAGCCTCGGAATTTCGTGGAGCAAAATCAGCTCTTGTCTGCCCCTTTTGAAGCTGCAGAAGTTCAATCAGCGCTATTCTCCATGGATCCACTAACATCCCCTGGCCCTGATGGATTTCCGCCATTCTTTTTCAAACACTACTGGTCATTGGTCGGTAATGATCTTACTTGTTGTGCCCTTTGGATTCTTAATTCTGGTGTCATGCCTCCATCGTTCAATCATACTAACATTGTGCTTATCCCAAAGCTGAAAACGCCTGAATTGGTTTCTCATTTCCGTCCCATTAGCCTATGTAACGTAGTTTACAAAGTTATTTCTAAAGTCTTGGCTAATCGATTAAAGGTGTGTCTTGACTCTGTTATATCTTCATCCCAATCAGCTTTCGTTGGTGGTCGCCTCATCTCTGATAACATTCTGCTGGGATTTGAATGTAACCATTTCTTGAAGCATCGAAAGAAGGGTAAGAAGGGCTTCTTTGCATTAAAACTAGATATGTGTAAAGCTTATGACCGTCTAGAATGGCCTTTTATTAAGTTGGTGCTGCAGAAATTTGGTTTTAATGATGATTTTATTCGCCTTATTATGATGTGCGTATCTTTGGTGAATTTTTCGTTTGTGCTTAATGGGGAATCATTAGGCTTTTTACAGCTGCAGTGTGGAGTTAGGCAGGGTGATCCCCTTTCTCCCTACTTATTCATCCTTTGCTCGGAAATTTTTAGTCTAATGTTACAACATGCTGAAGCTCAACGGGTGATCCAGCGTGTCGCTATGGGGGGACGGGCTCCCGGAATTTCTCATCTTTTATTCGTGGATGACTTGTTAATTTTTGCTGCAGCAAAAGAGGAGGCGGTGATGCGGATTGGTAGCATTTTAAATGCTTATAAGCGAGCATCAGGTCAACAGGTGAACTATTCGAAATCTGAAATCCTTTTCTGTCCGAATGTCAATGTCGCAAGTCGGCAGCGTCTGGCGAAAATTCTAAATGTTTCTATAGTGCAGAAACTGGAGAAATATCTAGGGCTGCCATCAGTGGTTGGGAGGGCAAAGGCGGAGGTTTTTCAGGGACTCAGGAATCGAATTTGGCACAGGATGATGGGGTTATATGAGAAGTTATTATCTTGTGCTGGTAAAGAGGTCCTCCTTAAAGCGGTTCTTCAAGTGATTCCTAATTATACAATGTAGTGTTTCTTGCTTCCTAACTGTTTGATACGTGAATTGCAATCTGCTCAGAATTTTGGTGGAGCTCCCCTAAACAACGACGGATTCATTGGTAGCTTGGCATCGTCTTTGTGGTAGTAAGCGTAATGGTGGCCTCGGCTTTCATGATTTGAGGCAGTTTAATCTAGCTTTACTAGCTAAACAAGCTTGGCGTCTTCTTACTAATCCACATAGTCTACTTGCTCGGGTTCTTAAAGCTCGCTATTACCTTCGAACGTCTTTTTTCAGAGGCTTCGCTTCGCTTTAACCCTTCGGCGACATGGCGAAGTATAATGGCAGCTAAATTTCTTACGAATGCGGGTTGTCGTTGGGAAGTTGGCAATGGTTCCTCGATTTGGGTTTGGATAGATCCATAGATTCCGCGTCCCTTTCATTTCCTGCCAATTTCGGCTCCACATTCTGGTTCTGAAACAATTGTTGTGGTTGATTTGTTACTTCCAGGCCACTCTGGGTGGGATTTGAACAAATTGCAGACTTCATTTTGTGCGTCAGACGTTGAGTATATCCAAAGTATCCCTATTCGCGATTCTGAGGCTGATAGCTTGATCTGGCATTATTCTTCAAGTGGTAAATTCAGTGTTAAAAGTGCTTACTTGGTTGCTCGCGGGAGGAGGAGCGCCTTCGTGGTTCGTTGACGGAGTCTTCTGTGTTGAATCATTCTTCTGATTGGAAATTTTTGTGGCGTGACAAAATTCCTGATAAAGTTAAACATATTGCTTGGTGTCTTTGTAAGCGGGCTTTGCCGGTCTGCTCTAATTTGTCGAAGCGCCATATGAGGTTGGATCTTCTATGTCCTATTTGTGGTAAGGAGGAGGAAGATGAAGTTCATATTTTGCTGCGATGTGATTTTGCTCGTCAGGGTTGGACATTGGTGGAGATTCCATGGACTATTTCGTCCTGTTGGTTGGGTTCAGCAGAGGACTGGCTTCGTTACTTAGCTAAGGAATGTTCTATTGAGCAGTTTCTTTTGGCACTGACTCTTCTTTGGGGATTTGGGGAAATAGAAACAAAGTTGTCTTTGAGGACAAGAAGAATTCTCTCATGGCATCAGTAATATTTCTGAAGACTTTTCTGCACAATTATCATTTGACTTGTTCGAGTTTTAAGGATCTCATGTAAGGTCTGGGTTTTTTTCTATTTGTAGTCATATTATGGCTAGATGTTATGTTGGGATTATGTTGTATGGTAATCTCGGTTAAGTTAATGAAATTTTAAGTTTTCCTGTCAAAAAGAAAAGAAGAGAGAAACATGAATCTGGAGAGAAAATCCCAAAAATAGAGAGAAATTAAGAGAAATTGTAGTTCGTCTTTCACAAATTCGAGTATGAGCTCCTCCAACAAAAATGTTCTCATGGAAAAAAGGTACTAGGGTTGCGAAATCTTCCCTCAATGGGAATGCTTTCATTGAAGACTTTTTGAAGGAAAATCAATCCTCAAAGAAGGTTTTGGCATGTTAAAATTGTGGGTGATTTTGATTATTTTATCATCATCTTTTTTGTTTTACTAAAATCGAATAAATAGTATTATTTGGAGACCAAAACTATAATTGCCCCGTACTTTGTGTATGTCGCAAAGATGCAATGGAATATAAATTTATTATGGATGACAACGGGGCAGGTCTGTCGGATTTTATGTAAGTATTTTACATATTAAAAAGTTCAATAAAATATTACAAAGAATACATTCAATTATTTTTTTATTTTTTCAATAAATAATACCATTTTAGATGTAGATAATGTAACAAAGTTTTTGATCTAAAATAAATTAAATAATATAAAGAATACATTCATCTAATTTTTTAATTTTCTCAAAAAGTAATAACATTTTGGATTAGGTACTTTAAGATAATTTTCAATATACAATGAATTAAATAATACAAAGAATACATTCATTTAATTCTTTAATTTTCTCAATAAGTAATATCATCTTACGATCTATAATGAATAATATAATACAAATAACACATTCAAGTAATTTTTATTTTTTCAATAAGTAATATCAATTTAGATTTAAACACTTCAACATTGTTTTTGATGTAGGATGAAGTATACAAACAATGCATTGATCTAATATTATAATTTCTCAATAAGTAATATCATTTCAAATTTAGGTACTTTAATATAGTTTTTTTAATCTAAAATGAATTATATAATACAAATAACACATTCAACTAAATTATTGATCCCAGATCGGCCACCGGGCCGGTGCCCCATTTGCCCCTGCCGAGTGTCATCCCTAGATTTTATTGACACTACAAAAAAAGCGGAAATTGGCACGGATTGTTATGATAGTTCTAAATACCTGTCTAATTTGGAATGGTCACAGGAACTGTTGTAGAGCGGGAAACCATTGCTGACGTCACATTCGTTTTGTGATAAATCCAACGTATTGGAACGGCAAGACCGTTCCAATACATGGAGTCCGACACCCGTTCCAACCCGGGAGCGGAAAAAAAATTGTATTACAATTTGGAACACATATGTATCTTTTGAAATGGTAAGTGGACGTTGTTAGAATAGGTGACCAGAAAGCCAATAGGTTTGGCGATTTGTAACCTATCTGACAACTTGATGTAAATGTAATATTATTATGTGATGAATAAGATGAGTGTTCGTCACCAATGGTACATCCTCTGTTGCGCTCATCTTACATTTGTTAAAAACGGTGTTTAACTTATATCGCAACAAAGCCCACAGACCATGGATAACAACTCGTGCAGTTGGGCCACGCATTGGATGGTGGTCATGAAACCAACTGATTAAGAGTTGGGTCTGAAACGTTCCAAGTCGAGGACCTCGAGACAGGGCATCGAGAGTCCTATTGAGACTTGCGTCAAGAGTCGTGTTCATTGGATGGTGCCGTGTTTCATCGGCGACAGGCGTGGGACGCCTACACGATCTTGATGGGTTGGTCGACTGGGGTCGAGCCGACTGGACTGACTCGCGGGGATCATCATATGGAAGCCTTGGAGGCTTGGTCGGTATGATTGGATTCCCCGGTTCCGATAGTACGGGAGTAATCCTCAGACTTGAGGAATCATGGCAGTCACGTGCACAGGACGGCTGTATCTTGGATCTGGCGAGAGGTAATCATTCTGTAAGATGATCATTATAAGCCTTGTCCAGTGCAGTCGGAATGTGTAGCGAGGACGGTGGATTCCAAGAAGAGGATCCGTCCCCTGTCAGTATATAACAGAGGTATCTCCTATGCACTCGGAGACACGTACATGCTGTTTGAAGCTGTGGCCACAGTGGTTGGTCGAACAGGGAATGGTTTCCTGTGTCGATGCAATGAAGCATACGTAGTCTCGAGTATTAAGCATAGATGCCTAGTCAAGGATGGGAACCGACGCCCAATTCCATACCCTAGACTAAGGCCGGGAGACGGTAGACGGAAGGATCGTACCCGTACGGAATCGGCGCCTAAATGTTCACGCCAATTCACCTAGTCTCTAGTGCCATGGACCGTTGCTAGACGGCCACCCATGGTAACGGGCCCTTGTGGGACACGGGCCCAAGTCTAGCTGAGGGTGAACCTAAAGGCTCACACACAAATCACCGAGGAGGTTGAGAGATCGACTTGGAGTCAATCTCGAAGGATAAAATAAGTAATTGGATTACTTAAGGGAAAGTCCATTGGATGGACGGGCCGATATTGTATCGGGCTTTCATTTAATCGGTAAATTGGATTTTCGATTAAATATGGAAAGTTGAGATGTTGAGACGTTGGATCTTTTAATTGGATTAAAAGATCAACGGAAATAATTTAAGTGGACATTAAATTGGATTTAATATTGGGTTCGTCGTAATTGGATTACGATAAAATCTGGTCCGTTAAATTATACCCGAGAGGAGAAATAATTCCTAATTTGGAATAGGAAGAAGTTGGACTTCTTCTCTTAATTAAACATAGCCGACATGCTCCCTTGGAGGAAGCAAAATCAGCCATGTTGCATGCTAGGTGGTATGTTGACTTGTCTCTTTTGGAAAGAGACAAATCAACTCCAATCAAGCTCTTCCCTTTTGGTATGATTTGATCATACCATAAATTTTGGTAGGCTTGATTGAAGAATTGATGGTGATTGATTGGAATGAATCTAGACATCCTTGGATGAACCTAGACACATTCCAATAAATCACATTAATTATGTATATATATTAGAATATACAACACCTAGCATAAGTGATTCATTATTCATCTTTTTCTAGGAAAAAGAGAAGACAAAAATCCTCTCCTCTCTCTCAATTTTCGTGCTCCCTCCCTCTCTTACACTTGTGTTCTTCACTTGATTTTGAATCAAGAAGAAGAACAAAGTAAGTTTAAGAGAACACTAATTCATAGTGTTCTTCTTTTTAAACCGATTCCTTCCTAAACCCGTTCTTTTCTAGCAAGAAGAACGTGTGTTTCTTCCGGTGTGGTGTGGATCACCTTTGGAGAATCCATACGTTTGGATTTCGTGAGCATTCCGGAGAAGGAACAACGCTAGTAGCCGTGAGCATACGCTAAAACAATCAAAGGTAACGGTTTATTACGCTTTGATTGATTCCATTTATATATCTATGCCCTATGTGTTTAAATATATGTTTTAATATTTACACATCCTACATCGAACGCCCGGTTGAGCACTCAAGGGTACACCCCTTGGGATTCGCGTATTTTGAATTTTATTTAAATTTACGCCACTTTTTCGCCTTTCTCGCTTCCGCTCGCGCTCCCGGGCGGATCCGCTTGTCCTTCAGACGTAAATCGCATACTACTCGAATCCTGGCCCGACGATCGATACAAATTGGAAAGCAGGGATGACTGTTCCAAAATGAAATACAAAATAAGACGGTTTTAGTCCTAATGAAAACGTTGTAATACAATTACCGTTCATAATTATGGTACTTATCAAAACTAAATTAGAGTTGCAAGAACTGTCCCAAAGTATGTTTGGATAATATGATGATTCAATTGTTTGGATTTAATGGACTTTTGGCATGCTTAATTTTGTTAGATTGGATCTAAAATTGCATGCTTATTTTCAGAATAATATTAATTTTATTGTGCTGAAACAGTTTTGAAAAAAAAAAAAAAAAAAACAAATTTGGTCGGCCGGCAGTGGCCGCGCACAGGCGGGCGCCTGCGCGCGCGCGCTGCCCTGTGCGCGTGGGCGGCCGGCCAGCACAACGGCTGGGCCGTTTTGTGCCGTTTTTTCGACTTTTTTCCGGAAAATTCGATTTTCTGTATTTTCTGCACAATATTCTGAAAATATGTTAATTTTTGCATTTTTGATTTTGGAATAATTGGATTATTCCTTGGATTAAATTTGCTTAATTAATTTGGGATTAATACATGCATTGGATGCATTGTGTAAAATGTCCATTAAATTTGAAATTTGAATTTTGCATATTATTTATATGTTTATGCTTTTGTGATGTTGGACATCACTTGGATATTTTGGAATATCCATTGGTTTTATGCATGATTATTTGGAAATAATTATGTTATATGTGAGTTGATGGAATCAACATGGGATGATCACAAGAGCCTTAGACCTTGTGTATGGATGAATGTATGATCATTTATTTTCTGTTGGGTGGGGCCTGCGTGCCTCTTGTTTTTGGGACTATCATCTCCCGTATTTTCAGCCTCATGATGTTAAGGCTTGTTTTCCTTATTACCAATGTATTACTTTCAGTTGTAATGAGAGTAGATAGGATTGGTGAGGTTTCAATTTTAACAAGCAATTGGAGTCAGAGACTCCAAGGAGGAGCATCAAGGCATGAAACAAGAAGCACTTCAAGGCCCATTGGAATGACAATGGGTTTATTATTATTGTAATAATTTAGGACCACCCTAGACAGACCATAGACTCACTGCGGGCTCAGTGGGTCGCATAGGTTGGGCTTGTGATCATCCTAACAGGGGTATGCTATGTTTTATGCATGCGGCGTTTTTTATTTATCGCTTTAAATATTGGATATTTATGCATGCTAAAACACAATAATGTGATGAGGTCTCGGTCACACACAAAACTCTCATTTGGTTGGACCAAATTAAATATTAGGCCCAGAACGACTTGGATCAAAATGGTATTTTGGTCTGTCCGAGCCTTCCATCCACAGCAATGTGGTGAGGAAGCTACCACTACCCAAGTGTGGTCTCACGAGTCGTCGCACACTTGGACTAGGGGAAAGCTGCACTATTGTTGTGAACAAAAAGACTGCGCTCGCTGTTTCCCTGTCTCACGAGTCGTGGGGGGGCGACAGTTTTGAGGCATGATTTGGTTGATGGGTCGGGCCTAACACTGAGTAACATGGTTCGCTTGGAGTCCTCGGAACCATGCGGATAGGTGAGGCAAAAATCTTGGGAATCTCATTGGATGAGAATGATATTAGATATCTCCCACGAAGGTCTTCTTCATGTGAATCGTAAAAGCGGGGCATGGAGATTACGCTTGTGGATCCCAAGCCCACTAGGAAATGGTTTCCCGAAACTCCGCTTGAGAGTGGCGGACTTTCGTATAAATAGTGGGAGGGTTAAAGACTAAAAGACCAAGTCTTCAACTTGAACAATAATATTACCATCATCTGCTAATTTCTGCTTTACATTTTCATTATTGTAGATATGTCTAAGAACCCGTTAACCATGATTCTTGAGACTAACAAATTCAACGAACGAACTACTCGGACTGGCTGAGAAACCTGAGGATTGTCCTCGGTTTCGAGAACCAAGGTTACGTCTTGGACGAGCCGCCACCGAAGCGACTTACCGAAGGGTCCACGCCTGAAGAACGTTTGACGTTCGAGAAATGGCATGAGGACAACCGGAAAGTACGCAGTATTCATACTGGCTTCGATGTCCAACGACATCCAGAAGCAGTATGAGAGGCTGGACAACGTCTCCGCCATAATGCTCCGCATGAACGAGGTTTATGCGGTTCCGTATAGGCATATTAGATATGCCGCCACAAAATCATTCTTTGGCACCAAGCTTGCTGAAGGAGCGTCTGTACAGAGTCATGGGGTCAAGATGCTCTCCTTAGTGGAGAAACTCGAGGACCTTAAAGCTGGGCTTAACAATGACACGTACATTGACGTGATCCTCCAGTCCTTCCTCCATCCTATGACCCGTTTGTTGTAAACTACAACATGAACGGACTTGAGAAGTCTATTCATGAGTTGATCAACATGCTAGTCCAATACGAGGCAACGACCCACAAGTCGGCGCCGACGGTATTGATAGGAGAGGCTTCGACCTCCAAGGCGAATGGCAAGAGGGCCGGACGCTGGAAGAGGAAGAAGGGCAAAGTGAAGACGGTTGTGGCCCCTGCTCGCGCTCCAGGCGTCCCTGTTGCTCCGGTTGGACCGAGCAAAGGGAAAGGGAAGGCCCGTGGTTCTCAGCGGTCCAAGGCAAATGATGTCTGCATGCATTGCCAAGGGAAAGGGCATTGGAAGAGGGAGTGCCCACAACTCCTCTCCAACCCAGGTGTGTTTGTGGTTGAAGTTAATATGATTACTAATTCTGCTTCATGGGTATTGGATACCGGGTGTGGTGCTCACATCTGCAATGATTTGCAGGCACTGCAAAGAAGCAGAAGGCTAACCAAGGATGAGATGATCCTAAGGCTAGGCGATGCAAGGCCGTTGCTGCGGAGGCCGTAAGATCACTAGAGTTAGCCATTAGTAGTCATGTTAGGATTGTACTGAACGACTGTTTCTATGTACCTAGCATGATTAAAAACATTGTTTCCATCCCGGTCCTTGATAAGGAGGGATATGAATTTACCATCAATAAAAATGGTTTTTTCATTATTCAAAGATGGTATTTCTCATTTGCTTGGTACATTGGTCAACGGTCTGTACATACTTCAACAGTCTAATTGGATTATGACTGCAGAACACAAACGAAACGTGTGATGATCATAACGCACAGATATGGCATGCGAGGTTAGGTCATATCTCTAAAGAAGGATAAGAAGGTTGGTGGACTCAAAGAGTCTAGAAAATAGACGATTGGACAACCTACCGACCTGCGAATCCTGTCTAAAGGGAAAGAGATGATCAAGAAACCCTTTGTTGGACAAAGTACGCTAGCCAGTGGTCTGTTGGATTTGATCCATACAGATGTCTGTGGTCCACTAAATACTCAGGCTAGAGGTGGGTACTCGTACTTCATAACCTTTACCGATGATCACTCACGGTATGGTTATGTTTACCTGATGAGGTACAAGTCTGAAGCCTTTGGAAGGTTTAAGGAATACAGACTTGAAGTAGAGAACCAAACCGGTCGAAAGATCAAAGCCCTTCGGTCGGACCGAGGTGGAGAGTATTTGAGTGGTGAGTTTACTGATTATCCAAAAGAGAATGGGTTCTCTCTCAGTGGACCCCTTCTGGAAACACCGCAGCTTAATGGTGTGTCTGAAAGGAGGAATCGGACCTTGTTGGACATGGTCCGATCCATGATGAGTTTTACCGAACTACCCCTTTCCTTCTGGGGATACGCTCTTGAGAAGGCGGCCAAAGTTTTGAACTTGGCGCCATCTAAAAAGGTATCCCAGACGCCATATGAGATATGGCATGGCAAGCCTGCCTCCTACAAATACTTGAAAGTGTGGGGTTGCCCCGCATATGTCAAGAGATTAGTGGGAGATAAACTGGACTCGAGGTCTAGTTTATGCAAGTTTATCGGCTATCTGAAAGAAACTGCGGGGTATTACTTCTATGATCCCTCCGAGCAAAAGGTTTTTGTCTCGCGAAACGCAGTGTTCTTGGAAAAAGGTTTTTCCATCGGATAGTCGACGCGATGAGGTGCTCCTTGAGGAATCAAGTGAGGAACCCCAAGAGGCGGCAGTGACATCTGAGCCTGAAGTTCCCACTGATATTGTTCCAGTCCTCCGTAGGTCGGCCAGAGTATCCCATGCACCTGATAGGTATGGATTTCTGGGCCTGACCAGTCAGTTGGATAATGATCCAAGACGTACGGAGAAGCGATGTCGGACATCGATTCGGACAAGTGGCTTGAGGCCATGAAATCCGAGATGGGACTCGATGGGTACAAACAAGGTTTGGACCCTAGCAGATCTACCAGAAGGGGTTAAACCTGAAGCTGGAACATACGTTTTGATGAAGTCATACGGGGATATGATTTCATCAAGAACGAGTCCGATCCTTGTGTATACAAGAAGATCAGTGGGAGCTCAGTTGCGTTTTCTTGGTGCTTTACCGTGGATGACATCTTGCTCATTGGAATGATGCTAAGATGTTAGGTACCACTAAAGCTTGGTTGTCAACGCAATTCTCCATGAAGGATATGGGCGAGGCATCCTACATCCTTGGCATCAAGATCTACAGGGATAGATCTAGAAGGATGTTAGGAATGGCCCAGTCCTCGTATATGAGGCATGAAATTAAGTTATCCAAGAAGCAGTCTCCTAAGACTGATGAGGAACTTAAACGGATGTAGGACATCCCTATGCTTCAGCCGTAGGCAGCATACAGTATGTTGTTCAGTGCACTAAACTTGATGTGGCTTTCGCTTTGAGCATAACTAGTCGATATCAGTCGTGTGCCGGGAAGGCACACTGGAGTGCCAGTCAAGACTATCCTGAAGTACCTGAAAAAAAGGACTAAGGACATGTTCTTGATGGAGATTTGATACTGGAAGCTAATAGCGACACTAGCTTCCAGTCGGATGACGAAGATGCCAAGTCTCAATTTGGTTTTTGTATTTAGACTAAATGGTGGCGTGGTCACTTGGAAGGGTTCCAAGTAGGCTACCACGGCGGACTCCACCACAGAGTTTTGAATACATAGCGGCTTTGGAAGCTGCTAAGGAGTGGTTTGGTTGATGAGCTACATCCAAGGGTTGGATGTAGTACCTAGCATTGCTAAGCCTATAATTATCTTTTATGATAACAACGGGGCGATAGCGCTAGCAAAGGAGCCGAGATCTCATCACGATCCAAGCATATTCTTAGACGCTACCATCTACTTAGAGAGATGGATAGCAGGACTGACGTTCGGTTGGACCGAGTCAGCTCCGCAGAAAACATAGCAGATCCACTTGCTAAGCCCATGTCGCAAGTTGCCCATACTCACCATCTGAATAAGAGGTTCGAGGTCAATGGGTGATTGGCTTTAGGTCAAGTGGGAGATTTTTAGAATAGGTGACTAGAAAGCCAATAGGTTTGGCGATTTGTAACCTATCTGACAACTTGATGTAAATGTAATATTATTATGTGATGAATAAGATGAGTGTTCGTCACCAATGGTACATCCTCTGTTGCGCTCATCTTACATTTGTTAAAACGGTGTTTAACTTATATCGCAACAAAGCCCACAGACCATGGATAACAACTCGTGCAGTTGGGCCACGCATTGGATGGTGGTCATGAAACCAACTGATTAAGAGTTGGGTCTGAAACGTTCCAAGTCGAGGACCTCGAGACAGGGCATCGAGAGTCCTATTGAGACTTGCGTCAAGAGTCGTGTTCATTGGATGGGTGCCGTGTTTCATCGGCGACAGGCGTGGGACGCCTACACGATCTTGATGGGTTGGTCGACTGGGGTCGAGCCGACTGGATTGACTCGCGGGGATCATCATATGGAAGCCTTGGAGGCTTGGTCGGTATGATTGGATTCCCCGGTTCCGATAGTACGGGAGTAATCCTCAGACTTGAGGAATCATGGCAGTCACGTGCACAGGACGGCTGTATCTTGGATTTGGCGAGAGGTAATCATTCTGTAAGATGATCATTATAAGCCTTGTCCAGTGCAGTCGGAATGTGTAGCGAGGACGGTGGATTCCAAGAAGAGGATCCGTCCCCTGTCAGTATATGACAGAGGTATCTCCTATGCACTCGGAGACACGTACATGCTGTTTGAAGCTGTGGCCACAGTGGTTGGTTCGAACAGGGAATGGTTTCCTGTGTCGATGCAATGAAGCATACGTAGTCTCGAGTATTAAGCATAGATGCCTAGTCAAGGATGGGAACCGACGCCCAATTCCATACCCTAGACTAAGGCCGGGAGACGGTAGACGGAAGGATCGTACCCGTACGGAATCGGCGCCTAAATGTTCACGCCAATTCACCTAGTCTCTAGTGCCATGGACCGTTGCTAGACGGCCACCCATGGTAACGGGCCCTTGTGGGACACGGGCCCAAGTCTAGCTGAGGGTGAACCTAAAGGCTCACACACAAATCACCGAGGAGGTTGAGAGATCGACTTGGAGTCAATCTCGAAGGATAAAATAAGTAATTGGATTACTTAAGGGAAAGTCCATTGGATGGACGAGCCGATATTGTATCGAGCTTTCATTTAATCGGTAAATTGGATTTTTCGATTAAATATGGAAAGTTGAGATGTTGAGACGTTGGATCTTTTAATTGGATTAAAAGATCAATGGAAATAATTTAAGTGGACATTAAATTGGATTTTAATATTGGGTTCGTCGTAATTGGATTACGATAAAATCTGGTCCGTTAAATTATACCCGAGAGGAGAAATAATTTCTAATTTGGAATAGGAAGAAGTTGGACTTCTTCTCTTAATTAAACATAGCCGACATGCTCCCTTGGAGGAAGCAAAATCAGCCATGTTGCATGCTAGGTGGTATGTTGACTTGTCTCTTTTGGAAAGAGACAAATCAACTCCAATCAAGCTCTTCCCTTTTGGTATGATTTGATCATACCATAAATTTTGGTAGGCTTGATTGAAGAATTGATGGTGATTGATTGGAATGAATCTAGAACATCCTTGGATGAACCTAGACACATTCCAATAATCACATTAATTATGTATATATATTAGAATATACAACACCTAGCATAAGTGATTCATTATTTCATCTTTTTCTAGGAAAAAGAGAAGACAAAAAATCCTCTCCTCTCTCTCAATTTCGTGCTCCCTCCCTCTCTTACACTTGTGTTCTTCACTTGATTTTGAATCAAGAAGAAGAACAAAGTAAGTTTAAGAGAACACTAATTCATAGTGTTCTTCTTTTAAACCGATTCCTTCCTAAACCCGTTCTTTTCTAGCAAGAAGAACGTGTGTTTCTTCCGGTGTGGTGTGGATCACCTTTGGAGAATCCATACGTTTGGATTTCGTGAGCATTCCGGAGAAGGAACAACGCTAGTAGCCGTGAGCATACGCTAAACAATCAAAGGTAACGGTTTATTACGCTTTGATTGATTCCATTTATATATCTATGCCCTATGTGTTTAAATATATGTTTTAATATTTACACATCCTACATCGAACGCCCGGTTGAGCACTCAAGGGTACACCCCTTGGGATTCGCGTATTTTGAATTTTATTTAAATTTACGCACTTTTTCGCCTTTCTCGCTTCCGCTCGCGCTCCCGGGCGGATCCGCTTGTCCTTCAGACGTAAATCGCATACTACTTCGAATCCTGGCCCGACGATCGGTACAAATTGGAAAGCAGGGATGACTGTTCCAAAATGAAATACAAAATAAGACGGTTTTAGTCCTAATGAAAACGTTGTAATACAATTACCGTTCATAATTATGGTACTTATCAAAACTAAATTAGAGTTGCAAGAACTGTCCCAAAGTATGTTACAATTTGGAACGGTGCATATACATAAGAGATTCTGTATTATAATATCTGTTCCAAATAACTACAAGGACTATATTTAACGGATATATTCATGTTTCTATTGCTGCGCCTGACCCATTCCTAATGCTGATTCAATGGTTAGATTTTAACGGCTAGTTTTGGAGTTCCAATTACATTCCAATGTCTGTTCCAAATTTTTATTATATATATATCCACTTCATTTCATTTCTTCTCACTCTCTATCCATTTCATTTCTTCTCTTTCTCCTCTTGCATCCTTATAGATATAAACGAAAATATCACCAATCTCTGTTAAATTTTCATTGATCTTTGAAGTTATTTTGTTCAAGTAACAACTTGAAACCCTTTTGGTCGATTAAAATACACACAGTTAATTAATGGTTGTATATATATTAATTCATTCTATTTATTTAATTACTTTTGTCAATTGCATGTGTTGGACTAATCATGTTAAGACAGTTGAGGAGATTGATGTATGATTGGGACTTGTTGGGTGTGACGCTGGAGTTTGAGGATAGTGTTACTGCATTTTTTGAATGGGCCAAGTCTCAGCGTGCATATAGACAGTGAGAATATTAAGTGTCCGTGTCGAAAATGCAAAAACGAAGGTCCAAAACACCGGACGAGGTAATTTTCGACTTGTCTATGCAAAGGTTTATGCCTGAGTATTATAATTGGACTTTGCATGGCGAGGGGAGGGTGCAGGAGTACTTTGATGCATTGACCGCGGCCCCTGTTGAACAGCAGTCAACGCCAACCATTTAGGAGGAGAGGTTGTACGCACTGGGGTGATGCAGCGTAGATGGATTGGGCGTAGAGGATTGTTTTTTGATGCCGCCGAGTCGGCTTTCTTGTCTTCTTATAACTCGAAAGGGTGTGTCAATGATGGTATGAGGTATTGTCCTTCTGATGCCTGGCCTAGTTCATACTATGATGAGGGGTCCTATGATCATGTGTCCGGGTTGTTAAACTATTTTTTCGATGTAATACATGCTGCCGACCAACCGTTGTGGAACGACTATACTGATTCTCAATTGGCATCAATTGCTAGTTTAGTAAATATCAATGCCGGGGCTGGTGGGGGGGGGGGGGTGTTCTGAGCGAACATATGATCGACTGTGCCAGTGGGCTGATCATATACTGCCCGCAATCACCCTTTCCCCCCCGATTACTATAGTGTGAACAAATTGATAAGAGACTTGGGATTACCTGTTGAGAAGATTCATGCATGTAAAAGAGGGCCGCATGTTGTACTAGAAGGACGACATTGATCAAGATTACTGCAAGTTTTATGGAGAAGCAAGGTACAAGTTGACCAGGGAGAGAAATCGTAGACGCAAAAAGGCCCCGTATGCCATTCTTAGGTACTTGCCACTTACCTCTCGGCTGCAGATATTGTATGCTTTTAAAGCGATTGCCGAACACATGACGTGTCATGCCAACCATCAGACGGAGAAGGGGTCCATGTGTCATCCGTCTGATGCAGAGGCTCGGAGATTATTTTGATCGAAAATATCCTGATTTTACAACTGGCCCCGAATGTTTGACTGGGGTTGTGTACGGATGAGTTTGCACCGCACGGGCAGTATGGTTAAAACTTACTCATGTTGGCCCATGATACCCACACCGTACAATCTCCCAGCGGGAATGTGCATGAAGTCTGAGTATAAGTTCCTGATGACAGTGATACCTGGTCTTTCCAATCCCTAACGTTTGATCGATGTGTACCTGGAACCATTGATCAAGGAGTTGCAAAATTTATGGCATGTGGGTGTACGGATGCATGACAATGAGACGAACCAGGCATTCATGATGCGCCCTGCATTGGTGTGGACAGTGAACGATCTACCCGCTGGCGTCTGGATGGAGTACCGCCAGTGTTATGGGGTGTCCAATTTGTATGGAGGACACACGAGCATTCTATTTGTAGCACAGTAGGAAAGAAGCTATTTTGACTGCCACAGGTAGTTTCTCCCACCGGACCATCTGTACCGCAGGAACAAAAAAAATTTCACTAAAAATCGAGTGGAAAGGAAGGTTGCACGTCCGAGGCTGACTGGGAGAGCAGATCCGAGCCTGTGTCAATGAGTTTAGTGTTGCAGTTAGCAACCATTGACTAAACCAGAAGGCTATGATATTGAGCACAAGTGACGAAGAAAAGCATATTTTGGGAGCTTGAATACTGGGGGACACATCTGATATGACACAATGTTATGCATTGAGAAGAATATATTTGACAATATATTCAATATCGTGATGGACATAAAGGGCAAAATGATAGACAATTTGAATGAACGGAAGGATTTGAAGATCATATGTAGTCGGCCAGAGCTTGAGGTGGACGAAAGGAGACCGAACATGATGCCCAAAGCTGTATATATAATAATGAAGGACTAGAATAAGAGGATATACAAGTGGATTCAAGTTTCTTGATGGGTACGCATCTAACCTGTCCCGTTGTGTCGCCATGAAGGAGCTAAAGATAAATGGCATGAAGAGCCATGATTGTCATGTATTCATGTAGAAGTTGATGCCGATTGCCTTCCGTGAAATACTTCCCAGCATGTGTGGAGCGTGTTGACGTGGATGAGCCTTCTATTCTAAATTCTATGCTCGACCACACTTGATGTCACCAAGGTAAAAGACTTGGAAGACAACGTAGCCGTCATTATGTGCAACCTCGTGAAAAATATCTCCTCCTTTTTTCGTTTCAATGAAGCACCTATGTTCACTTGCCATATGAGGTGCACGCAGGGGGGCCCATGCAATACAAGTGGATGTACCCATTTGAAAGGTATCTACACAAGAAAAATTAGTTTTTTATATATATCATTTTGCTGCCATTCGTGTTTTAATAAAATATTCACACGAATAGAGTCCTCCATGATTTGAAGAAGAAGGTGAAAATCAAAGCACACGTCGAGGCGTCAATTGTGGAGGCATACATTGCCGAAGAAATCGAGCTTTTCAGGCAAATTTTACACTCTTGGTCCTATAGGACTGGGGGTCGACACTTTTGGTCCCGCCCTTTCTGAAATGACCAATTTAATCCAAAATTGAGAAATTTCGATATATTTGGTCCCATTAGATGATTTCCATAAAAAATGCTAACGACAAACGTCTCGCCGTCAGTGGGGTCACTTTGGAGGGAAAGTATGGCAATAGGACAGTTAGGAGAGGCACTTGGAGGGAAAAAATGGCGCCATTTTCGACCGCTTTTATTACTTCTTTTCTTTGCTTCATTCTCTCATTCTCATCCTCAAAAAGCGAGAATACTTGTAATATTCTACAAAGTAGAGAAAATTGCAGAAGTAGGACGCGTACTTTGGCGAAGCAAAAATGTCAGAAATGGGTTAGGTAAATTGTTTCTGCGGCAAAGTTGCAAGGCTGCGTACGTCATGGACTACGAGAATCCTGGAAGAAGATTTCATACTTGTGCCGATAGGAACCGAGGATGTAATTTCTTTGCTTGGGAAAATAATCAATTATGTTTCAGAGCAAAGGTAATAATTACCGGGCTTCTATGTCGGTTGAACAGGCTTGAGCAAGACAATGCTAATCTGAAGAGGAAAAATAAAGTTCTCATAGCAACAATTGTTGTTCTTGTTTTTGTACTATTTTGCAAGTTAATTACAGTTGGAGTTTGAGATGTATTGAATCCTTCCAGCCAATTTTTGATTCTGATGTATTTTGCAGGGTAATGTTTCTATTAATGAAGAAATTCTGTTTACGGATGAATTTTTCAGTGTTCTTTTTATCACATTAACTTGAAGCACCTAACAAATGAGTAGTGACTGGAAACAAATGACTAGAAAATAAGTCATCAAACTGAAGCATTTAAGTTGACAAAACATCCATTAAAACTTGGTAAATAACAAAAGTTTTTGAACCAATTGCAGTGTTCCAGGTTTATCAACAATTGAAGCAAGATGCATTCAATGATATACAAAATAATAGCCTGGCAATAAAGTTTATACAAAAACACAATTGGCTGCAAAAACCACAAAAAAATGTTTACAATTCATGATTGTGTATCTACTGCTTCTTTCCTTTTTGTTTTTCTTGAATTGAGGCTCTTGCTGCATTCAAGTTTGTCATGGTAACAAACTTCTTTCCTCCCTTGGTCAAGACTGGCACTCTGTTTATGCTCCCAGTAGGTTGGTTGCTGATGGAACTCATTTGGGACATCATCTGAGAATGGTTGGGTAGGAATGTAGGAGGTGCCGTTATGTTTACTGACTTAATGGTTGGGGGTCTGAATGTGGAAAATGTAGGGGTTACCCCCATTCCACCAGGGGTTAACCCAAATAAACCCTTTGGAATTGCAAGTTTCTTGTTTCTCTGTTCAATGAAGACAAAGATTAAACAAACAATAAGAAATTTTAGTATACTGATTGTAGGGTTGGAGCAGCCAATGTCCTCTTCCTTGCCTGCATTCAATAACTGTAAAGTTAGATACTAACTCAACAATCTAATCAACAAACAAAGCAATTAACACTTACTGTCATCTTCATTGCAGGCTGTGAAACTTCTTGTGTTGTAGGAACCGGGCCAACTGATATCCCTTGTTCTTCTTGCAGCTGCAACTCAACTTCCTCCTCAACATTTAGATTTGCAACCAAATCCTCTACTGCTTTTTCTAACTTGGCACCCCTTCTTATTATGACCAGTTTCTCCACATAATTTGCATTTTACATGATATGGTTGCCTTTTCAGTTTGGTCATGGTTTTCTCCCCTTTTTGACCTTTCTTTGCAGGTTCATTCACTTCCTTTCTCCTGTCTTTTGTTGGCTTGCCTACTTTCCTTCCCAGGTTTGGTGGACAGGGAGGAATACACCCTATCTTACTCCATAATTCTGGACCATTAATTGGAGAAATTGCATGCTCATACACTCAGAGATATGTCTCAGTACTGTAGTATGGATGGACAAGGTCTTCAGGATCAAGACACTGACAGGAGATGGCACTCATGGCATGGTTGCATGGTATCCCAATTAATTCCCACATCCTACATGTGCAGGTGTGTCTTTGGAGGTCTACAACGAATATGTTGCCATCAACACATGCTATTTCATAGTGAAAGTCATAAGACTTTATTCGTATACAGTCTGATGTTTTGTCCATCTTCCTTTCAACATTTTTTTTTGATCTTGGGACAAAGCTTTCCAATTTTTTTTTGCCTTGTCTCTGTTTTGTTGCAACCTACTCAGTAAATATTACCTTATCCACTCAAGCATGGTCAAAAATAGGCTTCTCTCTGGCATCAAGAATATTGCAATTGAAGGTTTCACATATATCATTCAGCAATAGATCACACTTAGGAAATGTATTAAAGTGTGATCTTTTCCATTGACTTGGAGGTTTGTCCCTTAGCCATTCATAAGCAGTAGTATCTAACTCAGCAATTTCCTGCATTCTTTACTCAAACTTTGGCTCAGTAGTGGCTTCTGCAGCATTCCACAGTGCCATTTTAAAGGCCTGTCCCCTATATCCTACAGTCTTGAGGTTTCTATGTAAATGTCTTACACAGAACCTGTTATCTAAACCTGGGTAGACCGTTTCAAAATGCGGGAACGAGACCTTTCTATTTATCTAATAGAACGGTCGTACAGTCATCTCTCACTACATTCAAGCCACAAAAACCACTCCCAATTCTGCCTTGTTTCCCCCCAACCACTGCATATGCTAAAGGATATAAATTGTAGTTAGGGTCAACACCTACTGCAGTTAAAAGGATGCCACCATGTGGTCCTTTTAGATGGCATCCATCTACCCCTACAATTGGCCTGCACCCAGACTGGTACCCCATCTTCAGAGCATTGAAGCACACATAAAACTTATCAAACTTTGTTTGTGAAACCCCCTCACCATCTACCTGTGACATTACTACTGTTGATCCTAGGTTGGTCCTCCACAATTCGGCTACATAGTCCCATAATTTTGCATATTGATCTTCAGGGTTGCCCTAAATTGATTTTTAGGCCTTAGTTTTGGCTCTGTAAGCTGAACTTTTGAAATATTCAGCCATATATCTCTTATCACTTCATGCCAAAAGCCTTCGACATTCCTCTTAGGATCAAGTCTGAACTTTTCCTCATATCTTTTGGAAAACCACTTAGAAGTGCAATTTTTAACATTATATGACCTCCCACATTTGTGTTCAAGATTAGACTACCTGATCTGAAATGAACGTTCATTAGGCACTTTCAATGCATGTATTTTCCACTCACAACCCTCTTCTTTAGACTTTGTATACACCCTCCTATCATCATTTTTTGCTATCTTTATATTTCTTCTTTCCTTAACTGCATGAGATTGAACAGTTTCTCTAAACACTCTCTTTTTTTTTATTTTATTTTTTATGTGAACAACATACCTAACTCAAATGTGGGATCCTACATTTTCCCTATCTTAAACACTGGACAATTTGAAATCACATTGCCACTGGAGTCATCACTATCAAAGTCATCCCGACTCACCACCACATCCTCTTCAGATTCCTCAGAATCCTGTTCCGCATTACCCTCCCTAATCCCCTCATAATCCTATTCAGCATTACCCCCCCTAATCTCCTCAACACTCTCCCCAATTTCTGATTACCTTGTACACCAGCCTCTTCTTCCCCCCTCATCACTTAAGTCATAATTATTATTAGTGAAATCCTCAGCAAAATCATTGTCTTCTACCATATTTTCCATATTATGCATCATATTAACCATATTAGATGACCTAATTTGAGTCCCAGTCCCAAGCTGAGCATCTAAATAAAAATTCATCTCCTTATTTTTAGTTATGTAACCATCAGTCATTGCCAGCAAGTTTGTTGGGAAGATGATTTCCCTAAACTTGATTCCCACCAGCCTATAGAGTTTCATAGGTCCCACATATCCTAGTTATTCAGCTAATGTATCTAAAAAGCTCATACAAATCATATCGACATCACAAAAATCCCAAATAGCCACATTACCCCCAACATAATGAGTTGGGGAGAATGCAAAATTGCACCCGCATAGTGAATCTTTACAGTGACCAATATGTCAAATTTTTCTAAAATTAGAAAAAAAAAAAAAAGAAAATCAATTGCAGCACCCCAGAAGCAAACAAACAACATAGATATAAAAAATACAAAAGAGTAAAAGCATAGGAATCGGGCTCAGAGAATGGGACCACATATTAAACACAGATAAACATGTCACTTGAATAAAAATACCCCAACCCCCACAAAACCCAGTAAAGGGCCCCCCTTTACAAAACATATTCACGAACTACAGAAAAATTCAAACAAAATCGAATATTATATGCCAATCCCTAACACAAATCAATGTACTAAAATAATACTTCAAAACATGCTTATACCCCCCCAAAAAATACATCTAAACAAAACCTTATCGTATGAAGGGTTTGGGCACTCGATTAAGTCATTTGGCCGCCTCGACATTGTTAGATCCAACTCCTTCCACTCCAATATGTTCTGAATCTTCTTGTGTTGTAGTGATTTCAACCAAAATATTACAGAAAATACAAAACTTTAGGGCTTTTGATAATTAGGATTAGGGATTCAAAAATGGGGAATTATGCCTTTTCGTTTCTCAGGTAGCTAAACTCAATTACCCTCAATTACGTGAGCAGCACATGTTGCCGATTTCCCTCCAAAATGACCCCACTGACGGTGTGACGTTTGTCGTTAGCATTTTTGACGGAAATCATCTAATGGGACCAAATGTGTCAAAAATTTCTAATTTTGGGACTAAATTAGTCATTTCAGAAAGCGCGTGACCAAAAGTGTCGACCCCCCAGTCCTATGAGACCAAAAGTGTAATTTTTCCGAGTTTTTCACTTCCCACTACTTTGAACCACACATTCTTTACAAGCAGACCTGGTCAAAATAATGATCTCATGAGGAACGACGATTAAATGCAACGGTCCATTTTCAATCACCCTAGCTGAGCAAGTGTAGCCTTAAAGAAGACGTGGCTCAGCGAGTGAAGAACTTCACATAATCGAGACATACATGTTGTGCAATTGTTGAGTAATGGCTCTAAAGGGACAAGCGGAACCGCCCGGGAGCACGAGCGGAAGCGAGAAAGTGAGAAATGGAGCGTAAATTTAAATCATGTTTAAATAAACGTATCCCAAGGGGTGTACCCTTGGGTGCTCAACCAAGCGATCGATGTAGAATGTGTTAATGTTAAAAGCATACATGTAATACATAGGGCATAGATAAATTATAAATCAACCAAAGCGTAATAAAACCGTTACCTTTGATGATCTACGTATACGCGGCTACTTGCGTTGTTCCTTCTCCGAAATGCTGACAAAATCCAAACGTATGGACTCTCCAAAGGTGATCACACCACATCGGAAGAAACGCACGTTCTCCTTGCTAGAGGGAAACGGGTTTATGAAGAAATCAGTTTAAGAGAAGAACACTATGAATTAGTGTTCTCTTAAACCTACTTTGTTCTTCCTCTTGATTCAAAATCAAGTGAAGAACACAAGTAGAAAGAGAGGGAGATGGCCGAGAGTTAGAGAGAGAGAGAGGAGATGGTCGAATTCTTTTTCTTCTTTTTCCTTGAAAAATATGAATTATAATTCTCATACACAAGGTGTTGTATATACTCCTATATATACATAATTAACGTGATTATTGGAATGTGTCTAGGTTCATCCAAGGATGTCTAGATACATTCCAATCAATTACCATTAATTCTTCAATTAAGCCTACCAACTTTTAAGGTATGATCAAATCATACCAAAAGGGAAAGGCTTGATTGGAGTTGATTTGTTTCTTTCCAAAAGAGATAAATCAACATACCACCTTGCATGAAACATGGCTGATTTTAGCTTCCTCCAAGGGAGCATTTCGGCCATGCTTAATATGGGAAGAAGTCCAACTTCTTCCTATTCCAAAATAGGAATTATTTCTCCTCTCGTATCAAAATTTAACGGACCGGATTTTATCATATTCCAATTACGATGAACCCAACATTAAATCCAATTTATTGTCCACTTAAATTATTCCTATTGATCTTTTAATCCAATTAAAAGATCCAACGTCTCAACTTTTCATATTTAATTGAAAATCCAATTTACCGATTAAACGAGGGCCGGATACAATATTGGCCCGTCCATCCAATGGACTATCCATTAAGTACTCCAATTACTTATTTCTCCATCGAGATTGACTCCAAGTGAATCTCTCAACCTCCTTGGTGATTTGTGTGTGACCCTTTAGGTTCACCCTCAGTTAGACTTGGGCCCGTGTCCCACAAGGGCCCGTTACCATGGGTTGCCGTCTAGCAACGGTCCATGGCACTAGATACTAGGTGAATATTGGCGTGAACATTTAGGCGCCGATTCCGTACGGGTACGGTCCTTCCGTCTACCGTCTCCCGGCCTTAGTCTAGGGTATAGAATTGGGCATTGGTTCCCATCCTTTACTAGGCATCTATGCCCAATACTCGAGACTACGTATGTTTCATTACATCGATACAGGAAACTATTCCCTGTTCGACCAACCACAGTGGCCACAACTTTAAACAACATGAACGTGTCCCCGAGTGCATAGGAGATACCACTGTCAGATACTGACAGGGGACGGATCCTCTTCTTGGAATCCACCGTCCTTGCTACACATTCCGACTGCACTGGACAAGGCTTATAATGATCATCTTACAGAATGATCACCTTTCGCCAGATCCAAGATACAGCTGTCCTGTGCACGCGACTGCCATGATCCCTCAAGTCTGAGGACTACTCCCGTACTATCGGAACTGGAAAAATCCAATCATACCGACCAAGGCTCCAAGGCTTCCATATGATGATCCCCCCGAGTCAGTCCAATCGGCTCGACCCCAATCGACCAAACCCATCAAGATCGTGTAGGCGTCCCACGCCTGTCGCTAATGAAACACGGCACTCATCCAATGAACATGACTCTTGATGCAAGTCTCAATAGGACTCTCGATGCCCTGTCTCGAGGTCCTCGACTTGGAACGTTTCAGACGCAACTCTAAATCAGTTGGTTTCATGACCACCATCCAATGCGTGGCCCAATTGCACGAGTTGTTAACCGTGGTCTGTGGGCTTTGTTACGATATAAGTAAAACACCGTTTTAACAAATGTAAGATGAGCGCAACATAGAAGGTACCATTAGTGATGAACACTCACTTATTCATCACATAATAATATTACATTTACATCTAGTTGTTAGATAGGTTACAAATCGCCAAACCTATTGGCTTTCTAGTCACCTATTCTAACAATCTCCCACTTGACCTAAAGCCAATCACCCATTGTGTGACACCCCCTTCGTAATTACATTTCCATCTCATAACTAATTCACATTTAACCCAATTTAGATAAATCTTCTTATTATTACATTCTATATATGCCTCAATCGATTAAAAACCTCAACAGAATTCTTTACATAACATAATTTACCATTTCATGTGAAAAGGAAAATTGTGGAGTTTCTTGCTATTACAAAACTTAAGATACTACTCCAGTCCGAGTTTAATATTATCGTTAATATGCAGCTTGAGCTTCCGACTAATGATGACACTTCAGTGCTGACCCACCTAATAAGGCTGACAACTGGCTACAAGCTAGCTAGACGAGTCACTGCAATCTATCTGCTGAAAAAGTACATGGCAAAGAGTGAGTTTCCAAGTCAGTAAGTATAGCTAATTAGCTATATATATATACACAGACATATGAGCACATACAAGGAAGATCAATTTTCATGACATAACAGCAGTCAGTCAATCAATATTTGTTATGCTGTATCATAATAGCAGAAAGTAATGAATATCAACTGTCACTCGGGAATCAATATCAGAATCACGCGTCAGCCACCACATAATACATACACAATTATGATTTTATCATCTTAGGGCCCTGCTTAACCTAGCTGGAGTATATTCAATGGTTTGCCGGCTATCATCATCATTTCATCACATCATCATCATTTTTCTTTTTCTTCCGATATCACACAGCACACAGCTTGTATGATATCTCATCATCCACCATATCACACAGCACACAACTCGTATGATATTACATCCTCCATCATATCACACAGCACACAGCTCGTATGATATTACATCATCCATCATATCACACAGCACACAGCTCGTATGATATTACATTATCCATCATATCACACAACACACAACTCGTATGATATTACATCCTCCTCATATCACACAGCACACGGCTCGTATGATATTACATCATCCATCATATCACACAGCACACAGCTCGTGTGATATTACATCATCCATAATATCACACAACACACAGCTCGTATGATATGACCTCATCTCCCGTCAATTGATGACAGCACACAGCTCGTCACCAATCCCATCATCATAAACCATTGAATATGCCCCAGGTGAGTTAAGCCATTTCTTCATCTCAATTCACCATCTATCAATTAACGACCTCACAACTCAACTCCAATCAATAATTAAATAGAAACATGTCATAATCATTCACGACCACACCACCATTCATCATCATTCAGTAATATAATCGAAGTATATCAAAAGTATTTACCATGTACGTCACATCAAAACATAGACATAACACATAACAACATTTCACAAGACAACCACATAATCCAGTTCAACATATAACAGTTTACGGATAAGATTACATAACCATGCATATTTATATATATATACATCCAATTAACTATACTTACCTCAATTCCACAATGATTTAGTTAGTAGAGTGATGTGTTCACTCTTGTACGCTGTTATCGTGTCCTATAAATAGTTGTAGGACATATAGTCAATATATCGAAAATATTGAAATTCCTTAATAATGCATTAGCAATATTCGGACACTTCTCACTAATCTGTTAATATCTTATTTTACATAATTCAAGTCCTTAATCCACTTTCTACTACATAAAGTAGACTCAATTATTTTTCCATCAGTATATATCTTGCTATATTTAAATCAGTGTTTATATTTTTAAGAATTTCGTTTACCGCCCCTTATCATGTGAATCATGCCTGCCTGAACACTGATCACTAATTAAATCATACCTTTAATTATAATCATCCAAATTAAAAACTGTTTTAGTATAATAAAATAGACATCCTAGGCTTTCTAATGGTATAAAATATGTATATTAAATCATAGTAATAATTCGTTAATAATACCTACTATTCCTGTTCATTGTTTTCTCGAACAGAAATCTGTGTACAAAGTTATAATTTCTCCCCAGACCAAATTACAACTTTTAAATTCAATATTTTCACACTATATGCTCTCCTACGTCTCTAGATTCAGATAAAACAAGAATAATACGAATTGGATCAATATATAATGAGTTATTCAGGTTTTATCACAACCTGTCCTTTACAGTCGCAGATCCATAGAGCTCTACTTCAAAATTCTCCCAAAATTCGTATATCCGTTCAAAAATTATGATATTTACAGAATATTATATATTATGTCTCTAGTTTCATTTTAAGAAATAATCATACAAATTGAACCATTATAACTCAATTTACAGGGGTTTTACTATACTCAGTCTGGGTTACCGCAGAAACAGGGCAACAGAATATATCCTACGATTTAGCCATTAAAACGAACAATTTAGCTTCTAGGAAAAACTAGAACGTTATAGGGGACATCTAAGGTTTTCATAAACACCAAAATCACTAAATTTGGACCGGTAAAACGTGAGATTTTCCTGAAAAACCGAGACTGATTGGACAGAGTTTTTCCTGTTATCATGTATCTCTAGCTTCACTCATCCATTTCTTCCATGTTCTTCATGGATCTAAGCTTAAAATCAAAATAAAGAGAGTTCTTACCAATATCTGTGTAGAAAACTCTAGGCTTGAGTTCTTTGAGGAGGAAGAAATAATATAATGAACAAATCAAGTCCTATATATATATGTATTGTCAATGTCTCACTCGACCGCCTCACCCCTCTTTTTCTTTCTTTTATATATTAATTCTATATATATATATATTAGCTTCCACCATATTCTCAAATTTTCTATGGGTGATACAAGTGGTTTTTATAGCATATATATATATATAGGATAAGTTAGTAGGTGTGAACATATAGGTGTCTATATATATAAATATTATATTGCAATGAAGTATGTTGATAAGCATGAGTTAATTTGTTGTGTAGTGTAGATATATATATATATACATATGGAATTTATTTTTATTTAAGATATTATATCTCCCCCTTGTATCTTCACAAATTTCTATTTTGACCCCACACTTGTATTGTTTCAAATCCTCAAGTACTTCCAAGTATAAATCTTATCATATAATTTATAATTAAGCATCAATTATCATATAAATGACCACATTATATATCCATTTTATTATGCTAATAAATGACAATCAAGTATTAACATTGAGGATGTTACAATTCTCCCCTCCTAATAAAATTTCGTCCTCGAATTTGACTATCTTACTCGTTCAAGGAAACAAATAAGGGTACTTCTCTTTCATATTTTCCTCCACTTCCCAAGTGGCTTCTTTTGGAGAGTGATGACTTTACTTTACTTTCACCATTGATATCTCTTTATTTCTCAATTTCTTTGTTGTCCTATCTAGAATCTCTACTGGCTCTTCTACGTACGTCAAGTTATCTGATATTTCCACCTCCGGTTCAGACAAAATATGACCAGGATCGGATCGGTATCGCTGTAGCATAGAAACATGGAATACGTCATGTATCTATGATAATTCTATTGGTAATGCCAATCGATAAGCTAATGGTCCAACTCGCTTGGTAATATCATATGGTCCAATATACCTCGGGCTCAGTTTTCCTTGCTTTCCAAATCTTAAAATTCCTTTCCATGGGGACCTTCCGAAAAACTTTTTCTCCTCTTCATACTCTATTTCTCTATGATGTTTATCGAAGTAACTTTTTTGTCGATCTTGTGCTGCTTTCAAATTCTTCTTCACTATTTGTATCTTATCTGTTGTTTCTTTCTCTAACATCCTTAATAAGATAAGTCCCAACAAGACCGTAATAATTCTACCAATAAAGCATTTCCACCAACTTTCAAGGTTCAAGATACTCTTCCCAACACATCAAAGCAACAAGTGTGACATATTATCCAAGTAACTAATCTAGTCCCAATGTTTGATAATAATGTTATATGCAACCAAACCCACTTCATCATTTCCTCTGTCATACCCCAAAACTTATCCATGAACTGGGACTCTATTAGTTAGTTCTAACGTCAACATTTGTTTTCTTAAATCTCATCAATATAATTGCGTCCAATTTATCATCGTTAAACCCAAATGTCTCTCGTATATATTGACATTATATAATTTATTCAGCACCAACAATGCCATCCATGTATCTTATATATACTGCATAAGTTCAAGTCATCTCTTAAGGCATCCTAGTAACATTTCTTACGTGCCATTCAATCTGTAACTAGTAAATCTCACGACACCAATTACAACTTGAAATCAGAATTGATAGTTGTGAATATCTTAACTTTGTCAAACAATCAATAAAACATGTTTTACATCCCTTGTCACATATCAAGTATAGTATGTCTCCAAGGACTCCTAATCAAATTGAGAACCAATATCCTATCCAAACTTTTAATATTGTCACAACCTAAAGAACACTACCAAAGCAAGATCAATGACATAATTTCTCGGCTCAATACCCTAATTATAGTAAATCATATACTGGTCGATCGCTAAATAGTAATTCATCATATTTCAGCAACGAACAAATGCAAAAATCCCAAAATAACATAAACTTTTGAACCTCATCTCTCATTCAGTAGTTAACTCAAAACCTTATGTCCAAAGATCTTATCCTAGTATAGCAAGATAGTATCTAACTTAAGTTCCAAAGTTGCCAACAAACCAGTGATCCAACATTAGCTTCACATTTATTAGTCTCATTTCTAGTAACAATATCATTTTATGACTTCCCAATTAGCTATGATGATTGATCTCTTTCTACTCAAGGTATCCGCTGCTACATTCATTTTCAATGATGACAATCGATAGTATAACCACAAGTCTTTGACAATTATTCATATGTTTTGTCTCAAGTTCAATCCTTTCTGTGTCCTAACATACCTCAAACTATCACAACCAATTGTAAATCTAATTTAATAAATTTTTTTTCCATAGTGCCTCCAAATCTCAAATGCATGTATCATTGTTACTAACTCCATATCATGTGCTGTACGGTTTAACTCTTAGGTCCTTAACACCAAGATGCATAAGCTATTACCTTTTTGTTTTTCATTAACATACACCCTAAACCTTATTTTGAAGCATCTGTATACACCACGTATCCACCACTACCAGATGTTAAAACTACAATCAAAGTTGATGATAATATTCTCTTTGACTAATCAAAACATTGTTGACACGGCTTAATCTAGTGAAAAACTATCCATTTCTTAATACTTTGTCCAAGGACCAGTAATTATAGAGAATCTATCAACAAATCTCCTATTATACCCAACTACCCTAAGAAACTCCAAACTTCAGTTGCATTCATTAATATGCCTCACTTTGTAATAGCCATTATCTACAGGATCAGACATAATACTATCTCCAAATATCATATATCCTAGAAAAATTAACTGATTCACCCAAATATCAAACTTACTTAACGTAGTGTACAACTCTTCCTCTCCAAGATCTGCAACACTATTTTTTTTTTAGATGTTCTTCATACTCCTCTCTACTCCTCGAATATAATAAGACACCATCAGTAAAGACTATCACAAAATGACTTAACTACTGATCAAATTTTGATTTGTCAACGCATGAATGTGCATTATCCTCAATTACTAATAATCAGATCTCAAATTGATATTTGAAAATATTGTAGTTCCTTTCTAATAGTGCAGTAAACCATTAATTCTTGGTAATATATATTTATTTATTTATTTACTTTTTTATCGTCACCCTATCCAGTTAGTGATAATCAATACACATCGTCTTATAATATCCTCATAATCCACGAAAAATACTAGTGCTCTCAACATGATGTACACGGTCTGATAAAATCTTCTTTCCTCCGACAATTCTTCTAATTGCATTTTCAACTCCATATTCTATTATCCCAACAAAGTTTTCATAGTAAAATCAACTTCTATCTATGGTGGCAACCTAGTAAGTCATAAAGAAATATTTCAGCAAAGTCTCTTGCGAAGGGAATCTCTTCCATTTGAGACTAGCTCTTTGGTCTGTACCACGCTAGCCAAATATGCTACACATCCTCCTATCATCAACTATTCTGCCTCTATGGTTGATATTAAACAAACTGACATCACTTACTTATCTCCCACATTTACTACTTTTGGTTTACACGAGGATTTACTCACCACTTCCATTATACAAGTATCAATAAAACTTTATAATGCATGAATACATCTACCCCACAATTTACATCAGACTCCATCGAGTCCATCACTACAGTATCTACATGTAAATTTATATACTCAATCATCAATTGGTTACTCCTCTAACACAATTGTTAACTCCACCGACATTTAAAGGTATAATCAAGCTTTATTCATCCTATCGACACATCCCTACTACCAACTGGGTCAGCATCTGCTTCATGAGAAACCATCCTACATTAAACAATTCACCCACTAGATACCTCTCAAAGTAACCTATCACCCTAGAAACGTAGACCCGCTCTGATACCACCCAAATGTGACACCCCTTTCGTAATTACATTTCCATCTCATAACTAATTCACATTTAACCCAATTTAGATAAATCTTCTTATTATTACATTCTATATATGCCTCAATCGATTAAAAACCTCAACCGAATTCTTTACATAACATAATTTACCATTTCATGTGAAAAGAAAAATCGTGGAGTTTCTAGCTACTTACAAAACTTAAGATACTACTCCAGTTCGAGTTTAATATTATCGTTAATATGCAGCTTGAGCTTCCGACTAATGATGACACTTCAGTGCTGACCCACCTAATAAGGCTGACAACTGGCTACAAGCTAGCTAGACGAGTCACTGCAATCTATCTGCTGAAAAAGTACATGGCAAAGAGTGAGTTGCCAAGTCAGTAAGTATAGCTAATTAGCTATATATATATATATATACACAGACATATGAGCACATACAAGGAAGATCAATTTTTCATGACATAACAGCAGTCAGTCAATCAATATTTTTATGCTATATCACAATAGCACAAAGTAATGAATATCAACTGTCACTCGGGAATCAATACTAGAATCACGCGTCAGCCACCACATAATACATACACAATTATGATTTTATCATCTTAGGGCCCTGCTTAACCTAGCTGGAGTATATTCAATGGTTTGCCGGCTATCATCATCATTTCATCACATCATCATCATTTTTCTTTTTCTTCCGATATCACACAGCACACAGCTCGTATGATATCTCTCATCCACCATATCACACAGCACACAGCTTGTATGATATTACATCCTCCATCATATCACACAGCACACAACTCGTATGATATTACATCATCCATCATATCACACAACACACAACTCGTATGATATTACATCTTCCATCATATCACAGAGCACACAGCACGTATGATATTGACACAACTCGTATGATATTACATCCTCCATCATATCACACAACACACAGCTCGTATGATATTACATCATCCATCATATCACACAGCACACAGCTCGTATGATATGACCTCATCTCCCGTTAATTGATGACAACACACAGCTCGACACCAATCCCATCATCATAAACCATTGAATATGCCCCAGGTTAGTTAAGCCATTTCTTCATCTCAATTCACCATCTATCAATTAACGACCTCATAGCTCAACTCCAATCAATAATCAAATAGAAGCATGTCATAATCATTCACGACCACACCACCATTCATCATCATTCAGTAATATAATCGAAGTATATCAACAGTATTTACCATGTATGTCACATCAAAACATAGACATAACACATAACAACATTTCACAAGACAACCACATAATCCAGTTCAACATATAACAGTTTACGAACAAGATTACATAACCATGCATATTTATATATATATATATATACATCCAATTAACAATACTTACCTCAATTCCACAATGATTTAGTTAGCAGAGTGATGTATTCACTCTTGTACGCTGTTCTCGTGATCGATAAATAGTTGTAGGACATATAGTCAATATATCGAAAATATTGAAATTCCTTAATTATGCATTAACAATATTCAGACACTTCTCACTAATCTGTTAATATCTTATTTTACATAATTCAGGTCCTTAATCCATTTTCTACTACGTAAAGTAGACTCAATTATCTTTCCATCAGTATATATCTTGCTATATTTAAGTCAATGTTTATATTTTTAAGAATTTCCTTTACCGCCCCTTATCATGTGAATCATGCCTGCCTGAACACTGATCACTAATTAAATCATACCTTTAATTATAATTATTCAAATTAAAAACTGTTTTATTAAAATAAAATAGACATCCTAGGATTTCTAATGGTATAAAATATGTATATTAAATCATAGTAATAATTTGTTAATAATATGTACTATTCCTGTTCATTGTTTTCTCGAACAGAAATCTGTGTACAAACTTATAATTTCTCTCCAGACCAAATTAAAACTTGTAAATTCAATATTTTTACACTATGTACTCTCCTACGTCTCTAGATTCATATACAACAAGAATCATACGAATTGGATCAATATATAATGAGTTATTCAGGTTTTATCACAACCTGTCCTTTACAGTCGCAGATCCATAGAGCTCTACTTCAAAATTCTCCCAAAATTCGTATATCAGTTCAAAAATTATGATATTTACAGAATATTATATATTATCTCTCTAGTTTCATTTTAAGAAATAATCATACAAATTGAACCATTATAACTCAAGTTACAGGGGTTTTACGATACTCAGTCTGGGTTACCGCAGAAACAAGGCAACAGAATACATCCTACGATTTAGCCATTAAAACGAATAATTTAGCTTCTACGCAAAACTAGAAAGTTATAGGGGAAATCCTAATATTTTCATAGACACCAAAATCACTAAATTTGGACCGGTAAAACGTGAGATTTTCCTGAAAAACCGAGACTGATTGGACAGAGTTTTTCCTGTTATCATGTATCTCTAGCTTCACTCATCCATTTCTTCCATGTTCTTCATGGATCTAAGCTTAAAATCAAAATAAAAGAGAGTTCTTACCAATATCTGTGTAGAAGACTCTAGGCTTGAGTTCTTTGAGGAGGAAGAAATAATATAATGAACAAATCAAGTCCTATATATATATGTATTGTCAATGTCTCACTCCACCGCCTCACCCCTCTTTTCTTTCTTATATATATTAATTCTATTTATATATATTAGCTTCTAACATATTCTCAAATTTTCCATGGGTGATACAAGTGGTTTTTATATCATATATATATATATATAGAGGATAAGTTAGTAGGTGTGAACATATAGGTGTCTATATATATATATAAATATTATATTGCAATGAAGTATGTTGATAAGCATTAGTTAATTTGTTGTGTAGTGTAAATATATATATATATATATATACATATGGAATTTATTTTTATTTAAGATATTATATCTCCCCCTTGTATCTTCACAAATTTCTATTTTGACCCCACACTTGTATTGTTTCAAATCTTCAAGTACTTCCAAGTATAAATCTTATCATATAATTTATAATTAAGCACCAATTCTCATATAAATAACCACATTATATATCCATTTTATTATGCTAATAAATGACAAATCAAGTATTAACGTTGAGGATGTTACACATTGACCTCAAACCTCTTATCTAGATGGTGAGTATGGGCAACTTGCGACATGGGCTTAGCAAGTAGATCTGCTATGTTTTCGACAGAGCTAACTCAGTCCAACCGAAGTCACTCCTACTATCCATCTCTCTAAGCAGATGGTAGCGTCTAAGAATGTGCTTGGATCGGTGAGGAGATCTCAGTTCCTTTGCTTGCGCTATGGCCCCATTGTTATCGCAGAAGATAACTACTAGCTCAACGATGCTAGGTACTAAACCCAACTCTTGGATGTAGCTCTTCATCCAAACCGCTTCTTTAGCAGCTTCCGAAGAACTCTGTGGTGGAGTTAAGTTGTCCAAGATTGATGAGGAGCTTAAACAGATGTTGGACATCCCCTATGCTTCAGCTGTAGGCAGCATACAGTATGTTGTTCAGTGCACTAGACCTGGTGTGGCTTTCGCTTTGAGCGTAACTAGTCGATATCAATCGTGTGCTAGGGAGGCACACTGGAGTGCGGTCAAGACTATCCTGAAGTACCTGAAAAGGACTAAGGACATGTTCTTGATCTACGGCGGTGGAGAGTTGATACTGGAAGGCTATAGCGATGCTAGCTTCTAGTCGGATGACGATGATACCAAGTCTCAGTCTGATTATGTGTTCAGACTTAATGGTGGCGTGGTTGCTTGGAAGAGTTCCAAGCAGGCTACCACGGCGGACTCCACCACAGAGTTCTCCATCTTTAACTAACTCAGTCCAAACCGCTTCTCCATTTTGAGTTCTCCATCTTGAATCTCTTCAAAACTTTCTCAATATACGAGGACTGGGCCATTCCCAACATCCTTCTAGATCTATCCCTGTAGATCTTGATGCCAAGGATGTAGGATGCCTCGCCGATATCCTTCATGGAGAATTGCGTTAACAACCAAGCTTTAGTTGTACCTAACATCTTAGCATCATTCCCAATGAGCAAGATGTCATCCACATAAAGCACCAGAAACGCAACTGAGCTCCTGCTGATCTTCTTGTATACACAAGGATCGGACTCGTTCTTGATGAAATCATATCCCCGTATGACTTCATCAAAACGTATGTTCCAGCTTCGGGAAGCTTGTTTTGAGGCCATAGATGGACATTTGGAGACGGCAGACCTTCTACTCTTCTCCAATAGTTGTGAAACCTTCCGGCTGATTTATATAGATCTCTTCCTCTACGAAACCGTTGAGGAAGGCCGTTTTCATGTCCATCTGCCATATTTCATATTCATACCATGCTGCTATGGCAAGCAGTATGTGAATGGACTTGGCCATTGCTACAAGCGAGTAGGTTTCCTCAAAATCGACCCCGAGTCGCTGAGTGTAATCTTTCGCCACAAAGCCTGGCCTTGAAGGTTGTAACCTCCCCGTCAGTTCCAAGCTTACGTTTGTAGACCCATTTACACCCTATGGGTTTTACCCCCTTTGGGTGGGTCCACTAGGGCCCAAACCTGGTTTGTACCCATCGAGTCCATCTCGGATTTCATGGCCTCATGCCACTTATCCGAATTGATGTCCGACATCGCTTCTCCGTACGTCTTTGGATCATTATCCAACTGACCGGTCAGGCCCAGAAATCCATACCTATCAGGTGAATGGGATACTCTAGCCGACCTACGGAGGACTGGAACAATATCAGTGGGAACTACTGGCTCAGATGTCACTGCCGCCTCATGGGGTACCTCACTTGATTCCTCAAAGAGTACCTCATCGCGTCGACTATCCCATGAAAAATCCTTTTCCAAGAACACTGCGTTTCATGAGACAAAACCTTTTGCTCGGAGGGAGAAATAATACCCCGCAATTTCTCTCAGATAGCCGATAAACCTGCATAAACTAGACCTCGAGTCTAGTTTATCTCCCACTAATCTCTTGACATATGCGAGCAACCCCACACTTTCAAGTATTTGTAGGAGGCAGGCTTGCCATGCCATATCTCATATGGCGTCTGGGATATCTTCTTAGATGGCACCAAGTTCAAAACTTTGGCCGCCGTCTCAAGAGCGTATCCCAGAAGGAAAGGGGGAGTTCGGTAAAACTCATCATGGATCGGGCCATGTCCAACAAGGTCCGATTTCTCCTTGCAGACACACCATTAAGTTGCGGTGTTCCAGCAGGGGTCCACTGAGAGAGAATCCCATTCTCTTTTAGATAATCAGTAAACTCACCACTCAAATACTCTCCACCTCAGTCTGACCGAAGGGCTTTGATCTTTCGACCGGTTTGGTTCTCTACTTCAAGTTTGTATTCCTTAAACCTTCAAAAGGCTTGAGACTTGTACCTCATCAGGTAAACATAACCATACCGTGAGTGATCATCGGTAAAGGTTACGAAGTACGAGTACCCACCTCTAGCTTGAGTATTTAGTGGGCCACAGACATCCGTATGGATCAAATCCAATAGACCATTGGCTAGCGTGCTTTGTCCAACAAAAGGTTTCTTGGTCATCTTTCCCTTCAGACAGGATTCGCAGGTCGGTAGGTTGTCCAAATCATCTATTCTAGACTCTTTGAGTCCACCAACCTTCTTATCCTATCTTTAAAGATATGACCTAACCTCGCATGCCATATCTGTGCGTTATTGTGATCATTATGTTTTCGTTTGTGTTCTGCAATCATAATCCAATTAGACTGTTGAAGTATGTATAGACCGTTTACAAATGTACCAAGCAAATGAGAAATACCATCTTTAATAATGAAAAAGCCATTTTTATTGATGGTAAATTCAAATCCCTCCTTGTTAAGGACCAGGATGGAAACAATGTTTTTAATCATGCTAGGTACATAGAAACAGTCGTTTAGTACAATCCTAACATGACTACTAATGGCTAACTCCATTGATCCTACGGCTTTCGCAGCGACGGCCTTGCCATCGCCTAGCCTCAGGATCATCTCATCCTTGGTTAGCCTTCTGCGTCTTTGCAGTGCCTGCAAACCATTGCAGATGTGAGCACCACACCCGGTATCCAATACCTACGAAGTAGAATTAGTTATCATGTTTACTTCAACCACAAACATACCTGGGTTGGAGAGGAGTGTGGGCACTCCCTCTTCTAATGCCCCTTCCCTTGGCAATGCATACAGACATCATTTGCCTTGGACTGCTGAGAACCACGGGCCTTCCCTTTCCCTTTGCTCGGTCCCACCGGAGCAACAAGAGTGCCTGGAGCGCGAGCAGGGGCCGCAACCGTCTTCCCTTTTTCCTTCTTCCTCTTCCAGCGTCCGGCCCTCTTGCCATTCGCCTTGGAGGTTGAAGCCTCTCCTATGAATACTGCCGGCGCCGAGTTGTGGGTCGTTGCCTCGTATTGGACCAGCATGTTGATCAACTCATGAATAGACTTATCAAGTCCGTTCATGTTGTAGTTTACAACAAATGGGTCATAGGACAGAGGAAACGACTAGAGGATCACGTCAATGTACGTGTTATTGTTAAGCCCAGCTTTAAGGTCCTCGAGTTTTTTCATTAGGGAGAGTATCTTGACCCCATTACTTTATACAGACGCTCATTTGACAAGTTTGGTTCCAAAGAATGCTTTTGTGGTGGTATATCTAATATGGCTATCTGGAACTGCATAAACCTCGTTCATGCGGAGCATTATGGCGGAGACGTTGTCCAGCCTCTCATATTGCTTCTGGATGTCGTTAGACATCGAAGCCAGTATGATACTGCGCACTTTCTGGTTGTCCTCATGCCATTCTCGAACGTCAAACGTTCTTCTGGCGTGGACCCCTCCGGTAAGTCGCTCGGTGGCAGCTCGTCCAAGACGTAGCCTTGGTTCTCGAAACCGAGGACAATCCTCAGGTTTCTTAGCCAGTCTGAATAGTTCGTTCTGTTGAATTTATTAGTCTCAAGTACCATGGTTAATGGATTCTTAGACATATCTACATTAATGAAAATGTAAAGCAGAAATTAGCAGATGATGGTAATATTATTGTTCAAGTTGAAGACTTGGTCTTTTAGTCTTTAACCCTCCCACTATTTATACGAAAGTCCGCCACTCTCTAGTGGGCTCGGGATCCACAAGCGTAATGTCCATGCCCCGCTTTTACGATTCACATGAAGAAGACCTCGTGGGAGATATCCAATATCATTCTCATCCAATGAGATTCCCAAGATATTTTGCCTCACCTATTCGCATGGTTCCGAGGACTCCAAGTGAACCATGTTACTCAGTGTTGGGCCCGACCCATCAACCAAATCATGCCTCAAACTGTCGCTCCTCACGACTCGTGAGACAGGAAAATAGCGAACGCAGTCTTTTTGTTCACGACAATGGTGCAGCTTTCCCCTAGTCCAAGTGTGCCACGACTCGTGAGACCACATTTGGGTAGTGGTAGCTTCCTCAGCACATTGCTGTGGGTGGAAGGCTTGGACAGATCAAAATACCATTTTTATCCAAGTTCGTTCTGGGCCTAATATTTAATTTGGTCTAACAAAATGAGAGTTTGTATACGACCGAGACCTCATCACATTATGGTGTTTTAGCATGTATAAATATCCAATATTTAAAGCGATAAATAAATATGCCGCATGCAGAAAACATAGCATACCCCTGTTAGGATGATCACAAGCCCAACCTATGCGACCCACTAAGCCAGCAGTGAGTCTATGGTCTGTCTAGGCTGGTCCTAAATTATTACAATAATAATATACCCATTGTCATTCCAATGGGTCTTGTAATGCTCTTGTTTCACGCCTTAATGCTCCACCTTGGGATCTCCGACTACATATGCGTGTTAAAATTAAAACCTCACCTATCCTATCTACTCTCATTACAAATGAAAGTAATACATTGAAATAATAACTGGCCTTAACATCATGAGGCTGAAATACAGGAGATGATAGTCCTGAAACAAGAGGAACACAGGCCCCACCCAACAGAAATTAAATGATCATACATTCATCCAGACACAAGGTCTAGGGCTCTTGTGATCATCCCATGTTGATACCATCAACGCACATAACACAATTATTCCAAATAATCATGCATTAAACCAATGGATATTCCCAATATGCAAGTGATGTCCAACATCACAAAAAGCATAAATATATAAATAACATGCAAAATTTAAATTTCAATTTTAATGGACATTACAAACAATGCATCCAATGCATGTATTAATCCCAAGTTAAATGAGCAAATTTTGATCAAAGGAATACTCCAATTATTTCAAAATCAAATGTGCAAAATTAATCCATTTTTAGAATAATGTGCAGAAAAAAATAGAAAATCAAGTTTTCCAGAAAATATCGAAAAACGGCACAAAACGGCCCAGCCGTTGTGCCTGCCGGCCAGCCGCGCACACAGGGCAGCGCGCGCGCACCCCGTACTGTGCTGGCCTCGGCCAGCAGCGGCTTACTGCGCACAGCGCACGCGCGCCCGTCCACAGCATCCGTGCGCACGACGCGCACGCAGGCACCCGCCTGCGCACGGCCGCCCCTGCCAGCACGCCGGGCCTGCGAGCCAGTGACCGGCCGGCAGGGGCGGCAGCCTACCGCTGCCACTGCTGTCCGTTTTTCCATATTTTTCAACATCATTTTTCAGCACAAAACAGTAATAATAATCTAAAAATGAGCATGCAATTTTAGATCCAATCTAAGAAAATAAGCATGCCAAAAGTCCATCAAATTCAAACAATTGAATCATCATATTATTCATATACTTGTGTAATCTAACATGCCATTAAAGCCATAAAAGCAAGTAGATCATGCCAAGCACATAGATCTATGCTCTTTACATCGAACCGGGCTCTGATACCACTTGAAGGGACAAGCGGATCCGCCCGGGAGCGCGAGTGGAAGCGAGAAAGCAAGAAATGGTGCATAAATTTAAATCATATTTAAATAAATGTATCGCAAGGTGTGTACCCTTGGGTGCTCAACTGGGCGTTCGATGTAGAATGTATTAATGTTAAAAGCATACATGTAATATGTAGGGCATAGATAAATTGTAAATCAACCAAAGCGTAATAAAACCGTTACGTTTGATGATCTACGTATACGCGGCTACTTGCGTTGTTCGTTCTCCAGAATGCTCACGAAATCCAAACGTATGGATTCTCCAAAGGTGATCCACACCACACCGGAAGAAACGCACGTTCTCCTTGCTAGAGAGAAACGGGTTTATGAAGAAATCGGTTTAAGAGAAAAGCACTATGAATTAGTGTTCTCTTAAACCTCCTTTGTTCTTCCTCTTGATTCGAAATCAAGTTAAGAACACAAGTAGAAAGAGAGGGATATGGCCGAGAGTTAGAGAGAGAAGAGAGGGCCGAAAATTCTTCTTCTTTTTCTTTGAAAAATATGAATTATAATTCTCATACATAAGGTGTTGTATATACTCCTATATATACATAATTAATGTGATTATTGGAATGTGTCTAGGTTCTTCCAAGGATGTCATGATACATTCCAATCAATCACCATTAATTCTTCAATCAAGCCTACCAACTTTTAAGGTATGATCAAATCATACCAAAAGGGAAGAGCTTGATTGGAGTTGATTTGTCTCTTTTCAAAAGAGATAAGTCAACATACCACCTTGCATGAAACATGGCTAATTTTAGCTTCCTCCAAGGGAGCACTTTGGCCATGTTTAATATGAGAAGAAGTCCAACTTCTTCCTATTCCAAAATAGGAATTATTTCTCCTCTCGGGTCAAAATTTAACAGACCGAGTTTTATCATAATCCAATTACGATGAACCCAACATTAAATCCAATTTAATGTCCGCTTAAATTATTCCCGTTGATCTTTTAATCCAATTAAAAAATCCAATGTCTCAACTTTTCATATTTAATCGAAAATCCAATTTACCAGTTAAACGAGGGTCGGATACAATATCGGCCCATCCATCGAATGGACTATCCCTTAAGTAATCCAATTACTTATTTATCCTTCGAGATTGACTCTAAGTCAATCTCTCAACCTCCTCGGTGATTTGTGTGTAACCCTCTAGGTTCACGCTCAGCTAGACTTGGGCCCGTGTCCCACAAGGGCCCGTTACCATGGGTGGCCGTCTAGCAACGGTTCATGGCACTAGAGACTAGGTGAATATTGGCGTGAACATTTAGGCGCCGATCCCGTACGGGTCCGGTCCTTCCGTCTACCGTCTCCCGGCCTTGGGCATCGGTTCCCATCCTTTAATAGGCATCTATGCCCAATACTCGAGACTACGTATGCTTCATTCCATCGACATAGGAAACCATTCCCTATTCGACCAACCACTGTGGCCACAGCTTTAAACAGCATAAACGTGTCTCCGCGTGCATAGGAGATACCACTGTCACATACTGACAGGGGACGGATCCTCTTCTTGGAATCCACCGTCCTCGCTACACATTCCGACTGCACTGGACAATGCTTATAATGATCATCTTACAGAATGATCACCTTTCGCCAGATCCAAGATACAATCGTCCTGTGCACGCGACTGCCATGATCCCTCAAGTTTGAGGACTACTCCCGTACTATCGGAACAGGGGAAATCAAATCATACCGACCAAGCCTCCAAAGCTTCCATATGATGATCCCCGTGAGTCAGTCTAGTCGGCTCGACCCCAATCGACCAACCCATGAAGATCGTGTAGGCGTCCCACGCCTGTCGCCGATGAAACACGACACTTATCGAATGAACATGACTCTTGATGCAAGTCTCAATAGGACTCTCGATGCCCTGTCTCGAGGTCCTCGACTTGGAACATTTCAGACCCAACTCTAAATCAGTTGGTTTCATGACCACCATCCAATGCGTGGCCCAATTGCACGAGTCGTTAACCATGGTCTGTGGGCTTTGTTGCGATATAAGTAAAACACCCTTTTAACAAAATGTACGATGAGCGCAACAAAGAAGGTACAATTGGTGATAAACACTCATCTTATTCATCACATAATAATATTACATTTACATCAAGTTGTCAAGATAGGTTATAAATCGCCAAACCTATTGGCTTTCTGGTCACCTATTCTAACAGGCTCCATACTGCGAGTAAGTGTATAGATACATATATGTAGTCTAACGGTCAAGAGAGTTTGAACATGTATATTTATAATTATCATTATTTCAGAAAAAGGTTGTTCTTAAATGAACTGTACGAGCAACACCATTCGAAGGACCCAATAAATTTAGCAACTGGTGGCAACTGAATTCAAGGATTGGTTCGAACGTCGTGTAAGTGTCAATTTCTTATAAATTATTTCAATTAGGTCAATTCCTTATTCATTATTTCAATTGCTATTTAAATTGTAGGTGAAACCCGAATCAAACTACACGAATAATGAATTATTGAAGTTGCATTATTGGGGTCCTAAGGTAGAAGTGACGATGTTCCCGTGTTAATTCATGAATGGTTTCAATTTTCACACTAAACGTCACAACGTCGACAAGTCAACTATGAATTGTGGGGTGTGTGAAAATCTCATCATATACAAACATGGACAGTGATTTCTATGGGATCCTCAAAGAGATAATTCAATTAGATTACCCACTTATTCGAACATGCACATTATTTTGTTCAATTGTCATTGGGTCAATCCGGTAAGAGGTATGAAGATACACCGTCATTATCACCACGTTGATGTCAATTTCAAAATATTGTACCAAAAGAATGAACCATTCATACTGGCGCAACAAGCAATATAAGTCTACTACACAGATTAGCCCGAGCATGAAGAGAGACAAAGCTAACTAGAAAGCTGTTTGGAAAATGAAGACACAAAGAGTAATCGATGACTCGCGATGGACCGAGATCGCCTATCAAATGGATGAAGTCATACCTACTCCAAATGGTATAGACAATTAAATGTACGACTTGCATGATCCAACTGCTATACAATTAATCATTGATCTATCCGTGGCACAATAACAGGGAGTAGGTACATCCTGCTCACCAAACAGTGAATCTCATGATGAAGATGACGAAGATAGCTTTGAGGAGTATGAGACCGAAGAAGAGACTTATTAAGTGTGTAGTGCTTTCTTATCTTTCCAATGTGTAGTGAAAAAATTGTAGTTTAAACATTGTATTAATTATAAGTTTTTTTAAGAATAAAATAACTTTGGAACGCTTCTTTTAAGTATGCATTACAACTACCGTTCCTAACTATAAATACTAACTAGAAATTCAAAGATAGGAACGGTTTTTTCAAACTGACCGTTACAAAATTAGTTGCAACATAATTTCAGTTCGGCGCGTTCTGAAAAATAGGTAGGAAATTTGAAACATGGAAGCGTTGAAGTATATTTGACCGTTCCAATTACAGTTTCAACTTTTCAGTTTGACGCCTTCTGGAAAATTAGGTGGGAAAATGAAATTTTGGAGCGGTTAATTTATTTTAAATCGTTCCAAGATTTAATTTCTAGAAACCATTCCTAATTGTATTCAATAACAGTTCCTATGTTATTGTTATAAGAAAACCGTGTCAAAGTTAATAACTAATTGTTTCAAAAACTATTCTAGAATTGTCTATGATCGTTCTGGGGAAGATATCTCAACATCCGTGAGTCGGTTTAACACCAAACCTAAGCGCATACAAGATTATGAATTATGTTTCATATCTAACGGTGTGATTTTCAATCACATGGTCTGGTTGAAGGTTGTACCGTTTCGAATCAATAAGATTACGGACCAGATATGATATCTCGATATCCGACCACCGAATTGTTCTAAACTTCATTAGATGTATTCTTTTATGTATTCAATTATATCTAACGGTCTGATCAAAATTTTTACGATTTGATTAGGCGTAATAATATAATAATATTAGATGTTATCAACATATGTGAAATGCTAACAAATTTGATTATATAAATATACTTCATGTTGTGAACATGTATCAATCTTATTAGTTGTCCAAATACATAAATTGTATACTCTTATACACTCATTAATGTGTTCCATTCGTATTTTTCTTAATTTTTATTTATTTTGTAGGAAAATAAATTATTGTTTGCAATATTAATAAGAATGGTCTATTAGTATTTTTCTTAATTTTTATTTATTTTCTAAAATAATAAATTATTATTTACAATATTAATAGGAATGGTCTATCAACATAATAAGAATTGTTACAAACATACAGTTCTATGAACAACGTTGTTTGTACGTTTAGGAACGGTCATGGTAACGCTTTTCGAATAAATTACCATTCCTATGGGTTTCTTAAAAATTATTAATTATTTGGAAATTTGTTAGGAACGATTGTTTAAAAGATAGGAATGATAATTGGAATAGGCGATGTTTATTACTTTTAGGAATGGTCCGAGGAACGGTAGTATCACGGGAACACAAGGTCATGAGTTAAAATCATGTCATTTTTCAGTTCAAAAACGGTGTTGTTCTTGTTGCAATACAACATCGTTTTATCATTTTGGAATGGTCGTTGTATTACATTTTGGAACGGTGATCGTTCTAAAATTTTAGTATAAATTTCACACTTGGCAGATTTTTTCTCACACTTCACTTCCCCCCCCCCCCCTCACTCTCTCCCTCTCGATCTATATTTCCGCCCCCCCCCCCCCCCCCCATGTCTGTGCCGCCATCATCCACCGCCGCATGTGCTGCCACCACCACCGGCTCTCTCTCACGACTCTTTACCTCCTCTTGTTTAGGCCCCCACCATCCACTGCCTCCACCGCCACCGTTTGCACCTCCACCACCACCATCTGTGCCTCCACCACCACCGTCCACGATTTGCAGCAAGTAGGCCACAAATTTTCTTTTTACTTTTCTGTTCATGAATTTTTTGTGTAATTACTGTTGATGAAATAGTTAGTGAATGAATTTTCTTTAATTCTTATGTAAAATTTTATGTAATTTTTTTTTATTATGAAATTGTTAGTGAATGAATATTGGTTGTAATTTTATGTGAATATTGTATGTAATTTTCTATTTATGAAATACATTGTTGTTGATATTGTTGATAATTTTCTGTAATATTGTATGAATGTGATTATGAATTGTATGTAATTTTCTAAATTTTTTGGAATTTATATTCATTTTATGTAATTTCTGTAATATTTGGTATTATTGTGAATTTTCTGGAATTTCTGTGCAATTTCTGTAATTTCTGTGAATTTTTCTATTTAATTCAGAAATTGGTGTTAATTCTGAATTTGTGTTATTTTTCTTAAGTTTTATGTAAAAACATGTGGGTTTTAGCCAAATAATAGGAAAAAAAGGATAAATTGCATAACACCCCCCTGTGTTTTAGGAAAATAACGCAAAATCCCCTTATGTTATGTTTATAGGCAAAAAACCCTCCGTGTTATTTAAAATACAGCAAAATACCCCCTCTCCATTAGACTTTAATGGAGAGTGAGGAACACACGCGGGTGGTGCGAATTGGCATCATTTTTGACCGATCTTATTGTTAATCTTAGTTAGCAAATGTCCATTTTGCACCCATTTGTTAGACATTTAAGTGTGGATATATTTTTCTTCTCCCATTTTGCAAAGAGCATCATTTCAATAAATTATATATTATTGATTAATTTAATTTAATATTTAGTTTTTATATATTTTAGAAAAGTATATTTATTTATGAAATATATTAACTAAATATTAAAATACCCAATATATATAATATAAATTAACAAATCACAATACTAAAATTAATATAAAAAATTTACTTTTCAAATTTAATTATTTATAAGAATATAAATAAAAAATTATTTATAACAACTATATATTACTAACTAAATTAAAATTTTATTTAGTTTAAACATGTTTCAATAAATTATAGTTACTTATAAAATATATTAATTAAATATCAAAATACTAAAAAAATATATAAAATATTTGAAGTTATATTATTTACAAATAATATTTAGATTAAAATAACCATGTTTTTAAAATAAAAATTTAAAAGTTCTTTTATTATTTTTAAATTTTGAAAATTTAAACTAGTTTTCCTTAAAAAATATTTTTTTTCAAATTCAGATTATTTTATTTGTATATGTTTATATATAAAATATGTAAAATAATAAAATTATAAACAAATTAAAATAAAGAAAAAAAGGCAGAAAAAGGTCGTCTTCCCCGCCACCTCCAACTTATGGCCATCGGCCGTCTTCCCCGCCGCCTCTGCCTTTTGGACAATGGCTGCATCGCTTAGATCGAGAGGCGACCGTCGCCCCCACCACCACCATCAGTTGCCGCACCAGCGGCAGAGCCCAACATAGACCCGTCTACTCTGGTAACGGCCGCATAGGAGGTCGGACCGTCTACTCCTGCACCGGCGGTAGATCGGGCCTATCCATGGGCTGCACCAACCCCAGCACCACCACCTGCACCACCAGTCCCCCTATGATCAACTCGCTAGTATATCGCCCTCGCTGACACGAGGTGCCAGTAAATTGCAGCTACCTCCCATGAGGTTTGACATAATTATAAATACCCCCTTGTTGTTTGAAAAACTACAAATACCCCCTAAGGTTTTTCATTTTTAACCGAAGGCCTGAAATTAACCATTTTGCCCTTGAATTTTTAGTTAGAATTATAAAAAATCAACTGAGGCAAATTGCATTATTGCTCCTCTGTGTAAAAAATTTAAGAAACCTCTCCCTGCGCATTGTAGTCCAACAAAATTCAAACAATTTTAGGAATAATTCAGTTTGCATAAGGGCATTTTGGTCAGTTCACCCATAAAAATGGATGAAAATGGGTTATTTGTTATACGGTTACAAACCTCAGGGGGTATTTGTAATTTTTCAAACAACGAGGAGGTATTTATAATTATGCCAAACTTCAGGGGAGATTGTTGTAATTTACCCTTTTTGTTCCCCACCCTTGGGTATGTTAGCGCCAGGTGCCACCAGAGCACCAACATTTTTGGTTCGAGAGCATGAGTGTATTTTATTTTAATTTCAATTTAATGTTATAAATTTAATTTTTTTTGTTAAATATTTTAACAATTTCTTTCTTTTTTTTTTGTAATATTGCAGATGACGTACTGGTGGGACTGCGACGATGAGTCCATGTTCCGTGTATTCCACATGTTCGCGGGAAAGTTTATCCAGAAGCGCTTCACTCTCGCCAGACAGTCTCTGGTGAAGCCGGCATGGCTGGCAAATGAGGTCTAATGCCAACTCCAACTTTACTGGGCAAGCGAGGAGTCATAGAATGAATCAGCCCAGAACAAGGCCAACTAGTCGGCAACCCCGCGACATCATCTACTGTCTACCGCGGCCTGTGACGGAGATGGAGTTATTCTCCAGATGCTACAAAAATAAGGCTGATGGAGGCTGGAGCAGCCCGAGGGCAGTGGAGGTTGCGGTAATTAATTGTAGTCCAAAATTTGTATCCTTTAATTTTTTGCAATACTAATAATATGTTGGTTTGTTTTGCAGGAGATGTTCCAGAAGTTGCTTGAGGATCACCAGTATCAGACCATGGCCAATTCTCATGATATTTCGATCGTCGGAGGATTCAGTGGCGATGACCGAGCAGGATTGGTGGCTGACAGTGGAGGATTGGATGGTCCGGCTCGAGACGATGATGGTAGAGATGATGGCCATGATAAAGTCCATGCAGACCAACATCTCTACTATCGGCCCTTCACAGCCTCCGACAGACCCTCGTGCCCCAAACGATGCCGACATGGACCATGACGATGAGGGGGAATAGGGTGTAGATTAGGATTTTTTTTTAATATCTGCAATTAAAACGGAGAATTTTTTATTAATATTTTTTTTCATAATTATTCATAGTTTTATGTGAATCGCATAACATCATTCAATCTTAATTATTCAACAAAATTAAAAAAAAAAATAATTTTTATTTTATATAAATTATTATTGAAAACTTAAAAAAATTAAGTAATAAATAATTTAGGAATGGTCTTTTGAGTGGTTAGGTATTGCCTAAAATATCGAATGAACCGTTCCAAACCTAGATCGCACAATCTTGATGACCGTTCCATAATGCATTCCAAATAAGGGTCAAAACTGTGCCTAAGTTTCCCCCATAGTTAATCACTATATATCATTGTTGCTCCAAATACACATTCTTTAGCCGTGCCAATAATGTATTCCAAATTAAGATCAACATCGTTTTTAAGGACATTCCAAAGTTGGTTTCAACTATAGTTCGACATACAATTCCAATATCTATCACCCGAATAAAAACAAACCGTTCGAAAATGTATACCAAGAACAGTGGAAAAATGCATCTGTCATACATTAAAATTGATGCAAATCAAGTTGCAAATCCCATTCCAAATTATGTCAAAAAATAATATAATCTAACCGTTCCAAATAATAATTGAGTGATCCAAATACACAAATTACATATTCACACAGGCAAACATAATCAGGAACGGTATTTAGCATATGCGTCAAAAATTGTACCAAAATAGGCACGGTCATTACGTAGCCGTTCCTAAATATGAGGAACACCGTGAATTACAACAGAAGGTCACCGCTTCCATTATTGTTCCAAATTGTGGTCCAGGTTCATCCAGCGACTTTTTTTTTTAGTTCCAAATTAAAAAAAAATAAAACCAAAACAATTTCCCATTATTTTGTAGTGTGAGTTAGTTGGATTGAAAAAGATCTAATAAAAGATTTTAATGAGCTTTCAGCTGGAGGTGAGGTCGTATGAGTAATATGTGATAGAATTGTTTAGATGAAAGAAAGACACATGGAAATTCATACTATCGACTGACCTCGTAGGATTACTGAACGGAGTGTGCCAAGAGGGTTTTATGGGTGAGAGAGAAATCCGGGTTTCAGGGTAGGGTAGTCAATGAGTAAATAATACTCAAACCGAAGATTATGCTCATGTATTTATTATAATAGGTGATCAGAAAACCAATTGAATTGGCGGTTTTGGAAACTATTCAAGCAGTCTTTATTAATTAAAGTGATATTTTATTAGTGAATATGATAAGTTTTCATACTTGGAATATATATATCTATTGTGCTTACCGATCCCTTACGTTATATATATACTTGGAATATATATATATATCTATTGTGCTTACCGATCCCTTACGTTATATATATACTGGGAATATATATATACTTGGAATATATATATCTATTTTCTTACGTTAAACGAACCTTTAATACTCTTTAACGTCACAACAGATCCCACAAACCAATTGGATAACCCATATAGTTGTGCGCGCATTGGATGACAACTATGAACCAACTTCTGAGGGTTGCTCTGAAATGTCCGAATCGGGGACCTTGATACTTCATTGATGAGTATCGTGTTTAATCGACAATAGACGTTGGACGTCTATACGATCTTAGTGGGATGGTTGACTGGTTGTCAAACTGACTGAACTAATTCGTGATGAATTGTTATATCAAAACCTTGGAGGCTTGGTCGGTATGTGTGGAATTCCACAGCTCCGATAGTATGGGGAGTAATTCTCAGACTTGAGGAACAATGAAAATCACATACACATAATGGTTGTATCTTGGATCTAACGAGAGGTGATCATATCACGGACATGATCATTATAAGCGTTGTCCAGTTCAGTCAGAATATGTAGTAAGGACGATGGGTTCTAGGAAGAGGATCCGTCGAATGTCAGTATGTGACAGTGGTATCTCTGATGAACTCAAAGACGCGTTCATGCTCTTAGAACTTGTGGCCACAGTGATTGATGAATAGGAAATGGTTTTCCATATCGAAGAATGGAACGAGCATAGTTTGGAGAATTGAACATAGATGCTTAGTCTAGGATGAAAATCGACGCCCAATTCCATGCCCTAGACTAGACTAGAAAACAGTAGATGGAAGGACCATACACGTATGGAACTCGGGAGCTTGAATATTCACGCCAACATTCACCTAGTCCCTAGTGCCATGAACCGTTGCTAGACGCAACCCATAGTAACAGGCATTCTTGATCAATGGTTAATCAAGAATGATCAATTAAATAAGATTTAATGGATCAATTGTGTTGAACACAAGCCCAAGTCTAGCTGAGGGTGAACCTAAAGAGTCACACACAAATCACCAAGGTGGTGGAGGAATTAATTTAAAATTAATTTTGGAAGATGGGGGTTCATTTAATTGGATTATATTAATTCCAAAGAGTATAAATAGTTGGATTATTAATGTGCGATAGTCCATTGGATGGATAACCCAAGATTAAATTAATTTGATTAATTTAATTGTGCTTTCTTAATTAATAAATTGAATTTGTTAATTAAAGGAGTTTGTGCTTATTTCTCCAATTGAATTAGAAGACATAAAAACATGTTTAGTTGGGTTTTAAATTAAACTCGATTTATTAAAACCGCTTGGACTTTTGGGCCTATTTTAATTTATTTGAAATGAGGCCCATTCCACTAAAATACTGCCCAAAGGGCTGAGTTGACTTCCATGTAAGTAAAGGAGGAGTTGGACTCCTCCCTACATGGAAAGAGGAGTTGACCGGGTGTGCTTTTGGAAAGCACAACTAGCCATAAAAACATGCTCTTCTATATGGTATGATTTGCATCATACCAGATGGAAGCTTGCTTGATTGGAGGGATGGAGTTTGAATGACTAGGTCTTCATTCTTGCTCTCCCTCCAGCATAATTCCAAGGAAGACCGAATTCCCTCTCATCTATACCACATTCTCGTCCTCTGCTCTCTCTCCCACTCTCGTTCTCTCGCTTCTTCGTTGATCTTGGATCAAGTGGAGTGCAATTGTGAATCAAAAGGTACACTAATCCATAATGTTTTCTTTGATTCTTTCTTCCTAGGCCTAGCCTTTTGTAGCAAGAAGACTTGGAATTTATTAATCGGCTCCCATTTTCGACCAGACATCTATGTATATAAACCCAATTATGTTTCTCCATTAATCAACATAGGAAACCCACTTTTCTATTTGATCGTCTGTCGTGGTCATAGTCTTTCCAGAGATGAACATACATTAGAGCATATAGGAAATTACTATCATCTCCTGATGGTCATAGATCCTATTATGGAACTCACTAGCCTCTGTATGTTTTTTTACAGCACTGGAACTGGGCTTATTATGACCATGTTAAAGCAGAGCCACATTTTCCAAGACCTAGGTATTGTCGCCCCACGTATGAGGCCATTGTGGCTCCTCAAGTCAAGGACTAAATCCTGTACTATCAGGAATTCAAGTCATACCGACAACGCTTTGTCAGCCGCCCACTAAAAATGCGTAGACTTCACACATTTGTTGTCAATGAAACTTTACACTTATCAAATGGATGCATTACTAAGTGCAAGTCTGTATAGAACCTTCGATGCCCTATCTCGATGTTCTCTACTGGAACATGTGAGACCATCCCTTAGAAGTTGGTTTTGTAGTCACCATCATATGCACGAGCAAACCTCATTGTTTATGTACGGTCTGTAGGCTTTGTCCGTGACATGCATAAGAAGCAGAAAAAGTGAAGACGACAAGACGACCAAATGATTTTACTTTACTCATTATATTTAACATTATATTGAATAAAATTGTCCTCTACCGTATATGATAGAGGACAAATTGTTGCTTGCTGGTCACCTATACCAACAACTCCTGCTTCCCCAAAAGCCAATTACCCATGTACTAAAATCTCATCTTCTTAAGATGTAGCACATGGATCAAACGGGATAGGTTAGCAGGTCTACTTTGTTTTTTGTGTTGTGCATTCCAATCCCTTCGCACGTGTGTGTTGGGGTTTATGACGAGGTCTAAGCTTTCATGCTTGCACAATAGCCCATTGTTATTAGAATATAACTACGGGTCTGGTAGTGCTAGGTGCCACATCCAACTTTTGGATGTACACTTTTTCCAAACAACCTGCTTGTAGTTTCCCAAAACAACAAAAAACTTGGCTTCTATCCTGAAGACTGATACTTCTTCAACATCTTTTCATTGAAGCTCAAAACATGGAGGTGGGTCCCCATCATTAACCCAGCCAATCATGACCTGCTGGGCCATGAGCAGGGAGGTAAGGCCCATAAAGCTGTTTCTTATCTTTACTAACCTGTCTTAAATTTGTTTCTTATCTTTACTAACCTGGCAGGCCCAAGAAAAAAGCTTATTTCAGTCGGACACATGAACTGAAAGCCTAGGGTAGGCGTGTGGATCGTCCCGGGAGTAGCGCGAATGCGGAAGCGCGGTATGATTAAAATTGCAAGAATTTAAACATGCATTGATATACATAAAATAAATTCGTTCAAGGGGTGTTCCCTTGAAACTCCCGGACGTTTGGTGTATCTCATGAATAATAAAAGCACTTATAAAATCATGGAGGCCATAGGCTTTAAAATAAAAGGGGGCGAAAATCTTAAATCAGGAACCTACGGATTGTCGTTTTCGTCTTGAAACCGCTACTCGCGTTGTTCCCCGTTTTGCTCCAAGATCTCGAACAGGAGACCCTCTAATTCGTACATGCAATCCGTCCACGTACTTTGTTACTCGTGCTAGCGAAAGAACAAGTGTGTATAGTATTTTGGAGAGGACGGAATGATCAAACGTTATTGAATTAACGAGATCAAACCTCCTTAGTTCAACTGTAAACACAAAAGAACTTGGAAGAGGGAAGAGAGAGAGAGACGCGGCCGAGAGAGAGAGGGGAGCCGATTGTGTGTGTATTTCAAAGTTTCATCATCACTTCTAAAGAGGATTCTTAGGAGTATTTATAGAGGAGGAATCCTATTCCTCTTCTATCCCCTACACATTGAAGACTCCTAGTTGAATAGGATTTGACCTAGTCAAATCCTAGTCAACTACTAGCTTCTTGGTCAAACCAATCCTAGCCATTGATTCATCTCTTTTAATCTCAACCGTTGATTTATTTAATGGGATATTTAAATCTTATTTAAATAATCCTTAATGGCAATAAATAAATATATCAAATATAAATATTTATTCCAAGCCCATTAAATTAATTTCTAATAAATCTAATTTATTAGATAAATTCCTTATATCTAATACAAGGAATTAATTTCTTTCCAAGAAAAGAAGGACCCGATTAAATCCAATTTAACCTCTTCATTTCTCCAAAGAAGGACCCGATTGAATCCAATTTAATCGCTCCATTTCTCCAAACATTTAATTTCAAATTAAATTAGATTACGTGTACCGATTGTGTGTGACTCTTTACGTTCACCTTCAGCTAGACTTGGTTGGATTCCTAGAACCTGCCCGTCACCATGGGTGGTCGTCTAGCAACGGTCCATGGCACTAGAGACTAGGTGAATATATGGGGATGAACATTTAGGCTATACAGTACATCTATCCTTCCGTCTACGGTCTCACCACTTAGGGTCTAGGGCATGGATTATGTAGGCACCCATTTTGGACCTAAGTGTCGGTCTGTCCTCTACGAAATGCTGCAAGGGAAACCGTTCCTTTTGTTCAGTTACTGTGACCACAGATTTTAGGGACAAGACATAGAGTATTTGTGAGACACAACGGTCAACACCTTTTGACAGGAGACAGATCCTTTCTTGGAAACTACTGTCACTTTGTATACCGAAACTGCACTAGACATGGCTTATGACTACTCAAGTGCATCTTGGCAATCTCTCACCATACCTAAGATACAGTCCCGATGTACAGGTAAATTCAGCGATTCCTCAAGTCAAAGTACTTGACCTGTACCGTTTACTCAAGTCAAAGTACTTAACCGACCCTACTCAAGGTCCTCCGTAAGATGGTTCCCGCAAGTCACCTCAGTCAGCCGCTCCCCAGCAGGCCAACTCACTAACACTGCTTAGACGACCCTCATCACCCGTCGATGAAATACGACAGCAGATGCTTAGTGCAAGTCTCAAGGGGAATCTCGGTACCCATTTTTGAGATTCCTTGACTTGGAGATTCCAGACTGATTCGGCGGAACTGATTTCATGGACCTACCTCCAAGCTTAGTCCCAGTCCCCGAAATGCGATTTCAGTTTGTGGGCTTTGTTTGTGTAGTGAACAGTTATAAAGCAGATAAAGTGAACACAAACAAAGTACGTGCCAAATGAATTTCACTTCTTTATTCATTAAGGATTTATTAAAACTTCAAAATTGTTAAGACATTGGTTACAATTCGCCTACCAAGATTGGCTACATGGTCACCTATTCTAACAATCTCCCACTTGACCTTAAAGCTAATCGCCCATATTCCTAATCCCCATCTTCTCAAGATGTTGAGTATGAGCGCTCTGCGACATAGGCTTTGTCAGCGGATCTGCTGTGTTGTCTGCTGAGTTGACTCGGTCCATCCGAACGTCACCTCTTCCTACCATTTCTTTAGAAGGTGGTGGCGTCTAAGAATGTGTTTAGAACGGTGATGAGATCTCGGTTCCTTTGCTTCACAAAAGATGACAATGGGCTTGGCGATGCTAGGCACCACACCCAACTCTTGGATATAGTTTCTCATCCAAACCGCTTCTTTAGCAGCGTCTGAAGCTGCTATGTATTCGGGCTCAGTGGTGGAATCAGCAGTGGTTGCTTGCTTGGAACTTTCCAAGCCACCACCCCTCCATTGAGCCTGAATACATAACCCTATTGAGACTTGGCATCATCGTCATCAGCCTTGAAGCTAGCATCGCTAAATCCTTCCAGGATCAGTTCTCCATTGCCATAGACTAAGAACATTTCCTTACTCCTTCTCAGGTACTTAAGGATGCCCTTGACTGCATTTCGATGTTCCTCTCTTGCACAAGACTGATATCTGCTTGTTACACTCAAAGCGTAAGCAATGTCATGTCTAGTGCAGTGAACTGCATATTGGATGCTTTCTACGGAGGAAGCATAGGGAATGATTTTCATCTTTTCAAGTTCCTCATCAGTCTGCGGGGACTGTTTCTTGGATAACTTGATCCCATGCCTTATGGGAAGGAATCCTCGTTTGGAATTGTCCATCCGAAATCTTTTCAGGACTTTTTCCATATACGAGTTTTGGGCGAGGCCTAACATTCTCTTAGATCTGTCCCTGACAATCTGGATGCCTAGAATGTAGGAGGCTTCACCCAAATCCTTCATAGAAAACTGAGTTGATAACCATGCTTTTGTGTCACCCAACATTCTAACGTCATTTCCTATGAGTAGAATGTCATCCACATAAAGCACTAGGAACACTATTGAGCTCCCACTGACCTTCTTGTATACACAAAGGTCGGATTCATTTCTGATGAAATCATAACCCCGTATGACTTTGTCAAAGCGAATGTTCCAACTTCGGGATGCTTGTTTGAGGCCATAGATGGACTTCTGGAGACGACAGACCTTCTGTTCTTCTTCGGTGACCGTGAAACCCTCCGGCTGATCCATGTAAATCTCTTCCTCAACGAAACCATTGAGGAAAGCCGTTTTCATGTCCATCTGCCATATCTCATAGTCATACCATGCTGCTATGGCAAGCAGGATCCGAATGGACTTAGGCATGGCTACTGGCGAGTAGGTGTCCTTAAAATCGACCCTGGGTCATTGAGTGTACCCTTTAGCTACTAGCCTAGCCTTAAAGGTTGTGACTTCTCCATCAATGCCAAGTTTGTGCTTATAGACCTACTTACAGCCAACTGGCTTAACCCCTTTTGGTGGGTCTACAAGTGTCCAGACTTGGTTCTCACTCATGGAGTCCATTTTGATTTTCATGGCCTCAAGCCATCTCGCGGAGTCGATGTCAGACATCACTTCCCCGTATGTCTTAGGATCCTTATCCAACAGACTGGTCGTATTTAGAAAGCCATATCTCACCGGAGGGCGAGACTCTCTAGCTGACCTACGGAGAACAAGAACGTCAGTGGTGACTGTGGGCGCTGACTGTATAGGAGCTGGCGGTTCAGGTACCGAGACTGGCCCTTCCTGAGGCCGTCCTTCATGCCTAGCATGCTGGACTTCTCGAGGTTCGTCAGCCCTTTGGGTATCTATCCTGAATCCTCTAAGTGAGGAATCCGCGGCTTCCACTGATGACTGGTTTTCATCACTTGATTCTTCAAGGATCAGTTCATCAGGTTGGATATCCTCTGGAAAGCCTTGTTCCAATAACACTGCGTTCCTTGAAACAAATACTTTTTGTTCCAAGGGGTCATAAAAATAATAACCTGCAGTTTCTTTAGGGTATCCAACGAGCCTGCATAAGCTAGACCTGGATTCTAGCTTGTCTCCCACTAGCCTCTTGACGTATGCGGGGCTACCCCACACTTTCAAGTAGTTGTAGGGCGCAGGCTTGCCGTGCCATATTTCATATGGTGTTTGAGTCAATACACTGGTTGGCACCAAATTTAACAACTTGGCCGCAGTCTCCAATGCGTAGCCGCAAAAGGACAAGGGCAATTTGGTAAAACTCATCATGGATCGAACCATGTCTAACAGGGTTCGATTTTTCCTTTCAGAGACCCCATTAACTGTGGTGTCCCGGGAGGTGTCCATTCAGATATGATATAATTTTCTTTAAGATAATCAAGGAACTCAGTACTAAGGTACTCTCTGCCTCGATCTGACCGTAGGATTTTAATTTTGCAGTCGATTTGGTTCTCAACTTCAACTTTGAATTCTTTAAACCTCTCAAGAGCTTTAGACTTGTACCTCATCAGGTATACATAACCATACCGAGAATGATCATCGGTGAAGGTTATGAAGTAGGAGAACCCACCTCGGGCCTGCGTCCTTAGTTCTCCACATACGTCTGTATGGACCAAGTCCAACAGACCTGTGGCAAGCCTGCTTTGTCCTACAAAGGGCCTTGGTCATTTTCCCTCTTAGACAGGATTCACAAGTTGGTAGCTCACTCAAGTCCCCTTCCTCTAGGTTCTTTGAGTCTACTGATTTCTTCATCCTGTCTTGGGATATATGACCTAGCCTAGCGTGCCACAGTCGTGCGTTCCCCTTATTATCTATTTTACGTTTGTGTTGAGCGTTTAGAATGAAGTTCGTTTGTTGTAAGATATAGACGCTGTTATTAAGCGTACCAAGCAAATGAGCAATTCCACACCTCATCAAATAAAAGCAATTTTTATTGATCATAAACTCATATCCACTATTGTCTAAAAACAGAATGGAAATGATGTTTTTAATCATACTAGGTACATAATAAGCTTGCTCTAACTCTATACTAATATGATCACTAACTACTAGTGTGGCGGATCCTACTGCTTCTGTCGAGATGGCCTTGCCATTCCCAAGCTTCAGGATCATATCACCGCTACCCAATTTTCTGGTTCTTTTCAGCACCTGCAAATCATTGCAAATGTGAGCTCCACAGCCGTATCTAATACCCAAGAAGCAGAGTTAGTAACCATATTAACCTCAATCACAAAGATACCTTGTTTAGAGAGAAGTTTGGGGCACTCCCTCTTCCAATGCCCTTTCTCACGGAAATTGATACATATGTCATATGCCCTCGACTGTTGCTTGGAGTCAACCTTCCCCTTTTCTTTGCCTTTTCCCTCTTTGGCAATGGGAACACTCCTAGTGTTTGTAGTTGCTTTGACGGCTTTTCCCTTACCCTTATTCCTTTTCCAACGTCCGGCACCTTTGCCTTTCGTCTTGAAAGTCAAAGCATCTCCAAACAATACCGACGGCGTGGACTTTTTGGTCGTTGCCTTGTATTGCACCAACATATTAATTAACTCATGAATACCCTTCTGAAGTGTGTTCATGTTATAGTTAATAATGAATTGGTCAAAGAAGGGTGGGAGAGACTGAAGGATCACATCTATCTACGTTTCGTTATCGAGCCCTGCCTTGAGGTCCTCGAGCTTTTCCACCAGGGTAAGCATTTTAACCCCGTGCTCTTGTATAGAGGATCCTTCGGTCATTTTAGTTCCAAAGAACGCCTTCGTCACGACATACCTAGTATGCCGGCCCGGGACTGCATATCAATCCTTCAGGCGAGCCATAATGGAAAGGACATCGTCTAGCCTTTCATACTGCTTCTGAATCTCATTCGTCATAGAGGCAAGTATGGTGCTATGAACTTTTCGGTTATCCTTATGCCAAGTCTCGAATGTCTCACGTTCTTCTGGCGTGGATCCTTCCGGCAAGGTCCTAGGGAACGACTCGTCCATGACGTAGCCTTGGTTCTCATAATCTAGGACTATCCTCAGATTGCGCAACCAGTCGTTGTAATTTGTTCCGTTAAACTTGTTGGTCTCAAGTATGGTTGATAATGGTTTCTTAGACATTTTTTAAATCCACATTTAAAATAGAACTACGATCAGCAGAATTTAAAAAGACGGAAGTTTTGATAAATAATTAAACGCTTGGACTTTAGTCATTTAATGCTCCCACTATTTATACAAAAACACGATACTCATAAACGTTGTTTTCGGGAAACCCTTTCCTAGTGGGCTTGGGATCCACAGCAATTTTTCTCATACCCTGCTTTTACGATTCGCATGGGAAGAATCCTGTGGGAGGTACACCATACCTTTCTCGTTTCACTAGATTCCCAAGATAATTGCCTCACCCATCATTCACGTGATCTCGAGGACTCCAAGCGAATCACTTTAATTGGGCGTTAGACCCGACCCAATCGACCGAATCATAGACCCACTGCTACCTCCACGACTCGTGAGATAGGTAACAGTGGTCTACTCTTCGTTCATGACACAGTGCAGCTTCTTTTAAGTACGATAGTCGTGCCACAACTCGTGAGACCACGCTATCGACCTAAATTAGCATCCTCACCATGCCATGGATTGGAAGGCATGGACGAACTCCTAGAGTCCATGTCCCTTTATCTAGGGTCTAATATTTGAACATTGGTCCAACCAAGTGAGAGTTGTAAATGACCGAGATCCCATACATAAACAAATTCATCCATAATGCGTAATTAAAATTGCATCCCATAGCAGTTATACGATAAATAAAACCATTCATTCACCAGAATAGCCACATGCAAAATTAAAGCCTAGCACGCACTTGTTGGATGATCACGAGCCCGAATCCTATGCGACCCACTGAGCCTGCAGTGGATCTATGGTCAATCTAGGGTTGGTCCTATACTATTATATTAATAGCAACCCGATCATCATGCTGATGGGCCTTGGTCTCTTTTCTCTTTCAAATCTCCATGGAAACGCCTAGGATCCTCCATTCTGGGCTCTCCATGTGGACCTTCCTTCTTCCCCATCAAATGCATAAAAATAAAATCCTCACTCCTTATTCTACTCTCATTACATATGTAAAAAGAAACCCCAGTGAAAACCCCGGGGGAGTACATTAGGAGGGAGAAAGAATGCCTTATTATTCCAAGGCAACTAGAAGAGGAGAAGGAGAAAGCAAAAGAGGCACACAGGCCAAACATAAATTAAACCATACATCCGGTCTAGGGCTCGCGATCATCCATTTCCATTAAACGCACTTAATTACATGATCCAATCACATAAACACATGCTTATAATCCATGATTACCAATTATATCATTCCATGATAAATAAACGAATAACATATGAAAACCCTGGTACAACCGATGGCAATTCCCTTTCTCGTTTGGGAAGACCCTTCCTCATTATTTGAAGGTGAGTAACACCCCCCCAGATTCCAAATCCAATACAAAACCTCCCGAATAATGTTCTTTGAGAAAACATGCAAAAATTAAATAAACTAATTTTTCAGAATATTCCAAAAAATAAAAATAAGAGAAAAAAACGCAAATCATGACAGGTCGCCGCCACCGGCGGCGCTCTTTCGGTGCACACAGGCCAGCAGGCCCTGCCTGCTGTCCGCGCGCGCACCTGGTCGGCAGTTCTGCGCATGCTGGCGGGCTGCCGCGCGCAGGCACCCCTGCCCGCGCGCGCCATCCTGTTGCGCCGCCTGCGTGTGCATCCTGTGCGCAGGCCTCGCGCGCGCATGTGCATCGGGCGCGCCTGTCGGGCGCGTGCGTGCAAGCACTGCTCTCTGCCTGCGCGCGCGCCTGGCGGCGTCGCCTCATGCGCGCGCGGCCTCCCTGGCCGCGCACCGGCCGCACGGGCGTCTCGGTGCACTGGCCTGGCGTGCGCGCGCAGGCTCCCCTGCCTGCGTGCTCGCGCGCCCCGGCCGTGCGTCCGCCCTGGGCGTCCGGCTGCGCGCATGCCGGCCGGATCCACGCGCGCTGTGCGCTCCAAGAAGGGCTACCACACGCAGGCTCCCTTGCCTGCACGCGCGTCGTCTGGCCGCACTTCGTGCGCGGTCAGCCACCGACTGGCCGCGTGTGCTGTTTTCTTCCATTTTATTTGTTTTTGCCCCCTCATTTCCCAAGAAAAACAAGAAACCAACAGTACCACAATTCATACAAAATTAAAAGCAAGAAAACGACATGCTTTGCAATTAAAACGTCAAGATTTAGTTAAATCATGCCATACACGTTTTCATGCTCAAAATGCACACAAAAAACCCTAGGCCTATACACCAAACTGGGCTCTGATACCATTGAAAGCCTAGGGTAGGCGTGTGGATCGTCCTGGGAGTAGCGCGAATGCGGAAGCGCGGTATGGTTAAAATTGCAAGAACTTAAACATGCATTGATATACATAAAATAAATTCGTTCAAGGGGTGTTCCCTTGAAACTCCCGGGCATTCGGTGTATCTCATGAATAATAAAAGCACTTATAAAATCATGGAGGCCATAGGGTTTAAAATAAAAGGGGGTGAAAATCTTAAATCAGAAACCTACCAATTGTCGTTTTCGTCTTGAAACCGCTACTCGCGTTGTTCCCCGTTTTGCTCCAAGATCTCGAATGGGAGACCCTCTAATTCGTACACACAATCCGTCCACGTACCATGCTCCTCGTGCTAGAAAGAACAAGTGTGTATAGTATTTTGGAGAGGACGGAATGATCAAACGTTATTGAATTAACGAGATCAAACCTCCTTAGTTCAATTGTCAACACAAAAGAACATGGAAGAGGGAAGAGAGAGAGAGAGACGCGGTCGAGAGAGAGAGGGGAGCCGAGTGTGTATGTGTGTGTTTCAAAGTTTCATCATCACTTCTAAAGAGGATTCTTAGTAGTATTTATAGAGGAGGAATCCTATTCCTCTTCTATCTCCTACACATTGAAGACTCCTAGTTGAATAGGATTTGACCTAGTCAAATCCTAGTCAACTACTAGCTTCTTGGTCAAACCAATCCTAGCCATTGATTCCTCTCTTTTAATCTCAACCGTTGATTTATTCAATGGGATATTTAAATCTTATTTAAATAATCCTTAATGGCAATAAATAAATATATCAAATATAAATATTTATTGCAAGCCCATTAAATTAATTTCTAATAAATCTAATTTATTAGATAAATTCCTTGTATCTAATACAAGGAATTAATTTCTTCTCAAGAAAAGAAGGACCCAATTAAATCCAATTTAACCTCTTCATTTCTCCAAAGAAGGACCCGATTAAATCCAATTTAATCGCTCCATTTCTCCAAACATTTAATTCCAAATTAAATACATTATGTGTACGGATTGTGTGTGAATTCTTTAGGTTCACCTTCAGCTAGACTTGGTTGGATTCCTATAACCCGCCCGTCACCATGCGTGGTCGTCTAGCAACGGTCCATGGCACTAGACACTAGGTGAATATACGGGGATGAACATTTAGGCTCTACAGTATATCTATCCTTCCGTCTACGGTCTCACCACTTAATGTCTAGGGCACGGATTATGTAGGCACCCATTTTGGACCTAAGTGCCGGTCTGTTCTCTACTAAACGCCGCAAGGGAAACCTTCCCTTCTGTTCAGTTACTATGGCCAAAGATTTTAGGGACAAGACACAGAGTATTTGTGAGACACAACTGTCAACACCTTTTGACAGGAGACAGATCTTTTCTTGGAAACTACTATCACTTTGTACACCGAAGCTGCACTAGACATGTCTTATGACTACTCAAGTGCATCTTGGCAATCTCTCACCATACCTAAGATACAGTCCCGATGTACAGGTAAATTCAACAATTCCTCAAGTCAAAGGACTTGACCTGTACCGTTTGGAACCGGGAAATCACGTTATACCTAACCGACCCTACTCAAGGTCCTCCGTAAGACGGTTCCCGCGAGTCACCTCAGTCAGCCGCTCCCTAGCAGGCCAACCCACTAACACTGCTTAGACAACCCTCATCACCCGTCGATGAAATACGATAGCAGATGCTTAGTGCAAGTTTTAAGGAGAATCTCGGTACCCATTTTCGAGATTCCTTGAGTTGGAGATTTCCAAACTGATTCAGCGGAACTGATTTCATGGACCTACCTCCAAGCGTAGTCCCAGTCCCCGAAATGCGATTTTAGTCTGTGGGCTTTGTTTGTGTAGTGAATAGTTATAAAGCAGATAAAGTATGTGACAAATGAATTTCACTTCTGTATTCATTAAGAATTTATTAAAACTTCAAAATTATTTAGATATAGGTTACAATTTGCCTACCAAGATTGGATACATGGTCACCTATTCTAACATGAACATACAACAAGATGGACACATTATATAAATTGCTAACATATTAAGACACATCATACTAAAATATCTCCAACAAACTCTTAGTAATCTGGTTGCGACCGGGCTGTTAGCCAGCAGGTAACTGATTCCCCGATTTTCAGGCAGATTGTGCAAGACTCAGTTAAAAAGTCATATCTCAGTCAATACACGTCCAAATCACAAACTCGTTCTTTGGTTTGATATCTGACTCAAGCAATTTTCAACCAATATAGAACTCACCATAACTATCCTCCAGATCATGCTCCATGGATACCTATAAATTAAGGCATTTTGCAGTCATTTGGTAACATCTTATAGGGAAAAATGCAATTACCCCCCTTGTGATATGCAAAATGTGCAAAAAAACTCATGTGAAAAAGTAAATAGCAATTTACCCCCTATATTTTAAAAAAATGGAGCAAAAAACCCCCTAAAACGAAGCAAAAAACCCCATGTGAGGGGGTTGTTTCCTGCATTTTGAATAACATAGGGGGTTAAATTACTAGTTATTTTTTTACAGGGGGGTAATTGCTCTTTTTGGTTAACACAGGGGGCAAATTGCATTTAACCCCATCTTACATTTTCTCTACTCTCACAACTTAACTCTCAGTTGCTCTCGATTTTTGAGCTACTTTCAGCTTACTTTTTTGCAGTCCACATGAATTATATCACATCACCATTACATTTTCACCAGTATTCTCACTTTTATTCAATTTTTACCTTTTGTTTATTTAGTAAGAACATTATTGACTTAAGCATCAGACTGCTAACTCCTATTTGCAAGTCCTCCCTTGATCCTAGGATTTTTATGAAAATCCTTCAACCCTTGTGGTGTTGCTATACTCCAATACATATCGTTGGCGCCGTTTGTTGGAACAATTGAACTATAGACGTGAGAAATGGCTAGTCCAGACAAAGGTGCTGACAACGGATCTTTGAAAGAAACACTTCCCTCCCTACTGCAGCAGGTTGCGCCATTCCACCTGAGGAGCAAGCACTTGAGGACTCAATGTCCTAGCTGTCAGAATAGGTGACCGTGAAGCCAATCTGATTGAGCTAATGTAACCTATGTCTGAACAATTTCAAAGTTTTAATAAATTGTAATGAATAAGAAAGTGATATTCATTTGGCTTATACTTTGTCTGTGTTCACTTTACTGCTTTGTTGTAACTGTTCACTACACAAGCAAAGCCCACAGACCGAAATCACATTCCGGGAAACTGGAACTGCGCATTGGATGGTAGGTTCATGAAATCAGTTTCTTCGGATCGGTCTGAAATATTCCTAGTCAATGAATCTCGAGATAGGGCATTGAGAATCCATTTGAGACTTGCACTAAACATCTGCAGTCGCATTTCATCGACAAATGACGAGGCTCGTCCATGCAGTGTTAGTGGGTCAGCCAGCTAGGTGGCTGCTGACTGAGGTGACTCGTGGGAACCGTCATATAGAAGATCTTGAGTAGGGTCTGTCAGGTATGGCGTGTATTCCCGGTTCCAACAGTATTAGTTGATCCTTGGACTTGAGGGATTACTGAGATTACCTGCACACCGTGCCTGTATCTTAGGTATGGCGAGAAGCTGCCAAGTCGTAGTCACTTGGTAGTCATAAGCCCTATCTAGTACAGTCAAGATGTGTAGTGTGACAGTACATCCCGAGAGAGGATCCATCTCCTGCCAGAAGGCTGACGGTGATATCTGACTTTACTCTGAGACTCGTCCCTGATAAATCTGTGGCCAAAGTAACTGAACAAAAGTGTAGGGCCCGTGTGATGTTTAGTATGGACGAGGCAAGGCTTTAGGTAAAAAATGGGTACCTACATTTCCATGCCCTAAACTCTAAGTAGTGAGATTGTACATAGAAGGATAGACGTACTAAAGAGCCTACATGTTCACACCATAAACATTCACCTAGTCTCTAGTGCCATTGACCGTCGCTAGACGGCCACCCGTGGTGACGGACGAATTCCTGTCAAAGGTTGGTTGAGAATTCGGCCAAGTCTAACTAAGGGTGAACCTAAAGAGTCACACACAATCCGCACGCATCAAAGGTATTTAATTTGGAATTAAATTTAGAGAGGTTGAATGATTTAAATTGGATTTAATTGGTTCTCTTTTTCTTGAGATGTTGATTCCTTTAAATTGGATTGTGAGGAATTAACTAAATAAATAAATTGGATTTATTGGGATAAATTATGTGGGCTTAAAATAAATATTATTATTTATTTAAAAGCCCCTTGGATTATTTAAATGGGATTTAAATATTCCATAAAATAAATGGATGGTTGAGATTAAAGAGGAGAGATGAATGGCCAAGATTGATTTAACTAATCTAAGCCTAGTTTAACTAGGACATTGACTTGGTCCAAATCCTAGTCAAACCAAGCTTCTAAAGTTGGACTTTGAAGAGGAATAGGAATCCTCCTCTATATAGACTCCTAGGTTAACACTTTAGAAAGATGATGAAATTCAAGAAACACACACACACACACACACACACCTCGTCTCTCCCTCTTTGCTCGTCCACTCCCCTTTCCCCAAGAAATAGCTTTTGATTCTTTTTTTCATACATTGAATCTAAGAAGGATTGACCACGTTAATTCATAATGTTTGGTCAATCCATCCTCTCTAGCACGAGGATCAAGATACATGGGCGGATTGCGTGTATGATTTAGAGGGTCTCAAATTCGAGATCTTGGTGCAAAATGGGGAGCAACGCGAGTAGCGATTTAAAGACAAAACGACAACCGGGTAGGTTATTTCATTTTGGTGTTTTCCGATTTCTACACCCTATGGCCTCCATGATTAGCATGCTTTTAATTTAGTCCGAAATACACCAAATGCCCGGGAGGTTCAAGGGACACCTCTTGAACGTGTTGTTTTAATTCATGTATGAGCATGCTTTAAATTTTCATAATTTATTTTATATCTCGCTTCCGTATTCGCGCTCTTCCTGGGACAATCCACACGCCCACCATAGGCTTTCACTAGCTCCCCCGTGAACCCGACAACCCTACCTTCTACGGCCAACCCAATATTTTGTGAACAGCTCCACCAGTTCATTGTGGATACCATCAATTCAACCCTCTGAGGCTCCCTAAATAGTGGAACAGGACAACCCTCTCAGTAGGAAATGACCAAAACACCTGGCAAGCATGAAACTGATCCATCAGTTCCGACTGCACTCTAGTAGGATGGACCTATCCTTGCTAACCCTGCAAGCAAAGAGGCAACATCTCAGGAGCCACCTAAATACTGGCACTCTCTGAAGAAGGAAGTCGTGGAACTCCGCCAGGAGGTAAGGAATGAGGCCTTGCCTGCTGAGCAAGGCATTGCCTTCAGCACTAACATCATGGTAGAAGAGATCCCTGCTCATTCCAGGGCACCTTCACACTTGCCTACTTATAATGGCAATATCCATCGTACTGAGAACATCCGTAAGTTTGAAATGTAGCTCTGCTACACAGGTATACTGATGGTATTAAATATCTGAACGAACAAGTAGATCTGCCCGGGAGCACGAAGTGAAGCGTGAAAACGAAATTAATTGCATAAATAAATAATTATTATAAACTCCTAAGGGGTGTACCCTTGGGTGCTCAACCGGCGTTCGATGTAGGATGTAACAATATTAAAAAGTATATATTGTACATAGAGCATAGAGATTAAAGATAAACTACAATAGCATAAAATCGAAATTACCTTTGTAGTTTAAACACTTGAACGGCTACTAGCGTTGTTCCTCTCTGGAAATGCTCACCAAGTTCAAATGTACGAACTCTCAAGAGGTAATCCACACCACACTGGAAGAGATGCACGTTTTCCTTGCTAGAAGAAAATGGATCTTGGAGGATCCGGTTCAAGAAAATAGAATACTATTAATTAGTATTTTTTTAAAACTTTCTTTGTTCTTTCATATGATCCAAGATCAAATGAAGAACAAAGGGGATGTATTAGAGAGAGAGAGAAAGGGCGGAAAATAGAGAGAGGTGTGTAGTATATTTTTCTTCTTTTTCCTAGAAAAAGATGAATAATGAATTCTCTAGCATTGATGAATGTATATACTCATATATATAAAAAATTAATGTGATTATTGGAATGTGTCTAGGTTCATCGAAGGATGTCTAGATACATCCCAAATCAATCCCACTAATTCATCAATCAAGTCTACCATCTCTTAAGGTATGATTTAATCATACCAAAGATAGAGGCTTGATTGGAATTGATTTGCCTCTTACCAAAAGAGACAAGCCAACTCATCAAGGCTATGTATGGCCGGTTTTTACCTGTCCAAGAGTGGTAATTTTCGGCCATACCACTTAAGGGAAGAAGTCCAACTTCTTCCTATTCCAAAAGTGGAATTAACACACCTCTTGGGCCAAAATTTAACGGACCGGGTTTCGCTATAATCTAATTAGAACGAACCCAAAATTAAATCCCATTTAATTCAAGGTCGACTTAAGTAATTGCCATTGATAAATTTAACCCAATTAAAAGATCCAATCTTTTGACTCTCGACATTAATCGATAAATCCCATTGATCGATTAAACGAGGGCCCGATACAATATCGGCCCGTCCATCCAATGGATAATCCCTTAAGTAATCCAATTACTTAATTATTCTCCAAAATTGACTCCAAGTCAATTTCTCCACCTTCTTGGTGATTAGTGTGTGACCCTTTAGATTCACCCTCAGCTAGACTTGGGCCCGTTAGCATGGGTGGCCATCTAGCAATGGTCCATGGCACTAGAGACTAGGTGAATGTTGGTGTGAATATTTAGGCGCTGATTCCGTACGAGTACGGTCCTTCCGTCTACCGTCTCTTGGCCTTAGTCTAGGGTATGGAATTGGGCGTCGGTTCCCATCCTTGACTAAGCATCTATGCTTAATACTCGAGACTACGCATGCCTAATTGCATTGACACGGGAAACCATTTTCTGTTCGACCAACCACTGTGACCACTCTCGTCAGATCTAAGATACAACCATCCTGTGTATGTCATTGCCATAGTTTCTCAAGTCTGAGGACTACTCCCGTACTATCGAAACCGGGGAAATCCAATCATACCGACCAAGCCTCCAAGTCTTCCATATGAAGATCCCTGCGAGTTAGTTCTTGAAGGACAAGCGGATCCGCCGGGGAGCGCGAGCGGAAGCGAGAAAGCGAGAAAACATGCACAAATTTAAATCAAATTTAAATATGCGAATCCCAAGGGGTGTACCCTTGGGTGTTCAACCGGGCGTTCGATGTAGGATGTGTAAATATTAAAACATATATTTAAACACATAGGGCATAGATATATAAATGGAATCAATCAAAGCGTAATAAACCGTTACCTTTGATTGTTTAGCGTATGCTCCCGGCTACTAGCGTTGTTCCTTCTCCGGAAAGCTCACGAAATCCAAACGTATGGATTCTCCAAAGGTGATCCACACCACACCGGAAGAAACACACGTTCTTCTTGCTAGAAAAGAACGGGTTTAGGAAGGAATCGGTTTAAGAGAAGAACACTATGAATTAGTGTTCTCTTAAACTTACTTTGTTCTTCTTCTTGATTCAAAATCAAGTGAAGAACACAAGTGTAAGAGAGGGAGGGAGCACGAAAATTGAGAGAGAGGAGAGGATTTTTGTCTTCTCTTTTTTTTTTTAGAAAAAGATGAATAATGAATCACTTATGCTAGGTGTTGTATATTCTAATATATATACATAATTAATGTGATTATTGGAATGTGTCTATGTTCATCCAAGGATGTCTAGATTTATTCCAATCAATCACCATCAATTCTTCAATCAAGCCTACCAAAATTTATGGTATGATCAAATCATACCAAAAGGGAAGAGCTTGATTGGAGTTGATTTGTCTCTTTCCAAAAGAGACAAGTCAACATACCACCTAGCATGAAACATGGCTGATTTTGCTTCCTCCAAGGGAGCATGTCGGCCATATTTAATTAAGGGAAGAAGTCCAACTTCTTCCTATTCCAAATTAGGAATTATTTCTCCTATCGGGTATATTTTAACGGACCGGGTTTTATCGTAATCCAATTACGACGAACCCAATATTAAATCCAATTTAATGTCCACTTAAATTATTCCCGTTGATCTTTTAATCCAATTAAAAGATCCAACGTCTCAACATCTCAACTTTCCATATTTAATCGAAAATCTAATTTACCGATTAAATGAAAGCCCGATACAATATCGGCCCGTCCATCCAATGGACTTTCCCTTAAGTAATCCAATTACTTATTTTATCCTTCGAGATTGACTCCAAGTCGATCTCTCAACCTCCTCGGTGATTTGTGTGTGACCCTTTAGGTTCACCCTCAGCTAGACTTGGGCCGTGTCCCACAAGGGCCCGTTACCATGGGTGGCCGTCTAGCAACGGTCCATGGCACTAGAGACTAGGTGAATTGGCGTGGACATTTAGGCGCCGATTCCGTACGGGTACGATCCTTCCGTCTACCGTCTCCCGGCTTTAGTCTAGGGTATGGAATTGGGCATCGGTTCCCATCCTTGACTAGGCATCTATGCTTAATACTCGAGACCACGTATGCTTCATTGCGTCGACACAGGAAAACCATTCCCTGTTCGACCAACCACTGTGGCCACAGCTTCAAACAGCATGAACGTGTTTCCGAGTGCATAGGAGATACCTCTGTCACATACTGACAGGGGACGGATCCTCTTCTTGGAATCCACCGTCCTCGCTACACATTCTGACTGCACTGGACAAGGCTTATGATAATCATCTTACAGAATGATTACCTCTCGCCAGATCCAAGATACAGCCTTCCTGTGCACGCGACTGCCATGATCCCTTAAGTCTGAGGATTACTCCCGTACTATCGGAACCGGGGAAAACCAATCATACCGACCACGCCTCCAAGGCTTCCATATGATGATCCCCGCGAGTCAGTCCAGTCGGCTCGACCCCAGTCGACCTCCCATCAAGATCGTGTAGGCGTCCCACGCCTGTCGCCGATGAAACACGGCACTGATCTAATGAACACGACTCTTGACGCAAGTCTCAATTGGACTCTCGATGCCCTGTCTCGGGGTCCTCGACTTGGAACGTTTCAGACCCAACTCTTAATTAGTTGGTTTCATGACCACCATCCAATGCGTGGCCCAACTGCACAAGTTGTTATCCATGGTCTGTGGGCTTTGTTGCGATATAAGTTAAACACCGTTTTAACAAATGTAAGATGAGCGCAACAAAGAAGGTATCATTGGTGACGAACACTCATCTTATTCATCACATAATAATATTACATTTACATCAAGTTGCCAGATAGGTTACAAATCGCCAAACCTATTGGCTTTCTGGTCACCTATTCTAACAATCTCCCACTTGACCTCGAACCTCTTATTCAGATGGTGAGTATGGGCAACTTGCGACATGGGCTTAGCAAGTGGATCTGCTATGTTTTCTGCGGAGGTGACTCGGTCCAACCGAACGTCACTCCTACTATCCATCTCTCTAAGAGATGGTAGCGTCTAAGAATATGCTTGGATCGTGATGAGATCTCAGTTCCTTTGCTAGCGCTATCGCCCCGTTGTTATCATAAAAGATAATTATAGGCTTAGCAATGCTAGGTACTATATCCAACCCTTGGATGTAGCTCATCAACCAAACCACTCCTTAGCAGCTTCCAAAGCCGCTATGTATTCAAAAACTCTATGGTGGAGTCCGTCGTGGTAGCCTACTTGGAACTCTTCCAAGTAACCACGCCACCATTTAGTCTAAATACAAAACCATACTGAGACTTCGCATCATCGTCATCCGACTGGAAGCTAGTGTCGCTATTAGCCTTCCAGTATCAACTCTCCACTGGCGTAGATCAAGAACACGTCCTTAGTCGTTTTTCAGGTACTGAAGGATAGTCTTGACTGCACTCCAGTGTGCCTCCCGGCACACAATTGATATCGTCTAGTTACGCTCAAAGCGAAAGCCACATCAGGTCTAGTGCACTGAACAACATACTGTATGCTGCCTACGGCTGAAGCATAGGGGATGTCCAACATCCTTTTAAGCTCCTCATCAGTCTTAGGAGACTGCTTCTTGGATAACTTAATTCTATGCCTCATAGGAAGGAATCCTCGTTTTGAGTTCTCCATCTTGAATCTCTTCAAAACTTTCTCAATATACGAGGACTGGGCCATTCCCAACATCCTTCTAGATCTATCCCTGTAGATCTTGATGCCAAGGATGTAGGATGCCTCGCCCATATCCTTCATGGAGAATTGCATTGACAACCAAGCTTTAGTGGTACCCAACATCTTAGCATCATTCCCAATGAGCAAGATGTCATCCACGTAAAGCACCAGAAACGCAACTGAGCTCCCACTGATCTTCTTGTATACACAAGGATTGGACTCGTTCTTGATGAAATCATATCCCCGTATGACTTCATCAAAACATATGTTCCAGCTTCGGGTTTAACCCCTTTTGGTGGATCTGCTAGGGTCCAAACCTTGTTTGTACCCATCGAGTCCATCTCGGATTTCATGGCCTCAAGCCACTTGTCCGAATCGATGTCCGACATCGCTTCTCCGTACGTCTTTGGATCATTATCCAACTGACCGGTCAGGCCCAGAAATCCATACCTATCAGGTGCATGGGATACTCTGGCCGACCCACGGAGGACTGGAACAATATCAGTGGGAACCACTGGCTCAGATGTCACTGCCGCCTCATAGGGTGCCTCACTTGATTCCTCAAGGAGCACCTCATCGCGTCGACTATCCGATGGAAAACCTTTTTCCAAGAACACTGCGTTTCGCGAGACAAAAACCTTTTGCTCGGAGGGATCATAGAAATAATACCCCGCAGTTTCTTTCGGATAGCCGATGAACCTGCATAAACTAGACCTCGAGTCCAGTTTATCTCCCACTAATCTCTTGACATATGCGGGGTAACCCCATACTTTCAAGTATTTGTAGGAGGCAGGCTTGCCATGCCATATCTCATATGGCGTCTGGGATACCCTTTTAGATGGCGCCAAGTTCAAAATGTTGGCCGCCGTCTCAAGAGCGTATCCCCAGAAGGAAAGGGGGAGTTCGGTAAAACTCATCATGGATCGGACCATGTCCAACAGGGTCCGATTCCTCCTTTCAAACACACCATTAAGCTGCGGTGTTCCAGGAGGGGTCCACTGAGAGAGAATCCCATTCTCTTTTAGATAATCAGTAAACTCACCACTCAAATACTCTCCACCTCGGTCCGACCGAAGGGCTTTGATCTTTCGACCGGTTTGGTTCTCTACTTCAAGTCTGTATTCTTTAAACCTTCCAAAGGCTTCAGACTTGTACCTCATCAGGTAAACGTAACCATACCGTGAGTGATCATCGGTAAAGGTTATGAAGTACGAGTATCCACCTCTAGCCTGAGTATTTAGTGGACCACAGACATCTGTATAGATCAAATCCAACAGACCACTGGCTAGCGTACTTTGTCCAACAAAGGGTTTCTTGATCATCTTTCCCTTTAGACAGGATTCGCAGGTCGGTAGGTTGTCCAAATCGTCTATTTCTAGACTCTTTGAGTCCACCAACCTTCTTATCCTATCTTTAGAGATATGACCTAACCTCGCATGCCATATCTGTGCGTTATTATGATCATCACGTTTTCGTTTGTGTTCTGCAGTCATAATCCAATTAGACTGTTGAAGTATGTACAGACCGTTGACCAATGTACCAAGCAAATGAGAAATACCATCTTTGATAATGAAAAAAACCGTTTTTATTGATTTTAAATTCATATCCCTCCTTATCAAGGACCGGGATGGAAACAATGTTTTTAATCATGCTAGGTACATAGAAACAGTCATTCAGTACAATCCTAACATGACTACTAATGGCTAACTCTAGTGATCCTACGGCCTCCGCAGCAACGGCCTTGCCATCGCCTAGCCTCAGGATCATCTCATCCTTGGTTAGCCTTCTGCTTCTTTGCAGTGCCTGCAAATCATTGCAGATGTGAGCACCACACCCGGTATCCAATACCCATGAAGCAGAATTAGTAATCATATTAACTTCAACCACAAACACACCTGGGTTGGAGAGGAGTTCTGGGCACTCCCTCTTCCAATGCCCTTTCCCTTGGCAATGCATGCAGACATCATTTGCCTTGGACCGCTGAGAACCACGGGCCTTCCCTTTCCCTTTGCTCGGTCCAACCGGAGCAACAGGGACGCCCGGAGCGCGAGCAGGGGCCGCAACCGTCTTCCCTTTGCCCTTCTTCCTCTTCCAGCGTCCGGCCCTCTTGCCATTCGCCTTGGAGGTCGAAGCCTCTCCTATCAATACTGCCGGCGCCGACTTGTGGGTCGTTGCCTCGTATTGGACCAGCATGTTGATCAACTCATGAATAGACTTCTCAAGTCCGTTCATGTTGTAGTTTACAACAAACAGGTCATATGATGGAGGAAGCGACTGGAGGATTACGTCAATGTACGTGTCATTGTTAAGCCAGCTTTAAGGTCCTCGAGTTTCTCCACTAGGGAGAGCATCTTGACCCCATGACTCTGTACAGACGCTCCTTCAGCGAGCTTGGTGCCAAAGAATGCTTTTGTGGCGGCATATCTAATATGCCTATCCAGAACCGCATAAACCTTGTTCATGCGGAGCATTATGGCGGAGACGTTGTCCAGCCTCTCATACTGCTTCTGGATGTCGTTAGACATCGAAGCCAGTATGATACTGCGTACTTTCCGGTTGTCCTCATGCCATTTCTCGAACGTCAAACGTTCTTCAGGCGTGGACCCCTCCGGTAAGTCGCTCGGTGGCGGCTCGTCCAAGACGTAGCCTTGGTTCTCGAAACCGAGGACAATCCTCAGGTTTCTCAGCCAGTCCGAATAGTTCGTTCCGTTGAATTTGTTAGTCTCAAGAATCATGGTTAACGGGTTCTTAGATATATCTACATTAATGAAAATGTAAAGCAGAAATTAGCAGATGATGGTAATATTATTGTTTAAGTTGAAGACTTGGTCTTTTAGTCTTTAACCCTCCCACTATTTATACGAAAGTCCGCCACTCTCAAGCGGAGTTTCGGGAAACCATTTCCTAGTGGGCTTGGGATCCACAAGCGTAATCTCCATGCCCCGCTTTTACGATTCACATGAAGAAGACCTTGTGGGAGATATCCAATATCATTCTCATCCAATGAGATTCCCAAGATATTTTGCCTCACCTATTCACATGGTCCCGAGGACTCCAAGCGAACCATGTTACTCAGTGTTGGGCCCGACCCATCAACCAAATCATGCCTCAAACTGTCGCCCCCCACGACTCGTGAGACAGGGAAACAGCGAGCGCAGTCTTTTTGTACACAACAATAGTGCAACTTTCCCCTAGTCCAAGTGTGCCACGACTCGTGAGACCACACTTGGGTAGTGGTAGCTTCCTCACCACATTGCTGTGGATGGAAGGCTCGGACAGACCAAAATACCATTTTGATCCAAGTCCGTTCTGGGCCTAATATTTAATTTGGTCCAACCAAATGAGAGTTTTGTGTATGATCGAGAGCTCATCACATTATTGTGTTTTAGCATGCATAAATATCCAATATTTAAAGCGATAAATAAATACGCCACATGCAGAAAACATAGCATACCCCTGTTAGGATGATCACAAGCCCAATATATGGTCTGTCTAGGGTGGTCCTAAATTATTACAATAATAATAAACCCATTGTCATTCCAATGGGCCTTGAAGTGTTTCTTGTTTCACGCCTTGATGCTCCTCCTTGGGGTCTCCGACTCCAATTGCTTGTTAAAATTGAAACCTCACCAATCCTATCTACTCTCATTACAACTGAAAGTAATACATTGGTAATAAAGAAAACAAGCCTTAACATCATGAGGCTGAAAATACGGGAGATGATAGTCCCAAAAACAAGAGGCACGCAGGCCCCACCCAAACAGAAAATAAATAAACATTCATTCATCCATACACAAGGTCTAGGGCTTTGTGATCATCCCATGTTGATTCCACCAACTCACATATAACATAATTATTCCAAATAATCATGCATAAATAACCAATGGATATTCCCAATACCCAAGTGATGTCCAACATCACAAAAGGCATAAATATACAAATAATATGCAAAATTCAAATTTTAAATTTAATGGACATTTTAAACAATGCATCCAATTATTCCAAAATCAAAAATGCAAAATTAACATATTTTCAGAATATTGTGCAGAAAATACAGAAAATCGAATTTTTCGGAAAAAGTCGAAAAGCGGCACAAAACGGCCCAGCCGTTGTGCTGGCCGGCCGCCCGCGCGCACAGGGCAGCGCGGGCGCGCCCCTGCGCGCGCGCCTGTGCGCAGCGTCCGCGCGCGGCCACTGCCGGCCCGACCAATTTTTTTTTCTTTTTTATTTTTTTGTTTTTTCAAAACTGTTTCAGCACAATAAACTTAATATTATTCTGAAAATAAGCATGCAATTTTAGATCCAATCTAACAAAATTAAGCATGCCAAAAGTCCATTAAATCCAAACAATTGAATCATCATATTATTCATATATTTATGTAATCTAACATGCCAATGAAGCCATTTAAAAGCAAGTAGATCATGCCAAACACAAAGATCTATGCCCCTTACATCGAACCGGGCTCTGATACCACTTGAAGGACAAGCGGATCCGCCCGGGAGCGCGAGCGGAAGCGAGAAAGCGAGAAAATGTGCACAAATTTAAATCAAATTTAAATATGCGAATCCCAAGGGGTGTACCCTTGGGTGTTCAACCGGGCGTTCGATGTAGGATGTGTAAATATTAAAACATATATTTAAACACATAGGGCATAGATATATAAATGGAATCAATCAAAGCGTAATAAACCGTTACCTTTGATTGTTTAGCGTATGCTCCCGGCTACTAGCGTTGTTCCTTCTCCGGAATGCTCACGAAATCCAAACGTATGGATTCTCCAAAGGTGATCCACACCACACCAGAAGAAACACACGTTCTTCTTGCTAGAAAAGAACGGGTTTAGGAAGGAATCGGTTTAAGAGAAGAACACTATGAATTAGTGTTCTCTTAAACTTACTTTGTTCTTCTTCTTGATTCAAAATCAAGTGAAGAACACAAGTGTAAGAGAGGGAGGGAGCACGAAAATTGAGAGAGAGGAGAGGATTTTTGTCTTCTCTTTTTTTTTTTAGAAAAAGATGAATAATGAATCACTTATGCTAGGTGTTGTATATTCTAATATATATACATAATTAATGTGATTATTGCAATGTGTCTAGGTTCATCCAAGGATGTCTAGATTCATTCCAATCAATCACCATCAATTCTTCAATCAAGCCTACCAAAATTTATGGTATGATCAAATCATACCAAAAGGGAAGAGCTTGATTGGAGTTGATTTGTCTCTTTCCAAAAGAGACAAGTCAACATACCACCTAGCATGAAACATGGCTGATTTTGCTTCCTCCAAGGGAGCATGTCGGCCATATTTAATTAAGGGAAGAAGTCCAACTTCTTCCTATTCCAAATTAGGAATTATTTCTCCTATCGGGTATAATTTAACGGACCGGGTTTTATAGTAATCCAATTACGACGAACCCAATATTAAATCCAATTTAATGTCCACTTAAATTATTCCCGTTGATCTTTTAATCCAATTAAAAGATCCAACGTCTCAACATCTCAACTTTCCATATTTAATCGAAAATCTAATTTACCGATTAAATGAAAGCCCGATACAATATCGGCCCGTCCATCCAATGGACTTTCCCTTAAGTAATCCAATTACTTATTTTATCCTTCGAGATTGACTCCAAGTCGATCTCTCAACCTCCTCGGTGATTTGTGTGTGACCCTTTAGGTTCACCCTCAGCTAGACTTGGGCCCGTGTCCCACAAGGGCCCGTTACCATGGGTGGCCGTCTATCAACGGTCCATGGCACTAGAGACTAGGTGAATTGGCGTGAACATTTAGGCGCCGATTCCGTACGGGTACGATCCTTCCGTCTACCCTCTCCCGGCCTTAGTCTAGGGTATGGAATTGGGCGTCGGTTCCCATCCTTGACTAGGCATCTATGCTTAATACTCGAGACCACGTATGCTTCATTGCGTCAACACAGGAAAACCATTTCCTGTTCGACCAACCACTGTGGCCACAGCTTCAAACAGCATGAACGTGTCTCCGAGTGCATAGGAGATACCTCTGTCACATATTGACAGGGGACGGATCCTCTTCTTGGAATCCACCGTCCTCGCTACACATTCTGACTGCACTGGACAAGGCTTATGATAATCATCTTACAAAATGATTACCTCTCGCCAGATCCAAGATACAGCCGTCCTGTGCACGCGACTGCCATGATCCCTCAAGTCTGAGGATTACTCCCGTACTATCGGAACCGGGGAAAACCAATCATACCGACCAAGCCTCCAAGGCTTCCATATGATGATCCCCGCGAGTCAGTCCAGTCGGCTCGACCCCAGTCGACCAACCCATCAAGATCGTGTAGGCGTCCCACGCCTGTCGCCGATGAAACACGGCACTCATCTAATGAACACGACTCTTGACGCAAGTCTCAATAGGACTCTCGATGCCCTGTCTCGAGGTCCTCGACTTGGAACGTTTCAGACCCAACTCTTAATTAGTTGGTTTCATGACCACCATCCAATGCGTGGCCCAACTGCACGAGTTGTTATCCATGGTCTGTGGGCTTTGTTGCGATACAAGTTAAACACCGTTTTAACAAATGTAAGATGAGCGCAACAAAGAAGGTACCATTGGTGACGAACACTCATCTTATTCATCACATAATAATATTACATTTACATCAAGTTGTCAGATAGGTTACAAATCGCCAAACCTATTGGCTTTCTGGTCACCTATTCTAACAGTTCTGTCGGCTCGACCCCAATCGACCAACCCACCAAGATCGTGTAGGCGTTCCACGCCTGTCGTCGATGAAACAAGGCACTCATCCAATGAACACAACTCTTGGTGCAAGTCTTTATAGGACCCTCGATGCCCTGTCTCGAGGTCCTCGATTTGGAACAATTTAGATCTGACTATTTATCAGTTGGTTTCATGACCACCATCCAATGCGTGGCCCAAATGCATGAGTTTTTAATCGTGGTCTGTGGCTGTGTTGTGATATATGTAAAAAACCATTTTAACATATGGAAAATGAGCACAACAAAGAAGGTACCAATGGTAATGAATACTCATTTTATTCATTACATAATATTACATTACATCAAGTTGTCAAATAGATTACAAAATGCCAAACCAATTGGCTTTCTGGTCACCTATTCTAACAATCTCCCACTTGACCTAAAGCCAATCACCCATTGACCTCAGATACTCTTATCCAGAAGGTGAGTATGGGCAACTTGCGACACAGGCTTAGTAAGTGGATCTGCTATTTTTCTGCGCAGCTGACTCGGTCCATCCGAACGTCACTCCTGCTAACCCTCTCTCTAAGCAGATGATAGCGTCTAAGAATATGCTTAGATCGTGATGAGATCTCGGTTCCTTGGCTAGATCTATCGCCCCGTTGTTATCGCAGAAGATAACTACAGGCTTAGCAATGCTAGGCACTACACCTAACCTTTGGATGTAGCTCATCATGCAAACCGTTTCCTTAACAGCTTCCGAAGCTGCTATGCATTCAGACTCTGTGGTGGAGTCCGTCGTGGTAGCCTGCTTGGAACGCTTCCAAGCAACCATGCCACCATTTAGTCTGAATACATAACCAAACTGAGACTTGGTATCATTGTCATCCGATTGGAAGCTAGCGTCGCTATAGCCTTCCAGCTCCACCTCCGTAGATCAAGAACATGTCCTTAGTCCATTTCAGGTACTTCAGGATAATCTTGACCGCACTCCAGTCTGCCTCCCCAGCACACTCCTGATATAGACTAGTCACACTTAAAGCAAAAACCATATAGACTAGTCACACTGAAAGAAAACGGTGGATCGTCTCGGGAATTGCGCGAATGCGGAAGCGCGATAAAAATAAACATACAAAAATAAAAGGCATGCTTTTAATTGAAAAGAACACGCTCAAGGGGTGTGCCCTTGAGGTTCCCGGGCATTTGGTGTATCTCATGATCATATAACAAATAAAGAAATCATGGAGGCCATAGAGTTGAAAAATTAAAGAGGGACGAAAAGATAAAACGAGACCTACCCGTTGTCGTTTTCCTCTTCAATGGCTACTCGCGTTGTTCCCCGTTTTGCACCGAGATCTCGTTCTTGAGACCCTCCAAATCGTGACACACGATCCACCCACGTATCTTGCACGTCGTGCTAGCAACGAACAAGTGTATAATTTTTGGAGTGGACGAATCAATAACACGTTATCAATTAACGGTATTGGTTCGTCTAAGTTCTAATGTTCCAAGAACAAAAAAGAACTAAAAAATATTTTCTTCTTGGAGAGAGAGAGAGGGGGGCGGACGAGAGGTATGGAGAGGGGAGAGTGTGTGTTGTGTGTGTTTTCAAGAATCATCATCCTACAATTGTTGGAAGCTAGAGGTTTATATAGAGGAGAAGTTTAATCCTCTTTAAACTCCAACTCTAAGTACTCTAATTTGACAAGGATTTTGACCTAGTCAAAGTCCTAGTCAAACTAGTGTATGACCTAGTCAAACGAATCCTAGCCTTCCATCTCCCCTTTCCATCTCAACCGTTGATTTTAATTTAATGGAATATTTAAATCCTATTAAATGTTCCAAAAGGCTAAAAGAATAAATATAATATAATAAATAAATATTATTGTTTATTCTAAGCCCATTAAATCAACCCTTTTAATAAATCCTATTTATTAATTTAATTCCCTTTATCAAATAGAAGGAATTAATTTCTCCAAGAAAATATAGGACCCGATTAAATCTAATTTAATCATTCCTTTACTCCAATATTTAATTCCAAATTAAATACTAAGTGTGTGTGGATAGTGTGTGACTCTTTAGGTTCACCATTCAGCTAGACTTGGTCGGATTCCTAGAATCTGCCCGTTACCATGGGTGGCCATCTAGCAACGGTCCATGGCACTAGAGACTAGGTGAAATATTCGGGATGAACATTTAGGCTCTAACAGTACACTTGTCCTTCTGTCTTCGGTCTCATCACTTAGGGTCTAGGGCACGGAAAATGCAGGTACCCATTTTGGACCTAAGTGTCGGTCTGTCCTTACTAAACGCCGCAAGGGAAACCTTTCCCTTCTGTTCAGTTACTGTGGCCACAGATTTCAGGGACAAGACACAGAGCATACATGAGACTCAACTGTCAATACCTTTTGACAGGAGACAGATCCTTTCTTGGAAACTACTGTCACTTTGTACACCCGAGCTGCACTAGACATGGCTTATGACTACTCAAGAGGATTTTTGCAATCTCTCACCATATCTAAGATACAGACTTGATGCACAGGTAAACTCAGCAGTTTCTCAAGTCAAAGGACTTGGCCTGTACTGTTGGAACCGGGAATACACGTCATACCTTGCTGATCATACTCAAGGTCCTCCGTAAGACGGTTCCCGCGAGTCACCTCAGTCAGCTGCTTCCTAGCAGGCTGACCCACTAACACTGCTTAGACGACCTTCGTCACCCGTCGATGAAATACGACAGCAGATGCTTAGTGCAAGTCTCAAGGGGAATCCCGGTACCCATTTTCGGGATTCCTTGACTTGGAGATTTCCGGACTGATTCGGCGAGACTGATTTCATGGACCTACCTCCAAGCGTAGTCCCAGTCCCCGAAATCGTTTCTCAGTCCGTGGGCTTTGTTTGCGTAGTGAACAGAAATGTAAATGCAGATAAGTGAATGTAAACAAAGTATTGACATTTGAATTTTTCACTTCATTATTCATAAATGTTTTATCAAATACCAAAGAATTGTCTAGACATAGGTTACATATTCCTGCCAAAATTTGCTTACATGGTCACCTATTCTAACAATCTCCCACTTGACCTTTAAAGCTAATTGCCCATATGCCTAATCCTCATCTTCTCAAGATGTTGCGTATGAGCGCTCTGCGATATAGGCTTTGTCAGCGGGTCTGCTGTGTTGTCTGCCGAGTGGACTCGGTCCATCCGGACGTCACCTCTTCCTACAATTTCTCTAATAAGATGGTAGCGTCTAAGAATGTGTTTGGAACGGTGATGAGATCTCGGTTCCTTTGCTTGCGCTATAGCGCCGTTGTTATCACAGAAGATGACAACGGGCTCGGCGATGCTAGGCACCACACCCAACTCTTAGATGTAGTTTCTCATCCAAACCGCTTCCTTAGCATCAGGTATTCAGCCTCTGTGGTGGAGTCAGCAATGGTTGCTTGCTTGGAACTTTTCCAAGCTACTACTCCTCCATTGAGTTTGAATACGTACCCTGATTGAGACTTGGCATCATCGTCATCAGACTGGAAGCTAGCATCGCTAAAGCCTTCCAGAATTAGTTCTCCATTGCCATAGACTAAGAACATCTCCTTAGTCCTCCTTAGGTACTTAAGGATGCCCTTAACAGCATTCCAATGTGCTTCTCCTGCGCAGGAGTGATATCTGCTTGTCACGCTCAAAGCGTACGCAATGTTAGGCCTAGTGCAGTGGACCGCATATTGTATGCTACCTACGGCAGAAGCATAGGGAATGACCTTCATCCTTTCAAGTTCCTCATCAGTCTGTGGGGATTGTTTCTTGGATAACTTGATCCCATGCCTCATTGGAAGGAATCCTCGTTTGGAGTTGTCCATTCGATATCTCTTTAGGACTTTCTCCATATACGAGTTTTGGGTGAGTCCTAACATCCTTTTAGATCTGTCCCTGACGATCTGGATGCCTAGGATGTAGGAGGCTTCACCCAAGTCCTTCATGGAAAATTGGGTTGACAACCATGCTTTTATGATTCCTAACATTCTAACGTCATTACCAATGAGCAGAATGTCATCCACATAAAGCACTAGGAACACTATTGAGCTCCCACTGACCTTTTTGTATACACAAGGGTCGGATTCGTTTTGATGAAGTCATAACCCCGTATTACTTCATCAAAGTGAATGTTCCAACTTCAGGAGGCTTGTTTGAGGCCATAGATGGACTTCTGGAGACGATAGACTTTCTGTTCTTCTCCAGTGACCGTGAAACCCTGCGGCTGATCCATATAGATCTCTTCTTCAACGAAACCGTTGAGGAAGGCCGTTTTCACATCCATCTGCCATATCTCATAGTCATACCATGCTGCTATGGCGAGCAGAATCCGAATGGATTTAGCCATGGCTACTGGCGAGTAGGTTTCCTCAAAATCGACCCCGGGTCGTTGAGTGTATCCCTTAGCTACAAGCCTAGCCTTAAAGGTTGTGACTTCTCCATCAACGCCAAGTTTGCGCTTGTAGACCCACTTACAGCCCACTGGCTTAACACCTTTCGGTGGATCTACGAGACTCCAAACTTGGTTCTCGCTCATGGAGTCCATTTCGACTTTCATGGCCTCAAGCCATTTCCCGAAGTCGATGTCAGACATCGCTTCTCCATAAGTCTTAGGATCGTTGTCCAAAAGATCGGTCGCACCTAGAAAGCCATATCTCATTGGAGGTCTGGACTCTCTAGTGGACCTACGGAGAACGGGAACGTCAGTGGTGACTGTGGGCGCTGACTGTATCAGAGCTGGTGGTTCAGGAACCGGGGCTGGCTGTTCCTGAGGCTGTCCTTCATGCCTAGCATGTTGGACTTCTCGAGGTTGGTCAGCCCTTCGACTGTCTATCCTGAATCCTCTAAGTGAGGGTTCCGCGGCTTCCTCTGATGGCTGGATTCCATCCTCAAGGATCATCTCATCAGGTTGGATATCCTCCGGGAAGCCTTGCTCCAAGAATACTGCATTTCTTGAAACAAACACCTTTTGTTCCAAGGGGTCATAAAAGTAATAACCCGCAGTTTCTTTAGGGTATCCAACGAACCTGCATAAGCTAGACCTAGATTCTAACTTATCTTCCACTAACCTCTTGACGTATGCGAGGCTACCCCACACTTTCAAGTAGTTGTAGGATGCAGGCTTGCCGTGCCATATCTCATATGGCGTTTGGGTCAATGCACTAGTAGGCGCTAGATTCAATAATTTGGCCGCTGTCTCTAGTGCATAGCCCCAAAACGATAAGGGCAATTTGGTAAAAAACTCATCATGGACCGAACTTTCAGAAACACCATTTAACGGTGGTGTTCCTGGAGGTGTCCATTCTGATATTATACCATGTTCTTTTAGATAATCTAGGAACTCCGTACTAAGGTATTCACCGTTTCCGTTATTATCTAATTTTTGTTTGTGTTGTGCATTGAGGACGAAATTCGTTTGTTGCAAGATATAGAGTCTGTTATGCAATGTACCAAGTAGATGAGCAATTCCACACCTCATCAAATAAAAGCAATTTTTATTGATTCTAAACTCATAACCACTATTGTCCAACAGTAGAATGGAAATGATGTTTTTAATCATACTGGGTACAAAATAAACTTGCTCTAAATCTATGCTAATACTATCACTAATCACTAGAGTGGCGGATCCTACTGCTTCTGCCGAGATGGCCTTGCCATTCCCAAGATTCAGGATCATGTCCCCGCTACCCAGTTTTCTGCTTCTTTTCAACACCTGCAAGTCATTGCAAATGTGAGCTCCACAGCCGGTATCTAATACCCAAGAGGTAGAACTAGTGACCATATTAACCTCAATCACATATATACCTTTGGTTCGAGAAGAGTTTGGGGCACTCTCTCTTCCAATGCCCTTTCTCACGGCAGTTGATACATATGTCATATGCCTTCGATTGTTGCTTGGAGACAACCTTTCCCTTTCCTTTGCCTTTCCCTCCTTTGGCAATGGGAACACTCTTAGTGTTCGTAGCTGCTTTGACGGCCTTTCCCTTCCCTTTCTTCTTCTTCCAACGTCCGGCACCCTTGCCTTTCGTATTAGAAGTCGAAGCACCTCCAAACAATACCGAAGGCGTGGACTTCTTAGTCGTTGCCTCGTATTGCACCAACATATTGATCAACTCATGAATGCCCTTCTCAAGTGCGTTCATATTGTAGTTGACGATAAATTGGTCAAAGGAGGGTGGGAGTGACTGAAGGATCACATCTATGTACGTTTCATTATCGAGACCTGCCTTTAGGTCCTCGAGCTTTTCCACCAGGGTAAGCATTTTAACCCCGTGCTCTTGTACAGAGGATCCTTCTGTCATTTTCGTTCCAAAGAACGCCTTGGTCGCGACATACCTAGTATGCCGGTCCGGGACTGCATAGCAATCCTTAAGGTGAGCCATGATGGAAGGGACATCGTCTAGCCTTTCATATTGCTTCTGAATCTCATTGGTCATCAAAGAAAGTATGATGCTACGGACCTTCCGGTTATCCTTATGCCAAGTCTCGAACGTCTCACGTTCTTCTGGCGTGGATCCTTCCGGTAAGGTCCTAGGGAGAGGCTCGTCCATGACGTAGCCTTGGTTCTCGTAATCTAGGACTATCCTGAGATTGCGCAATCAGTCGTTGTAGTTTGTTCCATTGAATTTGTTTGTCTCAAGAATGGTGGAAAGTGGGTTCTTAGACATTTTAAAATCTACATTTTAGAAAACAGCGCGCAATCACCAGAAAATAAAAGACCATGGTTTGATAAAATAATTAAATGCATGGACTTTAGTCATTTAATCCTCCCACTATTTATACGAAAACACGGTACTCTCAAACGTGGTTTTCGGGAAATCCTTTCCAAGTGGGCTTGGGATCCACAGCGATTTTTTCCATACCCCGCTTTTACGATTCGTATGGAAAAGATCCTGTGGGAGGTATTCCATACCATTCTCGTTCCACGAGATTCCCAAGATTATTGCCTCACCCTTTCACGTGATCCCGAGGACTCCAAGCGAATCATGTTAATTGGGCGTTAGACCCAACCCAATCGACCGAGCCACGGACACACTGGTACCCCCACGACTCGTGAGACAGGTAGCAGCAGCCCGTTTTTCGTTCATGACATAGTGCAGCTTCCTTTAAGTACAATAACGTGCCACGACTCGTGAGACCACGCTATTGACCCAAAGCAGCTTCCTAACTATGCCATGGTTAAAAGGCATGGACAAACTCCTAGAGTTCATGTCCACTTTTTCTAGGGTCTAATATTTTGACATTGGTCCAACCAATGTGAGAGTAGGAAACGACCAAGATCTCAAATAAATAAATATCTACACATACATCCATAATGCGTAAATAAACCATTCATAGCAGTTATATGATAAATAAACAACCCATTCATCCATCATCATAACCACATGCAAAATTAAAGCCTAGCACGCCTCTGTTAGATGATCATGAGCCCGAATCCTATGCGACCCACTGAGCCCGCAGTGGATCTATGGTCAATCTAGGGTTGGTCCTATACTATTACATTAATAGTAACCCAATCATCATGCTGATGGGCCTTGGTCTCTTTTTCTCTTTCTTCACTTCATGAAAAACTCCAAGGGGCCTCCCGTCTGGGCTCTCCATGTGGTCCTTCCTTCTTCTCCACCAATTACAAAAAATAGAAACCTCACTCCTAGTCTACTCTCATTACATATTAAAAAAAGAAACCCCAGCGAAAACCCGGGGAGAGTACATAAGGAGGGAGGTAGAATGCCTTATTATTCCAAGGCAACTAGAAAGAGAGAAGGATAAAGCAGTAAAAGAGGCACACAGGCCCAACAAAAAAATAAACCATACATCCGGTCTAGGCCTCGCGATCATCCATTTCCATCCAACACACATAATAACATGATCCAATCATATAATTACAATATACCAACAACATATGATTTCCAATCATAAATATCCAAAATAATAAATGAATATGTGCACAACGTGTGAAAAATAAAACACAAATATTGGTAATATTATTTTCTCGTTTTAGGAAAACCTTTCCTCATTATTTTAAGTAAAATAACCCCGGGATTCCAAATCCAATTTATTTTACTCCTAAAATAATGTCTTCAGAAAAATAGGCATAATTGAACCAAAAAATGATTTTTTCCAGAATTAATTCAAAATTAAAATTGAAAATAATTAAAAAATAAAAGAAAAAACACTGCTAGGGTTTTGAAACCCTAGCAGCAGCAGCCGCCGCCGGCAGCGGCCCGCCGACACGCGCACAGGGCAGCAGGCTCAGCCTGCCGCCCTTGCGCGCGCGCAGGCGCTGCCTGGCCGGCAGCGCGCTGCGCGGCCTGGCAATCCGGCAGGCCGCCGCGCGTGCAGGCTCCAATGCCTTGCGCGCGCGCTGGCCTGCTGGCTGCAGGCCGCGCCGTGCGCAGTGCGCACGCAGACGCGCACTGGGCACGCCTGTCGGGCGCGCGCGCGCAGACTCCTCCGTCTGCGTGCGCGCGCACCTGGCGGCGCTGCCCAGAGCCCGTCCGCGCGCGGACTCGCAGGCGCGCAGCCTTCCTGGCTGCACGCTGCCCCTGCGCGACCGGCTGGGCGGGTGCCCGCAGGCCTCCCTTGCCTGCGCGCGTCTGCCCTGCCGACAGCGTGCGTTTCTCGTTTTCCGTTCAATTTTCCACCCCGTTTCCCAAGAAAATTAGAAAAATACCAACATTCAGAAATTCACACGAATTAAAAGCAATAAAAACCAACATGCCTAAAATCAAGAAAAATCAAGATTTAATAAAAACATGCCAATATCACGTTTCATGCTTATAACGCACATAAACCCTAGGCCTATGCACCGAACCGGGCTCTGATACCACTGAAAGAAAATGGTGGATCATCCCGGGAATTGCGCAAATGCGGAAGCGCGATAAAAAAAAAAACATACAAAAATAAAAGGCATGCTTTTAATTGAAAAGAACACGCTCAAGGGGTGTGCCCTTGAGGTTCCCGGGCGTTCGGTGTATCTCATGATCATATAACAAATAAAGAAATCATGGAGGCCATAGAGTTGAAAAATTAAAGAGGGACGAAAAGATAAAACGAGACCTACCCGTTGTCGTTTTCGTCTTCAACGGCTACTCGCGTTGTTCCCCGTTTTGCACCGAGATCTCGTTCTTGAGACCCTCCAAATCGTGACACACGATCCACCCACGTATCTTGCACGTCGTGCTAGCAACGAACAAGTGTATAATTTTTGGAGTGGACGAATCAATAACACGTTATCAATTAACGGTATTGGTTCGTCTAAGTTCTAATGTTCCAAGAACAAAAAGAACTAAAAAATATTTTCTTCTTGGAGAGAGAGAGAGGGGGGCGGACAAGAGGTATGGGGAGGGAGAGTGTGTGTTGTGTGTGTTTTCAAGAATCGTCATCCTACAATTGTTGGAAGCTAGAGGTTTATATAGAGGAGGAGTTTAATCCTCTTTAAACTCCAACTCTAAGTACTCTAATTTGACTAGGATTTTGACCTAGTCAAAGTCCGAGTCAAACTAGTGTTTGACCTAGTCAAACGAATCCTAGCCTTCCATCTCCCCTTTCCATCTCAACCGTTGATTTTAATTTAATGGAATATTTAAATCCTATTAAATGTTCCAAAAGGCTAAAAGAATAAATATAATATAATAAATAAATATTATTGTTTATTCTAAGCCCATTAAATCAACCCTTTTAATAAATTCTATTTATTAATTTAATTCCCTTTATCAAATAGAAGGAATTAATTTCTCCAAGAAAATATAGGACCCGATTAAATCTAATTTAATCATTCCTGTACTCCAATATTTAATTCCAAATTAAATACTAAGTGTGTGTGGATAGTGTATGACTCTTTAGGTTCATCATTCAGCTAGACTTGGTCCGATTCCTAGAATCCGCCCGTTACCATGGGTGCCATCTAGCAACGGTCCATGACACTAGAGACTAGGTGAAATATTCGGGGATGAACATTTAGGCTCTAACAGTATACTTGTCCTTCTGTCTTCGGTCTCATCACTTAGGGTCTAGGGCACGGAAAATGCAGGTACCCATTTTGGACCTAAGTATCGGTCTGTCCTTACTAAACGCCGCAAGGGAAACCTTTCCCTTCTGTTCAGTTATTGTGGCCACAGATTTCAGGGACAAGACACAGAGCATACATGAGACTTAACTGTCAATACCTTTTGACAGGAGACAGATCCTTTCTTGGAAACTACTGTCACTTTGTACACCCGAGCTGCACTAGACATGGCTTATGATTACTCAAGAGTATTTTGGCAATCTCTCACCATATCTAAGATACAGACCTGATGCACAGGTAAACTCAGCAGTTCCTCAAGTCAAAGGACTTGGCCTGTACTGTTGGAACCGGGAATACACGTCATACCTTGCTGACCATACTCAAGGTCCTCCGTCAGACGGTTCCCGCGAGTCACCTCAGTCAGCTGCTTCCTAGCAGGCTGACCCACTAACACTGCTTAGATGACCTTCGTCACCCGTCGATGAAATACGACAGCAGATGCTTAGTGCAAGTCTCGAGGGGAATCCCGGTACCCATTTTCGGGATTCCTTGACTTGGAGATTTCCGGACTGATTCGGCGAGACTGATTTCATGGACCTACCTCCAAGCGTAGTCCCAGTCCCCGAAATCGTTTCTCAGTCCGTGGGCTTTGTTTGCGTAGTGAACAGAAATGTAAATGCAGATAAGTGAACGTAAACAAAGTATTGTCATTTGAATTTTTCACTTCTTTATTCATAAATGTTTTATCAAATACCAAAGAATTGTCTAGACATAGGTTACATATTCCTGCCAAAATTGGCTTACATGGTCACCTATTCTAACACCCAGCACACGCCTGATATAGACTAGTCACACTTAAAGCAAAAACCACATCAGGTCTAGTGCACTGGACAACGTATTGAATGTTGCTTATGGCTGAAGCATAGGGGATGTCCAACATCCGTTTAAGCTCCTCATCAGTCTTAGGAGACTGCTTCTTGGACAACTTAATTCCATGCCTCATAGGAAGGAATCCTCGTTTTGAGTTCTCCATCTTGAATCTCTTCAAGACTTTCTCAATGTACGAGGACTGGGCCATTCCTAGCATCCTTCTAGATCTATCCCTGTAGGTCTTGATGCCAAGGATGTAGGATTCCTCGCCCATATCCTTCATGAAAAATTGTGTTCACAACCAAGCTTTAGTGGTTCCCAACATCTTAGCATCATTCCCTGAAAGAATCGGGACGGCCTGGGAACGCGGCGGAAGCGTAAAATAAAAGAAATTTAAAACGATTTCAATGGGGTGTTCCCTTTGAATTCCCGGGCGTTCGATGTATTCAGAAGCATCATAACATACAGAAAAATATGCTTGAACATGTGGCTAGAGGAGAAAACAAAAAAGTACAATAATTTAAATAGAAACATTACCTTTTTTGTTTCACATGTAGAATGGCAACAAGCATTGATTTCCTTTTCGTTCCTTTTCCGTTCACCTTAGGGTTCAAATTAGAACCCCTCTAATTTGTCCACACCACAGCAATAGAAGCAAATCTACATCTACTGCTAGGTAGAAGCTAGATCAAGGAAGAAACGAAAAATGTCTTACACTATTGATTAGTGTATACGTATTTCTCATGTTCTTATCTTGAATCTAATTCAAAGAGAACTCAAAAGAAGGATAAAAATGGAGGAAATTTCATGGCTTGTGTGCAAGAGATGAGTTAGAAGAGTATGTGTGTAGTTGTGTAGTTGTAGGTAGTTTCCAAAACCACCTACACACTAATGCACAACTTGTGCTCAACCTCCAACCATGTTAGCACAATATGTGGACCACCTAGCCATCATGGCAAGCCACATCATTGCTTACATGGACCAACATAATTGCTTACATGAAGGACTTTCAACTCCTCTTAAACTTACATCAAACCTTTGAGCTTTGATTTCAAGTCATGGACCGGTTTTAACCGGTCTCGATTTAATCAAATTAAATAAAGTGATCCATGGATTTCAAATTAATCCAATTAATTTTAAACCTTATTGAAATTCAAAAGTTTATTTAATCCAATTAAATAAACATAAGCTCAAACACTAATTAATTGATCCAATCAACTAATTAAATAAAACCCAATAAATTAATTCAATTAATTAAAGGTATTAAGCCCAAAACTAATTAATTCAATTAATTAATTCTTGGGCCATCCATCCAATGAATTTTTTCAATAAATGATCCAATCATTTATATTCTCCTTGAATTAATTAATCTAATTAAATTAATTCATTTCATCTAGAATTAATTCTAAATTAATTTCACTACTTCCATAGTGATTTGTGTGTGACTCTTTAGGTTCACCCTCAGCTAGACTTGGGCTTGTGCCAACACAATTGATTAATTAAATCGATTTAATTAATTATTTCTGATTAACCATTAATTAGAAATGTGCATTACCATGGGTGCTCGTCTAGCAATGGTCCATGGCACTAGAGACAAGGTGAATGTTGGCGTGACCATTTAGGGTCCGAATTCCATACCGGTACAGTACTTCTATCTGAAAGATTGTGGATCGTCCTGGGAAATAGCACGAATGCGAAAGCGCGGCATAAAATTAAATACAAAATTAAAACATGTTTTTAATTAAATGAAAGAACACGTTCAAGGGGTGTACCCTTGAAGTTCCCGGGCGTTTGGTGTATCTCATGAATTAAAAGCATAAAAGGAATCATGGAGGCCATAGGATTAAAAATAAAGAGAAACGAAATTTAAACTAGAACCTACCGATTGTCGTTTTCGTCTTCTAACCGCTACTCGCATTGTTCCCCCGATTTGCTTCAAATCTCGTATATGAGACTCTCCAAATAGTAACACGCAATCCACCCATGTATCTTGCACGTCGTGCTAGCGAACGAACAAGTGTTTTGGAGAGGATGAATTAATCACACGTTATCAATTAACGGTATTAATTCTTCTAAGTTCGATTGTTCCAAGAACAAAAGAACAAGAAAAGTATTTTCTTGTGAGAGAGAGAGAGAGGGCGGACGAGAGGGAGAGAGGGAGTGCCGAGTGGTGTGTGTGTGTGTGTTGGAATTTCATCACTCTTCAAATAGTGAGGGGCTAGGACTATACATAGAGGAGGAGTTTAATCCTCGTCAAACTCCAACTCTTAGAAGACTATTTTGACTAGGATTTTGACCTAGTCAAAGTCCTAGTCAAAGTAGTATTTGACCTAGTCAAATTAAATCCTAGCCATCCATCTCTCCTTTTAATCTCAATCATTAATTTAATTTAATGGAATATTCCAAAGGGCAATAAATAAATATAATAAATATAAATATTTATTTTAGGCCCATTAAATTAATTTTTTAATAAATCTAATTTATTAGATTAATCCATTTTATCTAATAAAATGAATTAATTCTCTCCAAGAAAATAAAGGACCCGATTAAGTCCAATTTAATCATTCCATTTCTCAAATATTTAATTCTAAATTAAATACTTAATGTGTGTGGATTGTGTGTGACTCTTTAGGTTCACCTTTCAGCTAGACTTGGTCGGATTCCTAGAATCCGTCCGTTACCATGGGTGGCCATCTAATAACGGTCCATGGCACTAGAGACTAGGTGAAAAATTCGGGGATGAACATTTAGGCTCTAACAGTACACTTGTCCTCCTGTCTACGGTCTCACCACTTAGGGTCTAGGGCACAGAAAATGCAGGTATCCATTTTGGACCTGAGTGTCGGTGTGTCCTTACTAAACGCCGCAAGGAAACCTTCCCTTCTGTTCAGTTACTGTGGCCACAGATTTTAGGGACAAGACACAGAGCATACGTGAGACTCAACTGTCAATGCCTTTTGACAGGAGACAGATCCTTTCTTGGAAACTACTGTCACTCTGTACACCAAAGCTGCACTAGACATGGCTTATGACTACTCAAGTGCTTCTTGGCAATCTCTCACCATATCTAAGATAAAGACCTGATATACAGGTAAACTCAGCAGTTCCTCAAGTCAAAGGACTTGACCTGTACCGTTAGAACCGGGAACACACGTCATACCTAGCCGACCATACTCAAGGTCCTCCGTAAGACGGTTCCCACGAGTCACCTCAGTCAGCTGCTTCCTAGCAGGTTAACCCACTAAGACTGCTTAGACGACCCTCGTCCCCCGTCAATGAAATACGACAGCAGATGCTTAGTGCAAGTCTCAAGGGGAATCTCGGTACCCAATTTCGAGATTCCTTGACTTGGAGATTTCAGGACTGATTCGGTGGGACTGATTTCATGGACCTACCTCCCAGCGTAGTCCCAATCCCCGAAATGTTTTCAGTCCGTGGGCTTTGTTTGTGTAGTGAACAGATATGAAATGCAGATAAAGTGACCACAAACAAAGTAATGCCAAATGAATTCACTTCTTTATTCATTAATAAATTTATCAGAACACTGAAATTGTCTAGACATATGTTACATTTTGCCCGCCAAGATTGGCTATATGGTCACCTATTCTAACAATCTCCCACTTGACCTTTAAAGCCAATCGCCCATATGTCTAATCCCCATCTTCTCAAGATGTTGCGTATGAGCGCTCTGCGACATAGGCTTTGTCAGCGGATCTGTTGTGTTGTCTGCTGAGTTGACTCGGTCCATCCGAACGTCACCTCTTCCTACCATTTCTCTAAGAAGATGGTAGCGTCTAAGAATGTGTTTGGAACGGTGATGAGATCTCGGTTCCTTTGCTTGCGGTATTGCACCGTTGTTATCACAGAAGATGACAATGGGCTCGGCGATGCTAGGCACCACACCCAACTCTTGGATGTAGTTTCTCATCCAAACCGCTTCCTTGGCAGCTTCTGAAGCTGCTATGTATTCAGCCTCTGTGGTGGAGTCAGCAGTGGTTGTTTGCTTGGAACTTTTCCAAGCCACTACTTCTCCATTGAGCTTGAATACGTAACCCGATTGAGACTTGGCATCATCGTCATCAGACTGGAAGCTAGCGTCGCTAAAGCCTTCCAGGATCAGTTCTCCATGGCCATAGACTAAGAACATTTCCTTAGTCCTCCTTAGGTACTTAAGGATGCCCTTAACAACATTCCAATGTGCCTCTCCTGCACAAGACTGATATCTGCTTGTTTCGCTCAAAGCGTAAGCAATGTCAGGCCTGGTGCAGTGGACCGCATATTGGATGCTACCTATGGCAGAAGCATAGGGGATGACTTTCATCCTTTCAAGTTCCTCATCAGTCTGCGGGGACTGTTTCTTGGATAACTTGATCCCATGCCTCATGGGAAGGAATCCTCGTTTGGAGTTGTCCATCCGATATCTCTTTAGGTCTTTCTCCATATACGAGTTTTGGGTGAGCCCTAACATCCTATTAGATCGGTTTCCTGACAATCTGGATCCCTAGGATATAGGAGGCTTCAGCCAAATCCTTCATGGAAGACTGGGTTGATGACCATGCTTTTGTGTCACCCAACATTCTAATATCATTACCAATGAGTAGAATGTCATCCACATAAAGCACCAGGAACACTATAGAGCTCCCACTGACCTTCTTGTATACACAAGGGTCTAATTCATTTCTGATGAAGTCATAGCCCCGTATTACTTCATCAAAGCGAATGTTCCAACTTCGGGATGCTTGTTTGAGGCTATAGATGGACTTCTGGAGACGACAGACCTTCTGTTCTTCTCCAGTGACTGTGAAACCCTCCGGCTGATCCATATAGATCTCTTCCTCAACGAAGCCATTGAGGACGGCCGTTTTCACGTCCATCTGCCATATCTCATAGTCATACCATGCTGCTATGGCGAGCAGGATCCGAATGGATTTAGCCATGGCTACCGGCGAGTAGGTATCCTCAAAATCGACCCCGGGTCGTTGAGTGTATCCCTTAGCTACAAGCCTAGCCTTAAAGGTTGTGACTTCTCCATCAACGCCAAGTTTGCGCTTGTAGACCCACTTACAACCAACTGGCTTAACACCTTTCGGTGGATCTACAAGTCTCCAGACTTGGTTCTCGCTCATGGAGTCCATTTCGGTTTTCATGGCCTCAAGCCATTTCCCGGAGTCGATCTCGGACATTGCTTCTCCGTATGTATTAGGATAGTTATTCAGAAGATCGGTCGTATTTAGAAAGCCATATCTCAGTGGAGGTCTGGACTCTCTAGTAGACCTACGAAGAACGGGAACGTCAGTGGTGACTGTGGGCGCTGACTGTATCGGAGCTGGCGGTTCAGGAACTGGGGCTGGCTGTTCCTGAGGCTGTCCTTCATGCCTAACATCTTGGACTTCTCGAGGTCGGTAAGCCCTTCGGGTGTTAATCCTGAATCCTCTAAGTGAGGATTCCGCGGCTACCTCTGATGACTAGATTCCATCACTTGATTCCTCAAGGATCAGTTCATCAGGTTGGATATCCTCTGGGAAGCCTTGCTCCAAGAACACTGCATTTCTTGAAACAAACACCTTTTGTTCCAAGGGGTCATAAAAGTAATAACCCGCAGTTTCTTTAGGGTATCCAACGAACCTACATAAGCTAGACCTGGATTCTAGCTTATCTCCCAATAACCTCTTGACGTATGCGGGGCTACCCCACACTTTCAAGTAGTTGTAGGACGCAGGCTTGCCGTGCCATATCTCGTATGGCGTTTGGGTCAATACACTGGTTGGCACCAAATTTAGCAACTTGGCCGCCGTTTCCAATTCGTAGCCCCAAAAGGTCAAGGGTAATTTGGTAAAACTCATCATGGATCGCACCATGTCCAACAGGGTTCGATTCCTCCTTTCAGAGACACCATTTAATTGTGGTGTCCCGGGAGGTGTCCATTCAGATATTATACCATTTTCTTTTAGATAATTAAGGAACTCGGTACTAAGGTATTCACCACCTCGGTCTAACCGTAGGACTTTAATTTTGCAGTTGGTCTGGTTCTCCACTTCAAGTCTGAATTCTTTAAACCTCTCAAGAGCTTCAGACTTGTACCTCATTAGGTAAACATAACCATACCGTGAATGATCATCAGTAAAGGTTATGAAGTAGGAGAACCCACCTCGGGCCTGCGTCCTTAGTGGTCTACATACGTCTGTATGGACCAAATCCAACAGACTTATGGCAAGCCTACTTTGTCCTACAAAGGGCTTCTTGGTCATTTTCCCTCTTAGACAAGATTCACAAGTTGGTAGTTCACTCAAGTCCCCTACCTCTAGGTTCTTTGAGTCTACCAATCTTTTCATCCTATCTTGGGATATGTGACCTAGCCTAGCGTGCCACAGTCGTGCGTTCCCGTTATTATCTATTCTACGTTTGTGTTTGAGCGTTAAGAACGAAGTTTGTTTGTTGCGAGATATAGAGCCCCTTATTTAGTGTACCAAGTAGATGAGCAATTCCACACCTCATCAAATAAAAACAATTTTTTATTGATCATAAACTCATAACCACTATTATCTAACAATGGAATGGAAATGATGTTTTTAATCATACTAGGTACATAATAGACTTGCTCTAATTCTATGCTAATACGATCACTAACTACTGGAGTGGCGGATCCTACTGCTTCTGCCAAGATGGCCTTGCCATTCCCAAGCTTCAGGATCATATCCCTGCTACCCAGTTTTCTGCTTCTTTTCAGCACCTGCAAATCATTGCAAATGTGAGCTCCACAGCCGGTATCTAATTCCCAAAAGGCAGAATTAGTGACCATATTGACCTCAATCACAAATATACCTTGGTTTGAGAAGTGTTTGGGGCACTCCCTCTTCCAATGCCCTTTCTCATAGCAATTGATACATATGTCATATGCCTTCGACTGTTGCTTGGAGAAAACCTTTCCCTTTCCTTTGCCTTTCCCCTCTTTGGCAATGGGAACACTTTTAGTGTTCGTAGATGCTTTGACGGCTTTTCCCTTCCCTTTCTTCCTTTTCCAACGTCCGGTACCCTTGCCTTTTGTTTTAGAAGTTGAAGCACCTCCAAACAATACCGAAGGCGTGGACTTCTTGGTCGTTGCCTCGTATTGCACCAACATATTAATCAATTCATGAATGCCCTTCTCAAGTGCGTTCATGTTGTAGTTGACGATAAATTGGTCGAAGGAGGGTGGGAGAGACTGAATGATCACATCTATGTACGTTTCATTATCGAGGCGTGCCTTTAGGTCATCGAGTTTTTCCACCAGGGTAAGCATTTTAACCCCGTGCTCTTGTACAGAGGATCCTTCTGCCATTTTGGTTCCAAAGAACGCCTTGGTCGCGACATACCTAGTATGCCGGTCCGGGACTGCATAGCAATCCTTAAGGCGAGCCATAATGGAATGGACATCGTCTAGCCTTTCATACTGCTTCTAAATCTCATTCGTCATTAAAGCAAGTATGACGCTACGGACCTTTCGGTTATCCTTATGCCAAGTCTCGAACGTCTCACGTTCTTCTGGCGTGGATCCTTCCGGTAAGGTCCTAGGGAGAGGCTCGTCCATGACGTAGCCTTGGTTCTCGTAATCCAAGACTATCCTGAGATTGTGCAACCAGTCGTTGTTATTGGTTCCATTGAATTTGTTTGTCTCAAGTATGGTTGAAAGTGGGTTCTTAGACATTTTTAAATCTACATTTAAAACAGAGTTCGCGATCAGCAGAATATAAAAGACGGTGGTTTGATAAAAATAATTAAATTCTTGGTCTTTAGTCATTTAATGCTCCCACTATTTATACGAAAACACGATACTCTCCAACGTGATTTTTGGGAAACCCTTTCCTAGTGGGCTTGGGATCCACAACGATTTTTTCCATACCCCGCTTTTACGATTCGCATGGAAAAAATCCTGTGGGAGGTATACCATACCATTCTCGTTCCACGAGATTCCCAAGATTATTGCCTCACCCTTTCACATGATCCCGAGGACTCCAAGAGAATCATGTTAATCGGGCGTTAGACCCGACCCAATCAACCGAGCCATAGACCCACTGCTACCCCCACGACTCGTGAGACAGGTAACAGCGGTCTATCTTTCGTTCATGACACAGTGCAACTTCTTTTAAGTACAATAACGTGCCACGACTCGTGAGACCACGCTATTGGCCTAAATCAGCTTCCTCACTATGCCATGGATTGGAAGGCATGGACAAACTCCTAGAGTCCATGTCCATTTTGTCTAGGGTCTAATATTTGGACATTGGTCCAACCAATGTGAGAGTAGTAAATGACCGAGATCTCATAATATAATATATCTACACATTCATCCACAATGCGTAATAAATAAATTGCATCCACGGCAGTTATATGATAAATAAAGCGCCATTCATCCATCACAATAACCACATGCAAAATTAAAGCCTGGCACGCCCCTGTTGGATGGTCACGAGCCCGAACCCTATGCGATCCACTGAGCCCGCAGTGGATCTATGGTCAATCTAGGGTTGGTCCTATACTATTACATTAATAGTAACCCAATCATCATTCTGATGGACCTTGGTCTCTTTTCTCTTTCTTTTCTTCATGGAAACGCCTTGGAATCCTCCAATCTGGGCTCTCCATGTGGACCTTCCTTCTTCTCCATTAATTACATAAAATTAAAACCTCACTCCTATTCTACTCTCATTACATATAAAATATAGAAACCCCAGCAAAAACCCGGGGGAGTACATAAGGAGGGAGATAGAATGCCTTATTATTCCAAGGCAACTAGAAAGAGAGAAGGAGAAAGCAGTAAAAGAGGCACACAGGCCCAACATGAAATTAAACCATACATTCGGTCTAGGGCTCGTGATAATCCGTTTTCATCTAACACATATAATCATATGATCCAATCACATAATAATACATGCCAATAATATATGATTACTAATCATAATTATCCAAGATAAAAAAAAAATAAATAAATGCGTAACGTATGAGAACATGGCATAACCGTTAGTAATAATATTTTCTCGTTTTAGGAAAACCTTTCCTCATTATTTCTAGGTAAAATATCCCCGGGATTCCAAATCCAATATATTTTACTTCCTAAAATAATGTCTAAGAAAATTAGGCAAAAATTGAACAAAAAATGAATTTTTAGAATTAATTAAAAAATTAAAACTGAATAATAAAATAAAAAAAATAGGGGAGAAACCCTAGCAAGACCGGCAGCCGGCCGCCGCCACCGGCAGCAGCCAGCCGGCGTGCGTGCAGGGCAACAGGCTCAGCCTGCCGCCCCTGCGTGCGCGCAGGCGCTGCCTGACCGGGCGCGCGCGCGCGCAGGCCCCTGCTTGTGTGCGCGCGCGCCTGGTCGGCAGCAGGCTACACGGCCTCGCGCGCCGGCAGGATGTCGCGCGCGCAGGCTCCCTTGCCCGCGCATGCTAGCCTATCGGCCGCCAGTCGCGCCTGCCCTGCGTAGTGTGGGCGCGCGCACGCGCACTGGGGGCGCCCGCTGGGCGCGCGCGCGCAGACACCATCATCTGTGTGCACGCGCGCCTGGCGACGCCGCCTCATGCGCGCGCACGCAACCCCTTCAGCACGCTGCCGCTATGCGTGCGGGCGCGCGCGCGCGCCTGGAGGCACCGCCCCGTGCACGCGCTCGCGCGCGGCCCCTCTCGCCCTGGCACGCAGGCATCCCGACACGCTGGCCCTGGCGCGCGCGCGGGGGCTTCCCTACTCGTTTACATGCGCGCCCGGCCGCGCCATCCAGTAGGTGGGCTGCGCGCAGCCTTGCGCGCCTTGCACGGGCGGTCGCGTCTACCCTGCCTTTGCGCACGGCTGCGCGCGGCCAGCCTTCGGCTGGTCGGCGTGCTGTGGCGTTTCTCTATTTTTGTTCGATTTTTCACCCCCGTTTCCCAAGAAAAACAGAAAAATCAATGATCCCAAAATCACACAAATTAAAAAGCAAGAAAACGACATGCTTTAATAATGATATAACCAAGAATTAATTAAAAGATGCCAAGAACACGTTTCATGCTTAAAACGCACGTAAAACCCTAGGCCTATACACCGAACTGGGCTCTGATACTACTGAAAGATTGTGGATTGTCCCGGGAAATAGCGCGAATGCAGAAGCGCGGTATAAAATTAAATACATAATTAAAACATGCTTTTAATTAAATAAAAGAACACGTACAAGGGTGTACCCTTGAAGTTCCCGGGCGTTCGGTGTATCTTATGAATTAATAGCATAAAAGGAATCATGGAGGCCATAGGATTAAAAATAAAGAGAAACGAAAATTTAAACCGGAACCTACCGATTGTCCTTTTCATCTTCTAACCACTACTCGCGTTGTTCCCCGATTTGCTCCAAATCTCGTATGTGAGACTCTCTAAACAGTAACACGCAATCCACCCACGTATCTTACACGTCGTGCTAGCGAACGAACAAGTGTTTTGGAGAGGATGAATTAATCACACGTTATCAATTAACGGTATTAATTCTCCTAAGTTCGATTGTTCGAAGAACAAAAGAACAAGAAAAGTATTTTCTTGTGAGACAGAGAGAGAGGGCGGACGAGAGGGAGAGAGGGAGTGCCGAGTGGTGTGTGTGTGTGTGTGTTGGAATTTCATCACTCTTCAAATAGTGAGGGGCTAGGACTATATATAGAGGAGGAGTTTAATCCTCTTCAAACTCCAACTCTTAGAAGACTATTTTGACTAGGATTTTGACCTAGTCAAAGTAGTATTTGACCTAGTCAAATTAAATCCTAGCCATCCATCTCTTCTTTTAATCTCAACCATTAACATAATTTAATGTAATATTTAAAACCTATTTAAATATTCCGAAGGCCAATAAATAAATATAATAAATATAAATATTTTATTCTAGGCCCATTAAATTAATTTTCTAATAAATCTAATTTATTAGATTAATCCCTTTTATCTAATAAAAGGAATTAATTCTCTCGAAGAAAATAAAGGACCAGATTAAATCCAATTTCATCATTCCATTTCTCCAATATTTAATTCTAAATTAAATACTTAATGTGTGTGGATTGTGTGTGACTCTTTAGGTTCACCTTTCAGCTAGACTTGGTCGGATTCCTAGAATCCGTCCGTTACCATGGGTGGCCATTTAGTAACGGTCCATGGCACTAGAGACTAGGTGAAAAATTCGGGGATGAACATTTAGGCTCTAACAATACACTTGTCCTTCTGTCTACGGTCTCACCACTTAGGGTCTAGGGCACGGAAAATGCAGGTACCCATTTTGGACCTAAGTATCGGTCTGTCCTTACTAAACGCCGCAAGGAAACCGTCCCTTCTGTTCAGTTACTATGGCCACAAATTTTAGGGACAAGACACAGAGCATACGTGAGACTCAACTGTCAATGCCTTTTGATAGGAGACAGATCCTTTCTTGGAAACTACTGTCACTGTATACACCAGAGCTGCACTAGACATGGCTTATGACTACTCAAGTGCTTCTTGGCAATCTCTCACCATATCTAAGATACAGACCTGATATACAGGTAAACTTAGCAGTTCCTCAAGTCAAAGGACTTAACCTGTACCGTTGGAACCGGGAACACACGTCATACCTAGCTGACCCTACTCAAGGTCCTCCGTAAGACGGTTCCCGCGAGTCACCTCAGTCAGCTGTTTCCTAGCAGGTTAACCCACTAACACTGCTTAGACAACCCTCGTCCCCCGTCGATGAAATACGACAGCAGATGGTTAGTGCAAGTCTCAAGGGGAATCTCGGTACCTATTTTCGAGATTCCTTGACTTGGAGATTTCCGAACTGATTCGGCGGGACTGATTTCATGGACCTACCTCCAAGCGTAGTCCCAGTCTCCGAAATATGTTTTCAGTCCGTGGGCTTTGTTTGTGTAGTGAACAGATATGAAATGCATATAAAGTGAACACAAACAAAGTAATGCCAAATGAATTCACTTCTTTATTCATTAATAAATTTATCAAAACACTGAAATTGTCTAGACATAGGTTACATTTTGCCCGCCAAGATTGGCTATATGGTCACCTATTCAAACACTGTCGACCATCTCCCGGCCTAGTCTAGGGCATGGAATTAGATGTCGGTTCCCATCCTCGACTAGGCAACTATGCTTCAAACTCAAGATGCGTTTGCTCTATTGATCGACCTAGGGAACCATTCCCTACTCGACCAATTGCTATAGTCGTAGACTTAAGAGTCGAAACCATCTCAAAGCGCGTAGGAGACATAGCTGTCAAATACTGACAGGGGACAGATTCTCTATTGAAATCCACCGTCCTCACTACATACTCCGACTGCACTGGACAAGGCTTATAATGACCATATGAAAGACACAGTCACCTCTTGCCAGATCCAAGATACAGTCTTCATATGCATGCAACTGCCATGATTCCTTAAGTCCGAGGACTAATCCCGTACCTTATTTTATTCCTCAAGGAGTACCTCATCACGTCGACTATCCGATGGAAAATCCTTTTCTAAGAACACTGTGTTTAACGAGACAAACACCTTTTGCTCGGAGAGATCATAGAAATAATACCCCGCAGTTTTTTTCAGATATCCGACAAACCTGCATAAACTAGACCTGGAGTCCAGTTTATATCCTACTAATCTCTTGACATATGCGGGGCAACCCCACACTTTTAAGTATTTGTAGGAGGCAGGCTTACCATGCCATGTCTCATATGCGTTTGGGATATCTTCTTAGATGGCGCCAAGTTCAAAAGTTTGATTGTCGTCTCAAGAGCATATCCCCAGAAGGATAAGGGGAGTTCGATAAAACTCATCATGGATCAGACCATGTCCAACAAGGTTCAATTCCTCCTTTCAGACACACCATTCAACTGTCGTGTTCCAAGAGAAGTCCAGTGAGAGAAAATTCGATTCTCTTTTATACAATCAATGAATTCGCCACTTAAATACTCTCCACCTCGGTCCAACCGAAGGGCTTTGATCTTACGACCAGTTTGGTTCTCTACTTCAAGTCTGTATTCCTTAAACCTTCGAAAGGCTTCAGACTTGTACCTCATCAGGTAAACATAACCATACTGTGAGTGATCATCGGTCAAGGTTATGAAGTACGAGTACCCACCCCTAGCCTGAGTATTTAATGGACCACAGACGTCCGTATGGATCAAATCCAATAGATCGTTGGCTAGCGTGCTTTGTCCAACAAAGGATTTCTTGGTCATCTTTCCCTTTAGACAGGATTCGCAGGTCGGTAGGTTGTCCCAATCGTCTAATTCTAGACTTTTTGAGTTCACCAACCTTTTTATCCTATCCTTAGAAATATGACCTAACCTGTGACACCCCCTCTGTAATTACAATTCCATCTAATAATTAATTCACATCTAACCCAACCAGATAAATAATCTTATATCAATATTCTACATAAACCTCAATCGATTAAAAACCTCACCAAAATCTTTACATAACATACTTTCCATTTTATAGCGAAAGGACAATCGTGGAGTTTCTAGCTATTACAAAACTTAAGATACTACTCCAGTCAATGTTTAATATTCTCACAAATATGTAGCTAATGCTCCCGACTAATGATGACACTTCAGTGCTGACCCACCTAATAAGGCTGAGAATTTGCTACGAGCTAGCCAGATCAGTCACTGCAATCTATTTGCTGAAGAAGTACATGGCAAAGAGTGAGTTGCCAACTAAGTAAGCGTAGCTAATTAGCTATATCTACACACACATATTAGCACATACAAAGAAGACCTACTTCGTGGAATAACAATAGTGAATCAATCAATATTCGATATGCCCTAATCACAATATCACGAAGTAATCAATAACAACTATCACTCGGGAACCAATATCAAAACCATCATCATCCACATCATAATAAAAACTCAATCATGGTTTATTATCTTAGGGCCCTACTTAACCTAGTTGGAGTATATTCAATGGTTTTACAGGCTCTCATCATGTCAATCAATATCATATAATCGCCGGCACAGGATACCCATCGTATGTGATGTCCCCACACTGGCCAAGTGTGTAGCTCCTGATCACAGGACATCACACCAAACAGGGTACCCCCACACCACCCCAGTGTGTAGCCGTCAGCACAGGATATTCCCCGCTACCCGGAATACCCCGGTACCCTTCTCGCCATGGTACCTAATTGTATATTCATTTTCTCCAATCGCATACCACATCATCAACCACATCGTCATGACAACACACAGCTCGCCATCAATCACATCATCGTAAACCATTGAATATGCCCAGGTTAGGTAAGCTATCGTTTCATCTCAATTCACCATCTGTACATTTAATGAGTTCATAACTCAACTCAAATCATCAATCAAATAGAAGCATGTCACAACCATTCACGACCACTCCATCATTCATCATCATTCACCAACAAAGTCGAAGTATATCACAAGTATTTAACATATACATCACATCAAATATAGTCATAACATATAACAATAATTTCACAAGACAACCACATAATCTAGTTTAGTATATTACAGTTTACGATCAAGATTACACATAACCATGCATCTTCATATATATATATATATATCCAATTAACTATACTTACCTCAATTCCACAATAATTTACTTAGTAAAATAATGTGTTCACTCTTGTACGTTGTTCTTGTGTCCTATAGATAGTTGTAAGACGTATAGTCAATATATCGATAATATTGAAATTCCTTAATAATGCATCAACAATATTTGGACACTTCTCACTAATCTGTTAATATCTTATTTTACAAAAATTGGATCATTATTCTGTTTTCATCTACATAAAGTAAACTCAACTAATCTTTCCATCAGTATATATCTTGCTATGTATAAATCAATGTTTATATTTTTAAGAATTTTCTTTACCTCCCCTTAAACTGTGAAATCCTGCCAGCATAAACACTGATCACTAATTAAATCATAGCTTTAATTATACTAATCCAACTTAAAAATTGTTTTATTATGAGAAAATAGACATCCTAGGATTTTTAATGGTATAAAATATGTATATTAGCATAGCAATAATTTGTTAATAATCTCTGTTATTCCTGTTCATGGTTTTCTTTGACAGAATCTGTACACCAACTTATTAATTCTCCCCAGACCAAAGTACAACTTTTAAATGCATTATGTTTACTTCATATACTCTCCTACGTCCCTAGATTCATCTCCAACACGAATCATATGAATTGGATCAGTATATAGTGAGTTATTCAGGTTTTAACACAACCTGTTATTTACAGTGGCAGATCCATAGAGCTCTACTTCAAAATTCTTCCCAAAAATCGTACACCCGTTCAAAAATTATGATATTTACAGAATATTATATATTATGTCTCTAGTTTCATTTTAAGAAAGAATCATATAAATTGAACCATTATAACTCAAGTTACAAGGGTTTTAATATACTCAGTCTGGATTACCACAGAAACAGGGCAATAGAAAATATCCTTCGATTTAGCCATTAAAAAGAATGAATTAGCTTCTTCTCAAAACTATAAAGTTATAGAAGACATTGTAAAGTTTTCATAGACACCAATACCTCAAATTGTGGACCAATAAAACTCAAGATTTTTGGGAAAAACGGAGACTGATCATACAAAGCTTACCCTGTTACCATGTATCTAACTTATTCCATTCATTTTCTTGGATTTCAGCCTTCATCATAGCTCAAATTCGAATTTCAGCAAATTAGAGATGAAGGGACTTACCAAATCAGTGTAGGAGGATCAGATACACCTAAGTTTGAAGATGGTAAATGGAAGAAGCTAGAATCCTCACCTCTTCCTCTCTTCTTCTCTCCACCACCTCACACCTCTCCTTTTTGTCTTTTGTTATCTTCTAATCCCTTCTATAAGTTTCTCAAGCTGATATTTATCTATATATATATATATATATGTAAGTTTCTATATAGGTCTAGGTATGTAGGTGTGTTTATGTGTCTATATATGTATAAATATAGTATTAAGCACATATGTTGATAAAGTTAAGTGGTTTGTTGTTTTGTGCATATACATATAGATCTTCTATATGTAGATAAATGAATGAGATGGATAGTGAAGGAAATTGTGTATTACGAAGTCGAGGCAAGAGTTAGACTCTTTATCTTTAAGATAATTATTGCCCGCACTAATGCTCACGAAATCGGCAATTTGTCTCCCAAGATACAACGACTTTATATCTCAAAGTAGCAGCACTACAAACTTTGAGAAATAGTGAACCAAACGATATTTTGAAACTCTCTTACTAAACTCTATTTGTAAAATGCTTTTATGCTTACGAATGCAATGAATGAGTTGAATTCCTATCATCCATTCCTAACATCCATAAAATGTTGAATGAAATGAAATGAGACGGCCTATTTATAGGTGTTGGAAAAGTGTTTCAAACGGACATGTCCAATCCGAAAAGATGTCTTTCAAAGGTTATGACCTTTCATCCGAATGGACGCATCATTTTACCTAAAGGACATACCATTTCACTCCAATGGACGCACCATTTCATCCAAAGGGTTTCACCCAATGGACGCATCATTTCAACCAAAGGACACACCCACTAGGTTGACTAGACACGACCGAATGATGATTGGGGCCCATCAAGCATCATCTACGTGTCACGAGGTGTCATAAGCTATCACGAGCTTGTTATGCGTTGCACATCGTAACCAATCACTTGTCACGATTTATTCTTTAATTCGTAATTCACCATTTTCCAACAATCCCCTACATGAATGAAAATTAATGCATATGAGCATGCAGACACTTAAGAGAGTTTCAACCGAGAAGTCATTGCATCAGGGTAGGTATTTTGTGGCTTTGAACCTTCCTTAGGGAATACCATCGGATTTACTTGGCTAACCAGTGAACATGATGTCTTGAGCTGTTCAGCCGTTGGTGTAAACCAAGACAATATCTTTGGTTCTCACGGTTGAGTCCATTTTGGCCCTAGACTCCATCTTGGATTCATAAGTGTTTTACATTTGAAGCGGCCCGTATTCACACTTATATAGGTGATCTCCTATAATGTTCCTGACTTAGAATAAGAATCATTAAAAGCTTATAGCTTAACCTCTACCCTTTTACTGACAGCACTTTTTGTCATAGGAATGTGAAGGAGTAAAACTCCAAGTGCTTTCTACAATATTTATAACTTAGTTGTCCCATTGAACCAAGATCTTGGGATTTTCAGTCAACAAGGTTGGGTTACCGCTATAAAGATTTAACTTTCGGGTTTTAATGCCATTCCCCTCGACGAACAGTATACTTGATCTCTAGAAAGGCCTTTCATTAATGGATCAATTATCATTTGACTTAAAATAGTCAATGAATATGATTTCACTAGAGATCCACTATCTTATGGTATTTTATCTTCGACGTATATGTCTCGACTTACCATTATACATATTGCTTCGTGCCCTTTCAATAGTCGAATGACTATCACAATATATTATAATAACAGGCACTTGCATTTTTCCAACAAGGAACGTACTCCAAAAAATTACGAAGCCATTCATTTTCTTTTCCAACTTTATCTGAATCTTTAAACCCAGATTCCATAACAGAGCGAGTGCTTTTCTCTATATACCTTAATCTACCAATAATTCTTGAAAATTCTTGACCTATCACCTTGGTTCTTTGCTAAGTGTAGATTGCTATCTACATGAGCCTTAGCAGGTGAATGGTCACGAACATTGAATTTTCTAGTACAATCTCAATATGATGAGACTATGATAAGACAAGTCTACAAACGTTTTAGAGTTATTAGTCTCTACCATTACGTCAGCTGAACCTTATGTCTTTCATATCACAATATTTAGCCAATATTTTCTTGGTAGAGATTGCTTCCCTTTGTAAACATAGCATCTACATATAGATCGACTATGACAAAGGAGCTAGAAGTGCCTTTAACATAGACACATCTATCACACTCGTTGACCTTGAAGTCATTTGACAATATTATTTGTCAAATTTTTCATGTCATTTGTTATGAGCTTGCTTAAGCCCATACAACAATTTGATGAGCTTACAATACCTTCTTTTCTTGGCCAAGAACGACAAACCCTTTAGGTTGTTCCATGTAGATCTCTTCATCTAACTTGCCATTCAAGTAACTTTTGAATTCCTTCCATAGCAGAGGTGGCTTTTCAATTATAACAGCTACTTGGAAGGACTCATTGAGCATAATTCCTTCTGGATGCAGATCATGATAGATCATTTGGAATTCTTGGACTTGGCTCATTATCATTTTGGAATACACCATTTTGAATTTCAAGAAATTCTCGACTATGAATTTCTTCAAGCTTGCATCCTCCGTTTTGTATTTCTTTTCCAAGGATTCCCAAAGGGTTTTTGCAGTCTTGGCTGAGCTGTATACGTTGTACAAAGTATCGCTCAAGCCATTGAGGATGTAATTTCTGCATACAAAATCCCCATGTCCCCATGTCCCCATGCATCAAAAGCAACCCTTTGTTAGGGATCAGTCTTCTCCTCAGAAACAACGGGGGCTTCCTCACCTAAGAACCTTGCTAGGTTCAACGTAGTGAGGTAGAACAACATCTTTTGATGCCATCTCTTAAAGTCGTTATCTGAGAATTTCTTCGGCCTTTCTCCTTGGGCAGCAATCAGTTATGGCACATGTGGTTGGACAACCATAGTAGCCGGATTAGCAGCAGCAAATCCAGTTAACATAGCTGGATTGGTAGCAGCAGACTCACTCGCCATAATACACAATGACAGATAATTGTCTTAAACTTGTAGAGAAGAATGAGACGGATAGTGCGAGAAATTGTGCATTACGAAGTCGAGGCAAGAGTTAGACTCTTTATCTTTAAGACAATTATTGCCCGCTCTGGTGCTCACGAAATCGACAATTTGTCTCCCAAGATAAAACGACTTTATATCTCAAAGTAGCAGCACTACAAACTTTGAGAAACGGCCGAATTAAATGATATTTTGAAACTCTCTTACTAAGCTCTATTTGTAAAATGCTTTTATGCTTACGAATGCAATGGATGAGTTCAATTCCTATCATCAATTCCTAACATCCATAAAATGTTGAATGAAATGAAATGAGAGGGCCTATTTATAGGAGTTGGAAAAGTGTTTCGAACGGACATGTCCAATCAGAAAAGATGCCTTTGAAAGGTTATGATATTTCGTCCGAATGGACGCATCATTTCACCTAAAGGACATACCATTTCACGCCAATGGACGCATCATTTCATCCAAAGGGTTTCACCCAATGGACACATCATTTCAACCAAGGACACACCCACTAGGTTGACCAGACAGGACCGGATGATGATTGGGGCCCATCAACCATCATCTATGTATCATGAGCTGTCATACGCTATCACGAGCTTGTTATGCGTTGCACATCGTAACCAATCACTTGTCACGATTTATTCTTTAATTTATCATTCACCATTTTCCAACACTATATTGCTAATATATATATATATATATATAGTCTTAAGACTTTATTTATTACCCCTCATCTTTACAAGTACTTCTATTTAAACCCTCAGCTACTTTCTATTGCTTCAAATTTCAAGTATCTTCAAGAATACGTCTTATCACATAATTTCTAATTAAGTACCAAATGTCATATAAATCATCACATTATATCTATTTTATAATGCTAATAAATTATAATCATGTATATACATTCGAGGATGTTACAATTCTCCCCTCCTAATAAAAATTTCGTCCTCAAAATTTGATTATCTTACCCATTCAAGGAAACAAATAGGGGTACTTCTCCTTCATATTTTTCTCAACTTCCCAAGTGGCTTCTTTTGGAGAGTGATGACTCCACTTTGCTTTCACCATTGATGTTTGCTTGTTTCTCAATTTCTTTGTTGTCCTATCTAGAATCTCTACTGGTCCTTGACGTATGTCAGGTTCTCTGAGATTTCTATCTCCGGTTCAGACAAAATATGACTAGGACGCAAACTATATCGCTACAGCATAGAAACATGGAATACGTCATGTATCTGTGATAATTATGCTGGTAACGCCAATCGATAAGCAAGTGGTCATATTCGCTCGATAATATCATATGGTCCAATATACCTAGGACTCAGCTTTCCATGCTTACCAAATCTTAAAATTCCTTTCCATTGAGACACTTTCAGAAAGACTTTTTCTCCTACTTCATACTACACTTCTCTATGATGTTAATCGAAATATCTTTTCTGTCGATCTTGTGCTGCTTTCATATTTTTCTTAACTATCTGTATCTTATCTGTTGTTTGTTGCACTACGGGACCTTCTAGTTGTCTTGGTCACTCAACATCCCAACATATTGGATTTCGACCTCTTCTTCCATACAAAGCTTCATATGGAGCCATACCAATGCTAGAATGAAAACTATTATTATATGCAAATTCCATCATTGGCAGATAATCATCCCAGTTACCTCTAAATTCAATTATGCAGGCTCTCATCATATCTTCTAACGTCTGAATCGTCCTTTCTGATTACCTATCTGTTTGAGGGTGAAATGTTGTACTGAAATGTAACTTCGTACCTAATGCCCTTTCTAAGCTTCCCTAAAAGTATGAAGTAAATCGAGGATCTCTATAAAATACTATAGCGATAGGTACACTGTGTAGTCTTATGATTTCTGAAATATACAACTCAGCCAATTTATCCATAGAATCACCTTGTTGTAGAGGCAAGAAGTAAGTTGATTTAGTAAATCTATCCACAATTACCCAAATAGCATCACGTTTTCGGAACGTATGCGGCAACCCAATGACAAAATCCATAGTTATCTTTTTCTATTTCCCTTCAAGTATAGTTAAAGGTCGAACCTACCTGTTGGTGCTTGATATTCTATCCTCCCTTGTCGATAAGTTATGCATTTAAACACATTTATACTACATCGTTTCTCATCATCTACCATCAATTGTAGGATCCTAAATTATAATGCATTTTCACAGTACCATGATGCATCCCATATGGTGTATTGTGGTTTTCCCTGCATAACCACATCAAGTACACAAACTCGCCTCCATTCACTATCACCCCATCAATCTTTATTGAAAAATTGGGCATCTTATCCTGGTTTATTTCCCTAACATCCTTAATAAGAAAAGTCCCGAAAAGACCGTAATAACTCAACCAATAAAGCATTTCCATCAACTATCAAGCTTCGAGACATTCTTCCCAACACATCAAAGCAACAAGTACGACATATTGTCCAAGTATACTAATCTAATCCCAATGTATGATAATAATGTTATATGCAACCAAACCCTCTTCATCATTTCCTCTCTCATACCCCAAAACTTATCCATGAACTGAGACTATATTAGTTAGCTCTAAAGTCAACATTTGTTTTTCTTAAATCTCATCAATATAATTTTGCCAAACTTATCATATAAAAATCCAGATATTTCTCATTTATTTTAGTATTATAAAATTTATTGAACACCAACAATGCCATCTATGTATCTAATATATATTGCATAAGTTCAAGTCATCTCTTAAGGCATCCTAGTAATATTTCATACATAACATTCAATCCGTAACTTGTAAATCCCACGACACCTATTACAACTTGAAGTAGTTATCATAACTAGTAAATCCCACGACACCAATTACAACTTGAAATCACTATTGATAGTTACTAATGTCTCGACTTTGTCAAACAATCAATACAACATGTTTTACATCCCTTGTCACATATCAAATATACTATGTCTCCTCTGAATGTCAAATGCACGTATCATTGTTGCTAACTCCATATCATGCACGGTATGGTTTAAATCTTATGTCCTTAACGGCAAGATGCATAAGCTACTACCTTTCTGTTTTTCATTAACATACACCCTAAACCTTATTTTGAAGCATCTGTATATACCATGTATCCACCACTACCGGATATTAAAACTAAAATCGAAATTGATGAAAATATTTTCCTTAACTCATCAAAACTTTCTTGATACGGCTCAATCTAGTGAAAAACTATCTCCCTTCCTTAATAACTTTGTCCAAGGACCAGCAATTATAGAGAATCCCTCAACAAATCTCCTATTATACCCAACTACCCTAAGAAACTCCAAGCTTTAGCTGCATTCTTTAATATGCTTCATTCCGTAATAGCCTTTATCTACAGGATTAGACATAACACTATCTCCAAATATCATATGTCCTAGAAAAATTACCCAATTCACCCAAATCACACTTACTTAACTTAGCGTACAATTCTTTCTCTTCAAGATCTGCAACAGTTTTTTTTAAATGTTGTTCATGCCCTTCTCTACTCCTCGAATACAATAAGACACCATCAATAAAGACTATCACACAATGACTTAAGTACTATTCAAATATTCGATTCGTCAATGCCATGAATGTGGATTCAAAAATATTGTAGTCCCTTTCTAATAGTGTAGTAAATCATCAACTCTTGGTAATAGATATTTACTTTTCCTCATCACCCTATTTAGTTAGTGATAATAAATACACATCCTCATATAATATCCTCATTTTCCACGAACAATACTACTGCTCTCAACATGATGTACACGGTCTGATAAAATGTTCTTTCCTCCAATAATTCTTCTAAATGCATTTTCAACTCCATATTATATTATCCCCACAAAGTTTTCATAGGAAAATTCACTTCTATCTATGGTGGCAAAAGTAGTAAGTCATTACCAAATATTTCAACAAAGTCTCTTGCTAAGGGAATTTCTTCCATTCCGAGACTAGCCCTTTGGTATCCACAACACTAGCCAATTATGTTGTACATCCTTCTCCCCTCGATCATTTCACCTCTATGGTTAATATACCCAGACTGACATCACTTACTGATCTCCCACAATTACTACTTTTAGTTTACACAAGGATTCAATCACCACTTTCATTATACAAGAATCAATAAAACTTTATTCTGCATGAATACATCTATCCCAGAATTTACATCAAACTCCATCGAGTCCATCACTACAGTATCTACACGTAGATTTATATACACAACCCTCACTTGGTTACTCGTCTAACAAAATTCTTAACTCCACCGACATTTATAGGTACAACCGAGCTTTATTCATACTATTGACACATCCCTACGACCTACTGGGTCAGCATGTGCATCATGATAAACCATCCTACATTAGACAATTAAGCCACTAGACACATCTCATAGTCAACCTATCACCCTAGAAACATAGACCCGCTCTGATACCACCCAAATGTGACACCCCCCTCAGTATTCACAATGCCATCTTATAATTAATTCACATCTAACCCAACCAGATAAATAATCTTATATCAATATTCTACATAAACCTCAATCGATTAATAACCTCATCAAAATCTTTCATAACATACTGTACCATTTTATATGGAAAGGACAATCGTGGAGTTTCTAGATATTACAAAACTTAAGATACCACTCCAGTCAATATTTAATATTCTCATAAATATGTAGCTAATGCTCCCGACTAATGATGACACTTCAGTGCTGACCCACCTAATAAGGCTGAGAATTTGCTACGAGCTAGCTAGATGAGTCACTGCAATCTATCTGCTGAAAAAGTACATAGTAAAGAGTGAGTTGCCAACTCAGTAAGTATAGCTAATTAGCTATATATACACACACATATGAGCACATACAAAGAAGACCTACTTCGTGGAATAACAACAGTGAATCAATCAATATTCGTTATGTCGTAATCACAATATCACGAAGAAATCAATAACAACTATCACTCGGGAACGAATATCAAAGCCATCATCATCCACATCATAATACAAACTCAATCATGGTTTATTATCTTAGGGTACTACTTAACCTAGCTGGAGTATATTCAATGGTTTTACCGGTTATCATCATCTCAATTAATATCATATAATCGCTGGCACAGGATACACATCATATGTGATATCCCCACATTGGCCAAGTGTGTAGCTCCTAATCACAGGACATCACACCGAACATGGCACCCCCACACTAGCCCAGTGTGTAGCCATCATCACAGGACATTCCCCGATACCCTTCGCGCCATGGTACCTAGCTGTATATTCATTTTCTCCCATCACATACCACATCATCAATCACATTGTCATGACAGCCCACAACTCGTCATCAATCACATCATCGTAAACCATTGAATATGCCCAGGTTAGGTAAGTCATCGTTTCATCTCAATTCACCATCTGTACATTTAACGACTTCATAACTCAACTCAAATCATAAATCAAATAGAAGCATGTCACAATCATTCACGACCACTCCATCATTCATCATCGTTCACCAACAAAGTTGAAGTATATCACAAGTATTTATCATATACATCACATCGAACATAGTCATAACACATAACAATAATTTCACAAGACAACCACATAATCCAGTTTAGTATATTACAGTTTACGATCAAGATTATACATAACCATGCATCTTCATATATATATATATATATACATATCCAATTAACTATACTTAACTGAATTCCACAACAATTAACTATACTTAACTTAGAGGACCTTGCCCCTTTAATGACTATTTGTGATTGCATTGCGTTGCGTCACATTTGTATCACCTTGCGTCACGATGCGTCATGTTGACTTTGTGTTGCACCATATATCGCGTTGCGTCAAGTTGCGCCGCGGCGCATCCCATTGGGCCTTTTGGAAGCTCTGTAGAAGTTCCCTTGATTGGAACACTCTTGGACTTTTGCGAGAGGTCTTTGTCATTTTTGGGGAACTTCTTAAGGGTTCATTTTTATATGTTATCAAACTTGGTTCCTCCATTGTTCATTATATTAAGTTGTTTCTTCTCGAACTAAATTTCAAATGTAAGGGGCAATCCTCCTATTATAAGTAAAATATTAAACTAAATATCTTATAAGCAAAGTGTTGAACTAAATATCAAGGTGAAGGGCAACCCCCTTCTTTTCGGATAAAATGTTACCGTGAGGGGCAATCCCCCTCTTCCAAACAAGATATTAAGGTGAGGGGTCATCTCCCTCTTTTAGGTAAAATATTAACGTGAGGGGCCATCCCCTCTTTTAGATGAAATATTACTGTGAGGGGCAGTTCCCCTCTTATAAACACGATGTTAATGTGAGGGGTCATCCCCCTCTTTTAGGTGAAATGTTAACGTGAGGGGCCATCCCTCTCTTTTAAATAAAATGTCAATGTGAGGGGCAATCCCCCTCTTTTAGATAAAATATTAATATGAGGGGCAATCCCCCTCTTTTCAATGTGAGGGGCCATCCCCCTCCAACTTTTCAATGTGAGGGGCAATCCCCCTCTTTTAAATAAGATATCGACGTGAAGGGCCATCCCCCTCCAAGAGTGTCAATGTGAGGGGCCATCCCCCTCTTTTGCTAAATAAAGTGTTAAACGTGAGGGGTCACTCCCCTCTCTCATTAGATAAAATGCAAGTAATGAATCTACAACAAGTAGACAAGAAAAAGTGTACATTTCATTACCGTTTTCTGGGTTACAAAGTATTCGGAAAGGGATACAAAGAATTGAGTAAAAATGTTTCTTAGCAACGTTCCACATATGTGACATTTTCTTCTCGTTCATTTTCTCCGATTTGATACAGTCATACTTATTTGGCATCCACTTTGGCCGTCCTCTTAGTCTCATTGATTAGATTGAATGGGTGCTCTCCCGTACCTCGTCGCGGGGTTTGCTCGATATGCTCTTAGGACTCCCGGGTGTCTTTCCACCCAACTTCCTTTAGCTACCTCCAGCCTCGTCCTCGAATTTTGGAAGACTACCCTGTTGGTTACTTCCGCTAGCCCGTCAGAACGGTGTGTCGGAAGGTTCGTACTCTCCGCTGGGGTGTGAATGACGTTGGCATGTTCCGGGCATCCTCGGAGTTCTTCACCAAGCTCCATGCATACTTACGCTCTATAGGCTAGAGTTGTCCTCACTGCGGGGTCTGGCCTGCTAACACTCTACCTCTAGGGTGATCACGCAGCCTCCCTCATCATGCTTTGCTTAGTTCCGGCCGACCTATCCAAGATGTGGTTTGTAAGAAAAACCCCTCCTATGTTGCTTACTTCTAATTATCATGAGCTTTGCTATCCTAGCTCAGATTACCCTTGCTTCTTTGGGGTTCCTTGGGATCCTAAGAGAAAATCCCAAATTCTCAATCTTCTACAAGACCTTCTTTCCAGCTTGATGGAATGCTCTTCACCGTCAAGGCTTCTTCCCACACCACGTCCACTTCGTGTCGCTCTTGACTTAGTAGGGTTATTCCCTCGCTCTCCAAAGGAGCCAATGAGCTGGCTGACTTAATGAGTCAGTTTGCCTCTTCCTTGTACAACCGCGGGATTTGTTCTAAAGTGAACTCATAGAGCTCCCTTATTAATGTTGCGATGTTTGCTAAGTACTCGGTCATCTACTCCCCTAGCTTTGTGGCCTCCATTCAACTGCTTGACCACAAGTTGGAAGTCGTTATCCACCCTCGCATATGTCACTCCTGCTTTCTCCCCCTGCATATGTCGCTCCCATGGCACAAGTCAACTTTCTCCCCTTGCATATGTCGCTCCTGCGACGCAAGTCAGCTTTCTCCCCTTGCATATGTCGCTCCTGCGGCACAAGTCAGCTTTCTTCCCTTGCATATGTCGCTCCTACGACACAAGTCAGCTTTTCTCCCCTTGCTCAGTGCATTACACTCCGACTCGTTCTTGGACCTGCTGGCGACACTGCTGCCTTCTCGCCAAAGATGATACAGTTCGCATCACATCCTATGGCTCTCACCGCAACTCCTTCAGCTTGCCTTGCTCTCTGAGCGACTCTCTCAGCTTGCTTCGTATCTCTCCCTATTGGGCCTCCCGAGGTAATCCTCCTAACACCAGCAGTTGGGAGTTGTCCTTGCTAACTTGTTCTTCTTCCTGCTTTACTCCCACGTGCCACGTGCCTATCTCCAAAAGCAGTTTCCTGGAGCTCTTGTTCCCTTTGTCCCACGAATTCTCGTAAGTAATCTCTTCGGATTAACTCCTTGACCTCATTCTTCAAGTGGTGGCATTCCTCCAAGCTATGGTCTCGATCCCAATCCTCGTCGCTTGGCTGCATCGAGCGTTTGCGTTCGCGAGGTCTAGGGGGTGAATTGAGCCAGATCCCCCGGGGGCACATGTCTACGTTCAAGCTTACTTCCTTATGTCCTAAGGGGGACCCCTTTCTCTTCATCTGTGGCCCTCACGGTGGCTTGGGCGGATGCATCCTCTGAAGGACAAGCGGATCCGCCCGGGAGCGCGAGCGGAAGCGAGAAGGCGAGAAAAGTGCGTAAATTAAATCAAATCTAATTTAAAATACGAATCCCAAGGGTTGTGCCCTTGGGTGCTCAACCGGGCGTTCGATGTAGGATGTGTAAATGTTGGAAATGAATATTAAACACATAGGGCATAGATGTATATTAAATCAATCAAAGCGTAATAAACCGTTACCTTTGATTGTTTAACGTATGCTCCCGGCTACTTGCGTTGTTCCTTCTCCGGAATGCTCACAAAATCCAAACGTATGGATTCTCCAAAGGTGATCCACACCACACCGGAAGAAACACACGTTCTTCTTGCAAGAAAAGAACGGGTTTAAGAAGGAATCGGTTTAAGAGAAGAACACTATGAATTAGTGCTCTCTTAAACTTACTTTGTTCTTCTTCTTGATTCAAAATCAAGTGAAGAACACAAGTGTAAGAGATGGAGAGAGGCCGAGAGTTTGAGAGAGAGGAGAGGATTTTTGTCTTTTCTTTTTCCTGGAAAAAGATGAATAATGAATCACTTTTGCTTGGTACTGTATATTCTAATATATATACATAATTAATGTGATTATTGGAATGTGTCTAGGTTCATCTAAGGATGTCTAGATTCATTCCAATCAATCACCATCAATTCTTTAATCAAGCCTACCAAAATTTATGGTATGATCAAATCATACCAAAAGGGAAGAGCTTGATTGGAGTTGATTTGTCTCTTTCCAAAAGAGATAAGTCAACATACCACCTAGCATGAAACCTGGCTGATTTTGCTTCCTCCAAGGGAGCATGTCAGCCATGTTTAATTAAGGGAAGAAGTCCAACTTCTTCCTATTCCAAATAGGAATTATTTCTCCTCACGGGTATAATTTAACGGACCGGGTTTTATCGTAATCCAATTACGATGAACCCAACATTAAATCTAATTTAATGTCCATTTAAATTATTCCCGTTGATCTTTTAATCCAATTAAAAGATCCAACGTCTCAACGTCTCAACTTTCCATATTTAATCGAAAATCCAATTTACCGATTAAACGGAAGCCCGATACAATATCGGCCCGTCCATCCAATGGACTTTCCCTTAAGTAATCCAATTACTTATTTTATCCTTCGAGATTGACTCCAAGTCGATCTCTCAACCTCCTCAGTGATTTGTCTGTGACCCTTTAGGTTCACCCTCAGCTAGACCTGGGCCCGTGTCCCACAAGGGCCCGTTACCATGGCTGGCCGTCTAGCAACGGTCCATGGCACTAGAGACAAGGTGAATTGGCGTGAACATTTAAGCGCCGATTCCATACGGGTACGATCCTTCCGTCTACCGTCTCCCGGCCACAGTCTAGGGTAGGGAATTGGGCGTCGGTTCCCATCCTTGACTAGGCATCTATGCTTATTACTCGAGACCACGTAAGCTTCATTGCGTCGACACAGGAAACCATTCCCTGTTCGACCAACCACTGTGGCCACAGCTTTAAACAGCATGAACGTGTCTCCGAGTGCATAGGAGATACCTCTGTCACATACTGACAGGGGACGAATCCTCTTCTTGGAATCCACCGTCCTCGCTACACATTCCGACTGCACTGGACAAGGCTTATGATAATAATCTTACAGAATGATTACCTCTCGCCAGATCCAAGATACAGCCGTCATGTGCACGCGACTGCCATGATCCCTCCTGGGTGCACTGGTGGATTCTCCAAGGCGCGGCCTTGCTCCTGCTGAGGTGGAGCCTCGACCTCTTCCTGCCTCTCCTCCTCTTGGGTGCACTGGTAGATTCTCCAAGGAGCGGTCTTGCTCCTGCTGAGGTGAAGCCTCGACCTCTTCCTGCCTCTCTCTCCTCCTGGGTGCGCTGGTGGACTCTACAAGGCGTGGCCTTGGCCTTGCCTCTCCTCCTGCTGGCCGTGTGCTGGTTAACTCTCCAAGGCGTGGCCTTGCCTTGTCTCTCCTCCTGCTGGCCGTGCGCTGGTGGATTCTCCAAGGCGTGGCCTTGCATTGCCTCTCCTCCTGCTGGTCGTGCGCTTTCCTTCTTCTCTCGGGTTCCTCTTGCCCCACGTTTGCGCTCCTCGCCCTCGAACGAGTATTCATCTTCAATGCCTAGGTGCACTGGTGGATTTCTCCAATGTGCGGCCTTGCTCCTGCTGAGGTGGAGCCTCGACCTCTTGCTGCCTCTCCTCCTCCTGGGTGCACTGGTAGATTCTCCAAGGAGCGGCCTTGCTCCTGCTGAGGTGAAGCCTCGACCTCTTCCTGCCTCTCCTCCTCCTGGGTGCACTGGTGGACTCTCCAAGGCGTGGCCTTGGCCTTGCCTCTCCTCCTGTTGGCCGTGCGCTGGTGGACTCTCCAAGGCGTGGCCTTGCCTTGCCTCCCCTTCTACTGACCGTGCGCTGGTGGACTCTCCAAGGCGCGGCCTTGCCTTGCCTCTCCTCCTGCTGGTCGTGCACTTCCCTTCTTCTCTCAGGTTCCTCTTGCCCCACGTTTGCGCTCCTCGCCCTCGAACGTGTATTCATCTTCAATGCCTAGACCAGGTTTCCCACAGATGGCACCAAGCTGATGGTGTAAGATTCGGAAGGTTGTTGATCTAAGCACGGTGACTCAAAACGACGTCGTGAGGCAAATAACTCTTATAAACTCTTCCAAAAGTAAGAAAAGTAACTTATATAAAGAACCCTTTACAAAAGATTTCACCCCCTATTTATAGTAAATTACATGGGGTGAAAGTACAATATCGTCCTTCAACCGCTGTCAATCCAACGCCTAGATTTAACTGCTAGGGGCGCCTTGGTAATTTGGCATCACCCCACTACTTCTATAACTTCTCCTAATAACCACTATGACATAATCGTGAATTTGTTTACAACTTGAGGGTATTTCGATAATTTCTCCTATCCTAATTTCCTAGCACTATCACACACCAACCTCCAATATTAAATAAATTTAGCATAGGAAGGGAGGAAAATTCTAATTTATAATTTGGACAAGCATGATATCTACTACCCAAGTGTGAAGAGTCCATGATGTCAACAATGGGAGTTCAAATCCACAATTACAAAAGAATTGAGACTGAGCTTCTAAATTTGTCTGAGAATCGTGGAAATTTTGTTCCTAGAAGAAGAGTTTGAACTTATCTTTTAAACCTTAAGTTTGCTTCTATTTTTATTTTAAGATCGATGAACTATTATTATTTGAAATAAATCGATTACAATTATTCTATCAAATGTCAATAACAAAGACAAATACAACAAGTATATACTCAATAATATCAGATAAATTATAGTTAAATAATAATTATTTTTACAGTAGAAAAAGGGATGTTTTTACATAAACCTCGAAGAAGATCATTTTTCAGACGGAAAAAAAAAAAAAAAAAAAAATTCTCCTCCCGACATTGAAGAAGTCACGTGAGGCTTTGCCATTAGTTTAAATACACATTTTCAAGTAAAATGCCATTTTCATTAGAAATTTGAGGGTGCCCCGTCTAAGTGTTTCAGGACGAAAATTGTAATTCTCCTATCTACCTGGATACAACCATAGAACTTCCAGCAGTTCATTAATGTGGCAACAACTCGTTTAAGGGTGAGTTTGTCCTAATTTTTTGTAATAATTAATTATATATAAAAGGAAGTGATTTTTTTTACTTGATTTTATAATAATTGATTTTGTAAAAACTAATTTGAAAATGATTAATATTCTAAAATTATGGGTGATTAAAAGTTCCAAATTTTAACATTTACAAAACGCAAATTATTGCGTTTAAACAAGCAAAGTTTGATTAAACCTTAGGTATCATCATACTGTAAGAAACTATAATACTAGTAACAGTTTTAAAATTTACACAAAAAGTATATATTTAAGCTATAATAATTTTGATCTCGTCGTAATATAATTATTAATGACAAAAATTATATATAAAATTATCAATGAATATATAATCAATGACACAATTATAATAATTAATAGGGTTTATGACATTAAACCTCCTCTAAAAATACGAAATTACACTTTCTCGTAAAAATATTTTTAAATTACACTTACACCCCATCCGAAAATTCATTGTTTACACTTGACCCCCTTTTGTCGGGATTTTGACGAAAAATGTTAACTTCAGAAAAAAAATTTACACAAAATTTTAATTTTAGCCCACATTTAACATCATCATGTAATAATTTTGTACTTATAAGGCGAAAAATATAATAATGTTAACCTCGATCTCTCTATATATATATTACATTTATCCCCTTATAAGTACAAAAATATAGATAAAAATATTAAATGAGGGGCAAAAATAAAAATTTAAGTAATTGATTTTACTGATATAAACATTTCTCATTCAAACTCTAACGGAAGGGGGTTAGGTGTAAATAGGAAATTTTTCGACTGTGTGTAAGTATAATTTCAAAACTGTTTTGAGAGAAAGTGTAATTTTACTTTTTTTAAGTGGACTAGTGATTGTAACTAACCCTAATTAATAACATATTTATAATCAAAACACACAGCGTGTAGAGCTAATTTCTTCTACTGACAACTTTATATATAATTTTTATTATTAACTAGTTATTCCTAATAATAATTCTTGAAAAATAATTATGACTGTTAAAATTAAAATATTTATTACTATGACATAATAAAAGTTATTTTACTAAATATATATAATATTTAGTGACAATTTTAACTTGATTTTTTATTCTCTTTCCTCATAGTGCCAAACGCCTCGAAATCATAATTAATTAAAGAAGAAATTAGTGACAAAAATAATTTTAATTGCTCATCTTAAATAAATAATAGCCCCACTTATTAACATCTCCCAAATGGTTCAAACGAGAGTTGAAATTGAACCGAAAAATATATATAATATTGGCATTTCAAAATACATTCTCATTTGATGATTGCTTAGGTGAAGCACCAGTAGTTATTTTTAAAATGCTGATATTAATTGAAATGATGTGACAGTGATATTTGAATGTGACAGCTCTTAAATCATGTTAATATATAGACTATTTTTCAGTCAATTGGTATAGAAACCATCATTCTCATCCACTAAACTAATCCTAATAATCTTATTCATTATTTCATTTTCCCAATTTAAATTATACTTGGACTATGTCAGGCCACAATAATAAATATAACATTTAACTATAATGGTACGATTAAGAATGAATAATCATAATAAATAGTTTTTTATCACATCCACACAATCGTGGTTTGTCATGATTATCATAATTGTGGCTTAAAATTTGCCATGGATCATACCTACGATAAAAATAGTTTTCATGATGGATAAGTTAAATTTTTTAATCGATTTTTCCTTAACTATGGTTAATAATACTTATAAATCGAAAAAATACAAGCAATCCCCCTGTAATACTGTAAATGAGCAAATTACCCCCTATAAAAAATAAAATATCAATTTACCTTCCAGTGTTTTTAAAATAAATCAATTTACCCCCATGTTTTTTAAAGTAGGGAGGTAAATGGCTCTATTTCAAAGAATATAGGAAGGTGAATTATTATTTTCTTTTTCATAGAGGAATAATATACTCATTTGCAATATTGCGGAGAGGTAAATTGAATTACACCATTATTTATCATGACTTCATAACCAATAAACTTGTAAGCAATAATAAATTTTCTTCTAGTGGACTTCACATTTTGCCCTTTTTTTAAAAAAAATTAATTTATTACATTATTCAATATATTTAATTTTAAAAATTTATCAAAATAAATTGATCATCACTCTAAATTAAATAATTCATTAAAAAGAAAGAAACTAATATTGCCCACATTAACGAGAATCAAATTGACTTCTTAATTATAAGGTTTAATCTTTTAACACTTCAACAAAATCTCGCCGATTAATGCATTTTTGACCTGATAAACTGCAGTATGCTTAACCAATTCCTTCAAAATTAGCGTTATTACTATAATAATCTTTCCAATAAATTTTCCAAATATTTAAAGGCTTAATCCCAATGTATGGACATGAAATGCATGAATTTTAATTGATATAAATTAATGGCCCCATCTAATTTAGTATAAATTAACTATCCAAATTCGCAATATTTTTCGACGAAATATATACACATAATTAGAAGATCTTCATGATGATTTGCCTGTAGGCTATCATGGCACTCCTTGACCTATATACCCATGTAGGCATGTCAATGGGTAAGATTTTATCCTACTCAAGTCCAAAAAAAAAAAAAAAAAAAAAAAAAAAAAAAAAAAGAAGCTAAAACTCATTATAATAATCAAGGTATAGGTCCAGATCCAATGGGTCCCAGACCTAATGGATCCAAGACCCAAATAAATTTCATCAGGCCCGAATTATCGAGTCAGGTCTGGACCCGACACGATTTTTTTTTTTTTTAAACTAACAAACACAAAATTACTTTCTGTATATAAAAACAAATTCCCTTTATCCTTCACAGTTCACACACACAAACCCACACCTTCTCCTTCACGCACACAAATGCACCGAACCTTTCTTTCACACACACAAACCCACAACTTTTTCTCCTTCACACACACAAACCCACACACCTTTCTCCTTCACACACACAAACACACACCCCTTTCTCCTTCACGCACGCAAACACACACAGTGAGTGAAAGAAATATTAGTATAGGTGACCAGAAAATCAATAGATTTCGCATTTTGTAACCTATTTGACAACTTGATGTAATGTAATATTATGTAATGAATAAAAGGAATATGTGTTACTTTTGGTATTCTCTTTGCGCTCATTTTTCATATGCTAAAATGGTATTTTACATATATCACAACAAAGCCCACAAACCACGATTAACAACTCATGCAGTTGGGCCATGCATTGGATAGTGGTCACGAAACCAACTGATAAAGAGTTGGATCTGAAACGTTCCAAGTCGAGTACCTCGAGGCAAGGCATAGAGAGTCCTATAGAGACTTGTATCAAGAGTCGTGTTCATTGGATGAGTGCCGTGTTTCATTGGCGACAGGCGTGGGATGCCTACACGATCTTGATGGGTTGGTCGACTGGGGTCGAGCCGACTGAACTGACTGACGGGGATCATCATATGGAAGCCTTGGAGGCTTGGTTGGTATGATTGGATTTTTTTGTTCTGATAGTACGGGAGTAGTCCTCAGAATTGAGGAACCATGGCAGTCACGTGCACAGGACGGCTGTATCTTGGATTTGGCGAGAGGTGATCATTCGGTAAGATGATCATTATAAGCCTTGTCCAGTGCAGTCAGAATGTGTAACAAGGACGGTGGGTTTCAAGAAGAGGATTCGTCCCCCGTCAGTATGTGATAGAGGTATCTCCTATGCACTCAGAGACACGTTCATGTTGTTTAAAACTGTGGCCATAGTGGTTGGTCGAACAGAAAATAGTTTCCTGGGTCGATGCAATGAGACATGCATAGTCTCGAGTATTAAGCATAGATGCCTAGTTAAGGATGGGAACCGACGCCCAATTTCATACCCTAGACTAAGAGCGGGAGATGGTAGACGGAAGGACCATACCCGTATGGAATCGGCGTCTAAATGTTCACGCCAACATTCACTTAGTCTCTAGTGCCATGGACCGTTGCTAGACGGCTACCCATGGTAACGAGTCCTTGTTTACACGGGCCCAAGTCTAGCTAAGGGTGAACCTAAAGGGTCACACACAAATCACCGAAAATGTGGAGAAATTGACTTGGAGTAAATTTCAGAGGATGATTAAGCAATTGGATTACTTAAGGGATAATCCATTGATGGACGGGCCGATATTGTATCAGGCCCTCGTTTAATCGATAAATGGAATTTATCGATTAATATAGAAAGTTGAGATGTTGGGTCTTTAAATTGGATTAAAAGATCAATGAGAATTATTTAAGTGGACATTAAATTAATTAGATTTAATTTTGGGTTCGTTGTAATTGGATTACAATGGAACCCGGTCCGTCAAATTTTGACCCGAGAGGTGTGTTAATTCCATTTTTGGAATAGGAAGAAGTTGGACTTCTTCCCTAAATAAGCATGGTCGAAAATGCTACCTAGTAAACGAATACATGGCAGTACCGAAAATATTGATGCGCCAGACTGTTGCCACCGATGAGAGAAACCCTTGAGAATGAGCCAGGAAATTGTCAAATCTGAACATAGTGGCAACACGCTGAAGATGACCCCCCCCCCCTCCCCGGTAAAACCAAGGCCGAATGGTCCGAAATTCGAGGCATGGTGCAGAGGATGAAGGAGTCGGGCCATTTGTCAAGACATTCATCATTAATGAGAGCCCAGTCAAGACGTTCCCAAAGGCTACGGTTCCTATTGCTGCAGTTATGCTAAGTGAACCGAGGCCCTTGGACCGGGAGGTGTAGAATACCAGTAGAGATAAAGCAATCATTAAATTCATCCATTTCTAATCGAATATACCCGAAAGACTACAAATCTCACTCATGTCAAGGACAATATTAAAGTCACCAAGAACAAGCCAAGGCATGCAAACAACAGAAAGAGAAAGTTCCCGAAGTTTTGACCATAAATCCCATCGAGCAATAATATCATTAGCACCATAGATAACTTTAATAAGACAAGTCTCATGCATACTCCTATGAGAGATTTTACAGTGCACATAATGAATACCCGAATCAAGAATATCAACATCAAGATAAGAATTATTCCATGCCAATCCAAATACGATTACCAGGAATGTCATAATCAAAGAACCATTCCCAATTGTGAAGCAAGCGTACCTTAACTCAGGGAGAGTTTTGTTGGCAGACACGAGTTTCCAGAAGGCCAATAAAAGAAGGTGGAATTCTCAAACAAGGGAATCAACCGCGAGCTGGTGGTCTCGACAGTTGAAGCCATGGACATTCCAAGCAGCAGCTTGGATCATGGGGAACCAATGAGAGGGCTACATGAATTAAGGCCCCGATCTTGAGAAACAAAAGTCTCCAAATCATCCTGGAAGAAGGACTCATCCAATGCTTGAAAAGAGTTATAAACAATAATCTCTTTTCCTTTGCTGGGAGGGCTGCCAAGGGGTTCAGTCTTAGAATCATCCACCGAAGCATCAAGTGGGTCGGAGTGTGTGGAAACTGTAGGACAAACACCTAGAGAGCGAAGAGTCGTAGGGTCATGGGAAGTAACCATGGAAGGTGACTCATTGCGGGCTCCTTTCTTTTCGGCCAGAACAAAAATAGATTGTTTGACTAATAGGGCTGAAGTAGTTTTTGTCTTTGGCATGAAAACCTAGACTGGCGGTTTCAACGGTTTTTCCAAAGATGGGCAAGCAGATGCTGAGTAACGCAAAGAGTAGTAGGTACGACATTTTGATGGGACCCATTCATATTCAACATCCACACGGCAACGCTTCCGTCGTTAAAGGGAATTATGACAATGATGTGACGAGGATAGGTGGAATCATAATCAAGCATCACGCATACACAAGCCAAGTCCAGTCTCGTGCATGCCTTAATGATCGTGTCAGAGTAAACAGGGCGGTTGATCCCGCTGGCTATAGTACTCAAGCCATCATCTGTCCAAACTCCACCGGAAGGTGGCGCAGTCGAATCCATACTAGCACTTGAGTGTCGTTGTCTTTACGAAGTGCCATCCCTGGCTCCCACCTCTGAAGAACAATCGGTTGTCCTTGAAAAATCCATAGACCACTATCAATAACCTCTTTCACGGCGGCAATGGATTCAAAAGTGAAGAAGAAAGAACCATTGGATGTGGCAGTAACATCTTTAACTGGGGGCCAGGTAAAGTGAACAAAGTCCCTAAGAGGATGGAACGGGGGTTTCCTTCCATTGAAGTAACCAACGGCAGTAGACTCCCAACAACGAGAACCCTCCTTGACCATGCTCAAAGAAGGGCGCATGATAACCTCCCCGTTTTGGCGTTCTAGGGCAATGAAACGGAGAGTTTTCTGAGAAGAATTCTCAAAAGCAACAGCAAATTGTCAACATTAGTGCATGACGGCGTCGAAGAGTGAAGGGGGACATTCCCAATGAATAAACCGAGTTAAGGAGTGGTGTCCGAGGATGGGGACCCCATGCATAGTTGCTGCAAAGAAGAAATAGCATTCATCCGGGGTTGTTGGCAGGCGGCAGTCCGTTGGAAAATCGCGTTGCCGGCAGTTAAGGAGAAAGAGGATCGGTTTGGGCTAGGGCAGCCATGGGAGGCGCACGTTGCTGCAGAAATTGGGAGAATGGCAAGCCATTCGAAATGGCAAGATTAGACTGACCTGAAACGCCATGAAATCCTGCCTGTGGAGAAGCGGGCGCTAAGGGCTGGTAGTCGCCAGCGCTTAAAAACACATGACAATCTGTTTCGAACATTGGTGGCGATGTGGTGGCCGATGGGAGGATTTAGAACATCGATCACCAAGGCTGGCGTCGAAAAGTCGCTAGGGTTCGACCGAGAGCAAGGTGGAACCCTAAAATACGAAGCGTCACCTGGAGCACTCATTAGTGGCGGCTCTATCGCAGAAAAAAACCCTAGAAGGCGAAGAGGCAGGTGCGATAATAAGGTTTTGCAGCATAGTTTCATTAGGACGTGGAAGACCAAGAGTCGCAGCCGAGGAAACCCTAGTTACAGGCGGCGGAACAGCAATGGGCGCGACTGAACCGCGCGAGGTAGGCAGAACAAGGACACATCGTGCACGACACATTTCAGATGGAGGCCGAAATGGAGTAGGGACTGAGCGGCCGGTTTCAAAACTCCAACCGGCAGCATTGCTGCCGGCAGAAAGTTGCATGGATTAGAAGCAAACTCTTCGCCAAACAGGGATTTCCATGTGTCTTTAATAGCTTGAAGCTCAGCCATGGCATGCGAGTCACCATTGTCGACGACCCATGAGGCGAGGTTGCAAAACTCGCATCGGAGCTTTTCAAGGGGATCGCCGCCCGTCTCCTCCGGCGACGAACTATCCATGGCGGCACTCACGTCGCTGCTATCAAGGGCTGCCATGGAGTGGTGGTGGTTGTGTCAAAAGGAAGCCGAGGGAGATGATGGTGTATTGTGAGTGAGTGAAGTGTGTGAGAGAGGGAGGAGAGAATTTTTAGAGAGAGAATTTTTAGAGAGAGAATTTTTTCCTAATGGTGAAGTTGCGGGATGTAAATTTTTGAAATTGTTGTTTTAGAAGTATGATTTTTTGAATTTTCCCTTGTTATATATATTTTTAAATTTATCACGCGTTGGGCAACAAATTACAAAGGTAAAAAATGACTTGGGCTTAAAGGTCACTGGGAAGGAATTCAGCTCACATCATCAACTATTTTGGATCATTGGCAATGTGACTAACTGGGTTGATCGTAATTTTTGCCAGTGTGAATAAAAAATTTGTCATGGCTAAATGTATGGCATGAAATATTTGTTATGGCTCATAGTTATGGCAAAAATAATTTTCATGGTAGATTATCTAGATTTTTTAGATGATTTTATTTTAATCATGATTAATAATAATTATTTATCATGGTCTAGTCCATATCCTATAAAAATATACTCAATAGTTATTTTTCTTCTAATGTCCATTCTAGTGTGTACAACTCACTTGTAGCCCCCCGATGACATTTGTGAAAAAGGATAATTATTTCAGCTGATTTTCTGGTTGTGAGTACGGTATTACTCTGCGTTCCTTCCTCTAACCACTGTTAACAGAGGAGTTATATTAGGTAGTTGATGGGTGACAGTAATTTTCATTGCAAACAAGCAAAAAGTGGTTGTCGTTGTCAAATGTTAAGTCAAATACGAGCGGAATCACTAGGGAAATGAGCAGTAGTCTAGATGAATTCAAAAGTATGAGGTAATGTTCATGCTATAATATGCTTGTTAATAGAATTTCATGGACTTATAATCTAGGAAGAAAGTTAAGTGGGATGCAATGTATCTAATGTGAACCCATTTTGCTTTAGTTTGACCCATCATACTTCTTATTTGACATTGTAATTTGATTAGTAATGTTATTATGGTTACTTACTGCAGTTCGTTTGAATGGTTACACCTCCCATGTGCAAGAGATATCGAGAAGTGATCCCCGATTTGTTGAACATTATAAACAAGCAAGATTCCCACTTGAATGAATGCAAGGCAAGGTGTCATAAATTAGAAGTAGCGTTATAGCATGCGGAGGCAGTGAAAAAATTCGTGATCATGTTGTTGTAGTTGGCATAATTAGTTGCTAATTTGTAACAACAATATGATCTATAATATGGATGCAATTACAAGATTAATCCATAGAATAGATTGAGTTAAAATATAAGGAAGTGCATTTGTCCCCATAAGAATATAATGGGAAAAATATGGGCTCTGATATGTATATAAGGGGGATGTGGGGTGAGTGTTTTTACACTCATTCATGTCCCATATTGGAAGTTTATGAACTTCATAAACTCCTTATATTATGTTCAAAGTTCATGAGATGTTTGAAATATTATGGAGACTAGAGTGAACATAGGGTTGCCCCATACGTGCGTCGTCATTGCCCGCCCTGCCATGCCTGGCCTGGCTTTGAGTGCGGATGAATGTTTCAATATATATCTTTTTGTAGCAAAAATATTTGTTATTATCTGCAATTAAAATAGAAAACTCAAAACTGAATTTTAATGTCTTTAAATCAGGTTTTAAACCTGAAAAACTGCTAATTTCAATTCCAAAATTGTGCCCATTTTTACTACTTTTCAAAGTTTTTTTAATGATGGAATAAATCCTATGTTTCTAGCTGATTAGTTCTGCTGAATCAATTTGGCAGTTTCACTTGGTTTTTAAATCCAGATTTGATTTTGGTTTTAAATGTTATTGTATGGTCTTGCCTATAAAAGGCTGAAAGTGTTTTCACTTCAAATACACCAACCTGAAATAACATTTCAGAACTTGAAAATTCTCTCTAAGCTCTCCTCTAAGTTTTAATTTTTCCTCCAAAATCTAAGCTTTGTGCTCTAGCTTCGATAGGCTTCTATGTGTTGGTCAATGTATTCTTCAGTACAATGCAGTACTGTTGAATTAATCTGTTTTATTCTGGAAGAATTGCGTAGTACCTAGTCCACATTGAAAAGGGACGTATAATTTCTTCAAGGCAAGCAAAATAATTCTGCGATTCGGTTAGTTTATTACTTTTGACCGAGAGTTATTATGATACAACTCTCATTGTAAATTTCTCGATTTATTTTTCTTGTAAAACAACAACATATCTAAATTGTTTATTGTTCTTCCAACGTGTTTTTTTTTTGTTTCAAAACTGTTTATTAAAATTTTATTGGACTTCCAAAACTATACTACGATTGGTTAATACTTTTTCTAACACATGTCTTGGATAATAAGCTTGGTGGTCGTAATTAGATGGTATATTTGCGGCAATTTAGCTTTGGGGAAGTAATGTTAGGATTAGTCATTGTTTGTATAATTGTATCCGAACCCATTCCAGTTGCTTAAATTGGTGGTTTAAGTTTATTGAACTTGTTTTGAGATACTGCCGTACTGGATTCGTGGCTTATGACGTTTGTGAAGCAACTTCATGTATAAAACTTTTGACTAGCATGCAATGAGAATGGCTGCAAGGTGCTTCCTATAGACTGGCCGATTTAGGGAATATAGTCCATGTTTATGGTTGGCCAACATGACCAAATATCACAATGCATCGCTTTAATTTTTAGTCTAAGAAAATTGTTATGGAATTCAATAGCCAAAATGTTGTTTTCTATTTGGGCGTATATTGTTTATATGTTTCACCTATTGAGTTGTACTTGTGTCACACAACATTTGAGGTTCTTTGAGAGTCATGGTCATTTGATGGGCAAGAAGAGTGGGTTAAATGCTGTAAAAAAAAATGCCAAGGTGAAACTTTCCACTCTCAAGTTAGCACAAAGAGGATGAACGTGTTACCTTGGGAGTTTAGTTAATGTTTTGAGGTCTGGTATAGTAGAGATAGGTTGGGCAACTAGTTTTGTAATTCGCTAGGCATCCATTGATGTAAATAATAAGTTCAAAACTAGTTATTCTATTAATAAATGCAATCATCGAGTTCTCAAGCTACAATATCGTTATGATATATGCAAATGGATCATTTCAATATCAGGAATGTCTTGGAAATCTCATGCAAAGGAAATATCGGCTAATCATGCTATGTGGGTTAGCCTGTGCTAGGTATAGATATTTGCTAGTGTTGAAAATAAAGCACATATGTGTCATACGTTAAAACTGTTAGAATAGGTGACCAGAAAGCCAATAGGTTTGGCATATTGTAACCTATTTGACAACTTGATGTAATGTAATATTATGTAATGAATAAAATGAGTATTTATTACCATCGGTGCCTTGTTTGTTGTGCTCATTTTTCATATATTAAAATGGTGTTTTACATATATCACAACAAAACCCACAGACCACGATTAACAACTCATGTAGTTGGGCCACACATTGGATGGTGGTCATGAAACCAACTGATAAAGAGCTAATTATAAAACGTTCCAAGTCGAGGATCTCGAGACAGGGCATTGAGAATCCTATAGAGACTTGCACCAAGAGTCGTGTTCATTGGATGAGTGTTGTGTTTCATTGGCGACAGGCGTGGAACACCGATACGATCTTGGTGGGTTGGTCGACTGGGGTCGAGCCGACTGACTAGACTCACGGTGATCATCATATAGAAGCCTTGGAGGCTTGGCTGATATGATTGGATTTCCCCGGTTCCAACAGTACGGGAGTAGTCCTCAAACTTGAGGAACCATGACAGTCACGTACATAGGATGGTTGTATCTTGGATCTAGTGAGAGGTGATCATTCAGAATGTGTAGCGAGGACGGTGGGTTACAAGAAGAGGACACGTCCCCTGCCAGTATGTGACCGAGGTATCTCCTATACACTTCGAGATACGTTCATGCTGCTTAAATCTGTGGCCACAGTGGTTGGTCGAACAGGAAATGGTTTCCTGTGTAGATGCAATGAAGCATGTGTAGTCTCGAGTATTAAACATAGATGCCTAGTTAAGGATGAGAACCAACGCCCAACTCCATACCCTATACTAAGGCCGGGAGACGGTAGATGGAAGGACCGTACCCGTATGGAATCGGAGCCTAAATGTTCACGCCAACATTCACCTAGTCTCTAGCGGCATGGACCGTTGCTAGATGGCCACCCATGGACACGGGCCCAAGTCTAGATGAGGGTGAACCTAAAAGGTCACACACAAATCACCGAGAAGATGGAGAAACTAACTTGGAGTCAATTTTGGAGAATAATAAGTAATTGGATTACTTAAGGGATTATCCATTGGATGGACGGGCCGATATTGTATCGGGCCCTTGTTTAATTGGTAAATGGAATTTATCGATTAATGTACAGAGTTGAAAGATTGGATCTTTTAATTTGATTAAAAGATCAATGAGAACTATTTAAGTTAACCTTGAATTAAATGAGATTTAATTTTGGGTTCCTTGTAATTGGATTACAGTGGAACCCGGTCCGTTAAATTTTGGCCCACGAGGTGTGTTAATTCCAATTTTGGAATAGGAAGAAGTTACACAACTTCCCTAAAGTAGTATGGCCAAAAATTAACACTCTTGGAGAGGTAAAAATCACTCATACATGGCCTTGATGAGTTGACTTGTCTCTTTTGGTAACAGACAAATCAGCTCCAATCAAGCCTCTCTCTTTTTGTATGATTAAATCATACCTTATAAGATGGTAGGCTTTATTGATGAATTAGTGTTATTGATTGGGATGTATCTAGATATCTTTGGATGAACCTAGACACATTCCAATGATCACATTAATTTTGTATATATATATGAGTATATACAATCATCAAAGCAAGAGAATTCATTTTTCATCTTTTTCTAGGAAAAAGAAGAAAAACACACTTCATTTTTCTCTTCAAAATTTTGGTCCCCTCTCTATTCTCTAACACATCCCTTTTGTTCTTCATTTGATCTTGGATCATTTGGAAGAACAAAGAAAGTTTAAGAAGAGACACTAATTTAATAGTGTTCTAGTTTCTTAAACTGAATCCTCTATATCCGTTTTCTTCTAGCAAGGAAAACGTGTATCTCTTCCGGTATTGTGTGGACTACTCTAGAGAGTTCATATGTTTGAACTTGGTGAGCATTTCCAGAGAGGAACAACGCTCGTAGCCGTGCAAGCGAGAAAACTACAAAGGTAATTTCGGTTTTATGCTTTCGTAGTTTGATTTTCACTTCTATGCCCTATGAACATTATATGTTTATAATATTGTTACATCCTACATCAAACGCCCGGTTGAGCACCCAAAGGCACACCCCTTGGGATTATGTGATAATTGCTTTCATTCATGCGAATTATTCTGTTTTCACGCTTCCGCTCGCGCTCTCGGCGGATCTTCTTGCCCTTTCAAATACATATTGCACATAATCAGTTCTAGTGATTACTCAATGTTGTGGTATGTCACTGTGCAACGGAATTAGTTTGTGACACCCGGACCTTTGTGGCTCTCCTACAAGCTTCTTACGATCTCGTGGATCTGCAAGCACGTCCCTTTCATAGCCTTGTCACGAGCCCCTCTTCTCACTCCAAATGGATTGCTACCAGAGCTATCCACCCAAGTTCACACGCCTTAAACCCTCGGAGACTTTTGGTGATTCTTTAAGATAAAATAGAGAGAGTATTTAGCGAGAGGCTTTGAGAGAGTGTACGTCGAATTGAATTGTGATTTTGATTCCATAGAAGCACCCTATTTATAGGTGTGCACGAGAGGAGTCCAATCCCAATACAAACTGTAGGGGACTACAAACTCTTCGCTCAAGAGGAGTCCTCCCTCACCACAAGTTTGGGAGACTTCAAACTCTTGAAATATGGATGTATATGCAATATCTCCCACTCATACATATTTGACATAGCCTCTCCAATCCAAAATATCTCATCTCTCATCCCATCTTTCATCAAGGAGTAAGGCGTGCGACCAAACGAGAACTCTGAGGAGAGTTATATTGAGTTATCACTAAAGCTAACATGACTCATCCACTCCAAAAACTCGCTATGTACCCCAAACCTTATGGTCGCACTTGATCAAGCATCTCTAAATCCCTCAATAAATAGATGGAGCATGCTTGGCCCTCTCAATTATGCTTCTACGTTCATGACTAGTCAGACATTTTCCGACTAAGTCGCCCGGGCTATGAACAATAGAACATAAGTACTTCACCAACTTAGTTCTTCCTCAGCCTCTCACATCAATTAGTTTGGCCTTGACAACTTTCCTTTACATCCTCCAACAGACCGCATCACTCGTGGCCATTGGATAACATGCTAAAGTAGCATCATCAAGCTTACGCCTCATGACATGGTCCAGAGTCCCAAAGGGTACAATAGATTGTATAGGCTCACACGAAGCAGGGACCTATTCAATCATTCCCCATAATAGGTCATCTTAACGCATATGTAGTATGATTACATGCTATGATGGAGCTCCCACTCAACTTGGGCCTGTCACTGCTCTTAACATCATATGAACCTGAGTTCAGTCGCTATCCAAGCGCCTAACTTGCATACCACCAGAAAATCAACCTATTGGTATCTTCTAGCGGTTCGCACGTTCCATCTATAAACAGACTTCTATGAAGTTTGGACATACTTCATAGTCGATCACACGTGATCCCATCCTAGCTCTTTAGCTAAGGCGACTTTGGTTATAGGTTAACCTCCATCACTTCTAAAGAGTGAAGCTGATCATTCGCACGACTCACTTATGCAAAGTGATCCTTCTAAGCCGCATCCCGCTCGCTATCACAACGCCAAGGTGATTACCCGTGTGAGTGGGTCAATCTAAGCTTGGTGACATTCACACATATATGTAAAATAGACACAGTAATCTAACAAAAACAAGAATCACATATTCTTATAAAAAAGAAAGTGTTCTTACAGGCTCAAAACTTACGTCCTACACAGTCCCATACTACTCACATGCCTTTGAAATGCGCCTCTACACAAAAGTTTAGTAAAGGGATCTGCTATCATATCATTACTAATATGCTTGATAACCACTTAGCCTTGCACAATACTATCACGAATGAAGTGATATCTGGTATCTATATGCTTGGTCCTCCCATTGTACTTAGGGTCCTCCGCGTATGCTATAAGCGGTTGTGTTATCACAATAGATCACAACAACATCATCAACATGCGCCAAAAGGCGCATACTCTTGAGGAATCTCCTCAACCCGATAGCCTCTTGGACCGCTGATGTAGAAGCCATATATTCTGCTTCCATGGTGGACAAAGAGATGCAAGGTTGTTTCTGCTGCACCAAGTGATAGCAATGCCTCCTAACAAGAATGCATATCCTGATGTGGATTTGTGTTCGTCTCTGTCCGCTGATCCATCAGTATAACTATATCCAACCAGCTTTAAACTTCCCCCATGGTAGCACAAAGCCAGATTACTTGTTCCTTTTAGATATCTAAGTATCCTCTTGACTGCTGCCCAGTGGTAGGGTCCAGGATTACTTTGATACCTGCTCACCGTTCCACCTACAAAGCACAGGTCTGGTCGAGTACACATCATAGCGTACATCAAACTTCCTACAGTGCTAGCATATGGAACCTTAGCCATGCATTTCCTTTATTCTTCTGTCTTAGGGCACAATTCTCTGCTAAGAATACAACTTTTATCCATGGGTATGTCAACAGGATTGGCATGGTGCATACAAAATCGCTCTATGATCCTTTTGATATAAGTCTCTTGAGACAAGCTCAAAAGTTTCCTAAAGCGATCAAGGTGTATCTTAACAGCAAGTATGTATTCAGCTTCTCCTATGTCCTTCATCTCAAATGTTGAGGACAACCACTTGTGAGTGGTGACAATCATTTCCATGTCATTTCCTACCAACAAAATATCATCCACATACAGTGAAAGAATCAAGAACTTCTTTCCACTTCTTTTGACATACACACAGTGGTCCTCCTCAACCATTGTGAAGCCTATCAAGGTGATAGCTTCATGAAATCGATAGCACCACTGCTTGGACGATTGTTTCAGGCCATAAATGGAAGAATTTAAGCAGCACACTTTGCCTTCTTTTCCCATTTCCTGAAAACCTTTAGGTTGATCCATATAGATCTCCTCATCTAGTTCTCCATTGAGAAATGTTGTCTTTACATCCATCTGAAATAGTTCCAGATCTAGGTGGGCAAAAATGGCTAGAAGTAGGCGAATAGAGAATCTCACCACTGGGGAGAATGTCTCTTTATAATCAAACCCTCTTGTTGGGTATAACCCTTCGCCACTAATCGAGCTTTCAATTTTCCGATTCTTCCATTTGCCTTACATTTGACCTGTAGAACCCACTTGTTCTTAATGGTCTTACGCCCAGCTGGAAGATCAACTAGCTCCCAAACATTGTTTTTAGCCATAGAGTACATCTTTTCTTCCATTGTAGTTATCCACTCTTTTGCATTCGGTGAAGTCACAGCTTCTTCATAAGTAGTTATCTCATCCACATCTACCGAAGCACACACAAAGGCTTCCCCATCGATCTCATATCGACGACGGGGTATTCCTCCATGTTTGCTTATTCGCATCTGTAGATTATGAAAGTTATGTTCCTCTAGTGAACAACTCCCACTTAATCTGGGTTCGCTCTCATTATCCCTGTCAATTGTTGGGTAAGAGTGTGGAGTCTCACCCTCGCCAGGGATAGATACACCGCCCTGAGGATCTCGTAACTCGTATAGTTTAAGGTCCCCTTTAACATTACTTATGCTCGGGAGATCCTCTTCAAGGAAATCTAAATTGCAGAGCTCAATTTCAGTCATTCCTCTATCAGGGTGTTCACCGTACATATCATAGCCCTTGGAGTGCTCACAATATCTTATAAAGATAAGTTGTTAGCTCTAGGACCCAATTTTCCATATTTATGAGAGGTACTATGGACAAACCCTGCTGACCCCCATGGGCGTAAGCTTTCTAAGTTGGGCTTTCTGTCATGCCATAATTCATAGGGAGTCGAAGGAACGGATTTGGAGGGCACATGGTTTAAGATGTAGGCAACAGTCAAAATTGCATCTTCCCAAAATGATATTGGAAGATTTTCTTGCGCCATCATTGTCTGGCCATTTCCAGAAGTGTACGATTCCTTCTCTCTATAACCCCAATTTGTTACGGAGTATGTGGAATCGTTAATTGTCGTATGATTCCTTTTTCCTCACAAACTTGCTTGAATTGCCCAGAAAGATATTCTCGCCCTCTGTCAGTTCTTAGAACTTTAAGGTTCGTATCTCTTTGATTCTTAACCTTTGCTAAGAATCGTTTAAAATAGGCAAGCATCTCTGAAAGATTAGATAAGACATATACTGACCCATAGCGCGAATACTCATCAATGAAAGTGAGAAAATAATATGCACCGTGACGTGTTCTCACATTCATTGGCCCGCATATATCTGAGGGACTAACTCTAACGGTGAGTAGTCCTCTTAACTTTCCCAAAAGATTTTCGGCAGGCTTTTCCCGCCAGACATGGTTCACATGGAGGAAGGTTGACTTTAGCGAAAGAACCTAATATGCCTTCTTATACTAACCTAGTCATCCTTTCTTGTCCTATGTGTCCCAATTTCGCATGCCAATTGACAGAGATATTATCAACAGAAGAAACAATGTAAGAAATGCATTCATTTGCTCTAGCATGAACAAACCATTATTCATAAATCGTAAGCCATAGAGGTCTTTGCCAAAATAAATAAAAAAACCCAATTGTTCATATAGAAAAGAAAAACCATGTACCATCAATGTTGTAACTGAAAGTAAATTACATCGGATGCTAGGTGCATATTGCACATCACTAAGGAGTAGCTCACGCCCAGTGCGGAGCTTGAGTTGGTATGAACCAATTCTAAGGACCTCTTCTTGTGTTCCATTTCCCATAGCAATGTAATGGCTGCATGCTGGCACCCGATGGTAGTCTACAAATGTAGCTCGATCCCTTGTCACATGTTTTGTTGCGCCTGTATCTACAATCCAACCGAGGAGAGAATTAGCCACAAAAACTTTTGAGCAGACAAAAGAACTTGGAGAGGGGTTAGGTGTTACCTTCTTTAGCTCAGTGCAATCACGATCAAAGTGGCCCATCTTTTGACAATTATAGCATTTGGCCTTTGTCACATTCTTCATTCCACCCTGTTTTCCTCGGCTACGCTTCATAGCCTTGTCACCTTGTGGGGCCAAGTTCTGGCTTTGGCTCTGGGTTTGGCTCTATCTTGCACCGATCGGTTTATTCCAAGGATTGCCTTTATGGGGCTTGCACTGATCGACATATGCGACAAGGGCAGCCTGCTGAGCATTTTCAGATTCTCTACGGTCAGCTCTCAAGTTTCAAATGACTGGCGACACCGTCAAATGTTTTTATTTGCCCATTGTGCGTTAGCACCAGCTTCACGTGTCCCCAAGTCTGCTCAGGTAGCTAACTAAGGACTGTCAGACCTTGTTATTCACTGAGTTTAGTACCCGCATTCTGGAATTCTTGAATCATATTCTTCATCACATCAAGATCTCGAATCATCGAGTGTTTTAGGTTAATCATGTATTGATTGAACCTAAGGGTCAAACCCCTTAGTCTCGTAGCTGAAGTGCTAATCATATGCGACCTTAAAAAATTCCCATAACTCTTTGGCCGTTGAATATTCCTCATATTCACGGATCAGATTATCGTGCATGCAGCTTAGCATAGTAAAGAGCGCACTCAAATCTTGATCCCTTCACTTATTGTATGTCATGTAAAAAATAGGTGCCATATGGCCAAATGTTACGTGAACACTGAGCTGTGTTGTGATGCTTTATGTGCAATATTTGGGAGTAGAAATCTTGATATTAGAAGTGAGAATGAAGACCATTTTACCAATCTTGAAGAAGAAGAACGTGCATGGGTTGAACATCCTGAAGGACAAGCGGATCCGCCCGGGAGAGTGAGCGAAAGCGTGGAAATGGAATAATTAAAAGTATTATCACAAAATCCCAAGGGGTGTACCCTTGGGTGCTCAATCGGGCGTTCAATGTAGGATATAACAATATTAAAAAGCATATATTGTACATAGAGCATAGAGATAGAAGAATGAACTACAATAGCGTAAAATCGAAATTACCTTTGTAGTTCTAACATTTGCACGGCTGCTAGCATTGTCCCTCTCCAGAAATGCTCACCAAGTTCAAACGTATGAACTCTCTAGAGGTAATCCACACTACACCGAAAGAGATGCACGTTTTCCTTACTGGAAGAAAATAGATGTTAGAGGATTCGGTTTAAGAAAAATAAAACACTATTGATCAGTGTTTTTATTAAACTTAATTGTTCTTCCAAATGATCCAAGATCAAATGAAGAACAAAGGGGACGTGTGAGAGCAAGAGAGGTGTGAGTATTTTTCTTCTTTTTCCTAGAAAAAAGTTGAATAATGAATTCTCTTGCTTTCATGAACATATATACTCATATATAAATAAAATTATTGTGATCATTGGAATGTGTCTAGGTTCATCTAAGGATGTCTAGATACTTCCCAATCAATCCCACTAATTCATCAATCAAGCCTACTATCTCTTAAGGTATGATTTAATCATATCAAAAGAAAGAGATTTAACTGGAATTGATTTGTCTCTTACCAAAAGAGACAAGTCTATTCATCAAGGCCATGTATGGCCGATTTTTACCCCATCAAAAGTGGTAATTTTCGGCCATACCACATTAGGGAAGAAGTCCAACTTCTCCCTATTCCAAAAGTGGAATTAACACACCTTTTGGGCCAAAATTTAACAGACCGGGCTCCACTGTAATCCAATTACAATGAACCCAAAACTAAATCCTATTTAATTTAAGGTCCACTTAAATAACTCCCATTGATCTTTTAATCCAATTAAAGACCCAATATTTCGACTCTCTACATTAACCAATATATCTCACTTACCGATTAAACAAGGGCCCGATACAATATCGGCCCGTCCATCCAATGGACAATCCCTTAAGTAATCCAATTACTTAATTATCCTCCAAAATTGACTCCAAGTCAATTTCTCCACCTTCTTGGTGATTTGTGTGTGACCCTTTAGGTTCACCCTCAGCTAGACTTGGGCCCGTGTTCAACAGGGGCCGTTACCATGGGTGGCCGTCTAGCAATGGTCCATGGCACTAGAGACTAGGTGAATGTTGGTGTGAACATTTAGGCGCCGATTCCGTACGGGTGCGGTCCTTCCATCTAACGTCTCCCGCCCTTAGTCTAGGGTATAGAATTAGGCGTCGGCTCCCATCCTTGACTAGGCATCTATGCTTAATACTCGAGACTACACATGCCTCATTGCATTGACATAGGAAACCATTTTCTGTTCGACCGACCACTGTGGCCACACGTTTAAGCAGCATGAACGTGTCTCCGAATGCATAGGAGATACCTCTGTCACATACTGACAGGGGATGGATCCTCTTCTTGGAACCCACCATCCTCAATACACATTCTGACTGCACTGGACAAGGCTTATAATGATCATCTTACGGAAAGATCACCTCTCACCAGATCTGAGATACAACCATCTTGTGTATGTGACTGACATGTTCCCTCAAGTCTAATGACTACTCTCGTACTACCGAAAATGAGAAAATCCAATCATACCGACCAAGCCTCCAAGGCTTCCATATGATAATCCCCATGAGTCAGTTCAATCGGCTCGACCCCAGTCGACCAATCCATCAAGATCGTGTAAGTGTCCCACGCTTGTCATCGATGAAACACGGCACTCATCCAATGAACACGACTCTTGGTGTAAGTCTCTATAGGACTCTCGATGCCCTGTCTCGAGGTCCTCGACCTGGAACGTTTCAGACCCAACTCTTTATCAGTTGGTTTCATGACCATCATGCAATGCGTGGCCCAACTGCATAAGTTGTTAATCGTGGTCTATGGGCTTTGTTACAATATTTGTAAAAATACCATTTTAACATATGGAACATGAGCACAACAAAGAAGGTACCAATGGTACCGAATACTCATTTTATTCATTACATAATATTACATGACATCAAGTTGTCAAATAGGTTACAAAACGCCAAATCTATTGACTTTCTGGTCACCTATTCTAACACTTCCTAAGTCCACCGACCGGTGATGCTAGAGAGATTCTTCATTATAATTGAATTGAGATTTGAATTTCATAAATGTTGGACGTAACAAGCAACATTGAATACAATTTCAAGACAGAAACTAAACATTGTTGAAATGTTTACTTAGTGTTCTTCCACTGTGCATGAAAGCAAACTTGACAACCTTCTTTTCTTTTCTTTTTTTTTTTTTTTGTGGTGGGAAATAATACTAAGGGAAATTGCCACTTTCTCTAGCACATTAACAATTTGAGTACTCAACAGTCCACCCAAGTGCTCCAACAGGTAACATAAATGACCAATTTCATCAACAAACATACGCAGGTTATTCAAGCAATCAATGTTGTTAAAAACAGTTAATCTTCACATGGTTTTAACTTGATCTGGGACCCTACTTTTAAAACTAATGAAACAACTTTGTAATGTGTTTGATATGTTTTGGCTGAATGTGGTTGTAGTACAGTTTGTAAGGTAAATATTAAAACTTCATTGACTAAATCGAAAACTGATGAAAAGTCAAGCAACGCTCGTCGTTTCTCGATTACATCCTCAAGAAAGTAAAAGGAAATAATGCAATCTTAGATGTTATTTCATGAACAACATACACAATTACACATAAATGGTGAATAAAAATGCCAAATTGTGATAAAAATAATGCATAGAAGATGATACACACAATAATCAACAACAACAATGGTGAAATTTAATATCCATTCGAAACATGGAATACTCATGCAATTAGGAAATGTTAACATCAACCTAAAATAATAATTTTGAACCTCTACACTGGCACCTCTCAGCTTCAGAGTTAGAACCTGCCCTCATTCGCTTCAGCAACTCAACAACATATTTAACAAAAAACAGAAGTAAAACCTTGTATTTTAGTAAAAATCAGCTTTTTGAACAAAATATTCTAGCATAGCTGACTTGAAAGCCAATTAGTTGGTTGTTTTGTAATATACTGTAAATGACTTAATCGATGTAATGTTAAATATCATGAATATAGTTTACTCTTTGACCATTTTTTGTCGTGTTACAGTTTATGTTATTACTGAATTTTACGGACAAAGCGCATAGACCAATTAAACCAATAAAGTTGGATCGCACATCTATTAATGGTCACTGTGAAACCAACTTCCGAGCGTTGGTCTAAAACATTCCAAGTCAAGAACCCTGAAGAATAGGAATTGAGGAGTTCTATAGAGACTTGTACTAAGTGATGCATTCATATAACGAATGTCAAGTTTCATTGACGATAGAAGTATGACGTCTTGCACCTCAGTGGGTGCTTGACAAGTGTGTTGTCAGTTTTACTGAATTGACTGGCAGGAGCTGTCGTATGGCAGCCTATATGGGATGATCGGTATGATAGATCTCCTTAGCTATGAAAATACAAAATTTAGTCCTCCAACTTGAAGAGTCACATTAGCCTTGTGTATGGGATGGTTGTATCATGGTCCTAGGTGATGTGACTGCGGTATTGCGTGGTTGCCAAAAAGCCTTGCACCAGCATAGTCAAAACATACATGGAGTTTGGTGCTTTCCAAGAAGTAATCCATTGCCCATCATGAGATGATGACGATCTCCTATGTCCTCCAGACTATGTTAATCTCTATAAATCTATTGCCACAATTGTTAATCAAATAGGAAAATAGTTTTTCATGTTGATTAAGGAGAAACATAATCAAGAGGGGATACATAGTTATCAAAGTCAAGTATGGGAACCAATTTAGAATTATGTGACTTAGACTTTGATCAGAAAATAGCTTGATGGAAGGACCACATTTGTACGGTAGATGCAGTTAAAGTTTCATACCAATTTCACATATTCTCTAGTGCCATGGACCATTGCTAGACGACCACCTATGGTAACAAGTACTAATTAATACAATAATAAGGGTGATTAATTAACTATGATTCAATTAATCTAGAGCAAGTTAGTTGTCAGATTACATTGTATATGTGATACAAACCCAAGTCTAGCTGAAGGTGGACCTATAAGGGTCACACTCAAAACGCTAATGATATTGTGGGAAATTAATTGGAGAATTAATTTTCGATGAGAATTAATTATTCAATTAATTTCGAAAGAAAGAGAAGATTAATTTAAAGGGGTTTAAATTAATCCTTTGAATAATTGGATTATTCATTTGAGACTCTATATGATAGAAGCCCAAAGTGCTAATTAATTATATTAATTAAATGTTTGGATTTTGAGATTAATTAATTGGGTAATTCATATTAGGTCCAAGAATTAAATAAAGATTTGATGTGGACTTAAAATTAATTAATTGATCAATTAATTACTAATTCAAAGTCAAAGTGTGTGTAATTGAAATTGTAATCAAATCTCAAGGACCACAAGGACCTACCATGCATTACAGACCCTTTATAAGGGTCTGCATCCTCATGAGAGGAGCTCATCTACCCTTGATTTGATGCAACCCACTCTCTCTATATATAGAGGAGTGGTTGGTTATTTGTAAGGTTTTATAGATGTGTGTGTATCTATATTTCTCTCCCCAACTCTCTTATATCTCTCTTCTTCTGAACAGTTGTATCTCTTTCATCCTTTTCAAGAACTTGAAATTGATTGAAGCTTTTTTCTTGAGAAACCTACAACACTTTTTATTTCATCGAAGTGTTGTTCTAGTTCCACTATCTTGAGTTTCGAGCAAGACTCAAAGAGACATAAATTGATGCTTTGTGTGGACGTACTAGATAGAGCATATATTGCTCTTGTATGGACAAAGCAACAAACCCTTGTTGGAGAAAAGCTTTTGAAGTTAGGACACTCCACTATTCTCAAAGAGGTATTTACCCTTTGACATGCATCAACTAGTTGTGTGCAAGTGCACGAAGTACCTGGTTGGCGTGGGATATGATGCCGTTTAATATTTTATTTATCGCTTTCCTTGCTCATTTAATGTCCCGGACTTGTTTGACTCCTTCAGAATAAATACCAAAGTTTTTGCACTATTGAACCTCAAAATTTTCAACAAAATTGCGTGATGCAACGGCGGGTATTAGCGGAGGAAAGAACACTTTTATTGTTTCATTTTAGGGAAAGGGTAGTTACGTTTCCTATTGACTTTTAGGGACACCGTAAACTTTTTGCATTTATGTTAGCTAAAGGGCCTAAGTCGGATACGCACATCCGACCCTACAGGTCGGATGCTACATCAGCCGTTATATCAAGGCCGTACTGGGTCCCTAGATGTAATAGGGCCAAAACAGTTAAAGAAGGAAATGTCCGTTTACACTGGATTTGAGCCTATATTCAACCTAAACATCAAAGTAAATGGGCCCTTAATGTAAATGGCCCCGGAGAGTATTAGTATAAAAAGAATATCATTGATAGGTTTTTTTTATAAGGAGTATTAATACTATAAAAATCATTGACATCAGATATGAGTGCAATTTTATTGGTTAAATTACACCAAAAACCCTTAAGGTTAGATCTAACCAAATAAATACCTTTTTCTATTTTTTTTTTGGCAAAGTTAGAGGTACACGTCAATATAGTTTACCTCATGAGGTATTTGTGTAAGTTTTAGCCCTGAAGAGGAATCCACATAAATTACATTATGAACTCAAAGTGTGCATTTGTAATTACTAGAAGAGCAAAAAATATTTGTGTAATTAGAGTTAACCCTATTCGATGCAATTTACTCTAACTAATTAATAATAAAGACTATATATAATTTAATTATAACCAAAAGTGCGGAAATGTAATCATGGGTTAAATCCACTTTGCCTCTAGCTCTACTATCATCAGACACACCCCTGTACAAAATAAAACATCAAACACCCCCTCTAATTCATTTTCCATTTAAAATTAATTGACGGCGTTAGTTTACAGGTGAAAATATCATAATAACCTTATAAGTTTAAATTAAATTTCAAAAACCAAAAGCATTTATACACTTTCAAAGGTAAAATTCATCCAAACATGTTCAGGTTCATTTAAAACTTCTAAAAGTATAATCACACATAATTTTTTTATTCATTTATTTTTTGTTTTTTACAGATTGATGCACAGACTACCAACTAGATATGGTGCACAATTCTTTCAAGCCAATCTTCATGTGATAAGTTCATCGCTGTCAGAATATTTAACTTACTAATGATTATACAACTTAATTTTTTGGCTAGGTGTGTATGTTGATACTACTTGAACATATTGATATATTTTGTATATTTTAGTATTAAAACGCTTTTGAGACAGTGGTCAATACTTATTGATACAATGGCACTAACATACCCGTGTTAGGGATGCGGGTTTACCATAATCGCATAATACTTCTTTATAATTAAATATATAATTGTTTGAGCATCGGTATATATTATTTGAGGAGCAATTTGATGTTGTTTGTCAATGTAGGTCGACGGAGATACAAAGCTAAAAAAAAATTTCAAGGCAAAAGAATTGGTGTTAAATTACACCCGGCTTATTTATATAAATATTATAAAAATTACAACAATACCCCATTACGGAGTATTATTGCAAAAATAGTGCGAATCGTTAGCCGAGCTAGCGACCGCACCATTTTTCTTTTTTTTTTTTCAAATTCAATTTTTATTTTTGTTTTTGTATTTTTCTTAATTTAAGTATTATTTTTAGAATAATTAAGTATTAATCATTAATATTATGAATTATTTATTTAATATTTATAATTAAAAATATTAATAACTACAAGTATATAAAATATTTAATTAATTTGGTGATAATTAATAAATTCTAACAAAACGAAAATCAAATATTAGTTTCATTATTTAGTTGTATACGATTCAGATTTGATACATTCGTCTGACACAAATGAGCTTGACTTTTTTGGAATTGAATACGAATGTACTGCATTGCACGTGTTGTGGCCACACTACAAAAAAAATTGAAAATTAGTGACAAAAAAAAAATCAAGTGATAATTTCAATATTGTCACTAATTATATATATCTGGTGACAAGAATGTTTATTTTGTCAAAAATAATGAAATTCATGATTTTAATCATTAATACTATTTGGTAAAAATTGTTATTACCATGATTTAGTAACAGAAAAATGTGCACAAAGATGTCCCTACATATATAATTAGTGGCAACCTAGAGAAAACAAATAATAGTTGTCACTATAGATATATCTCTAATTGTATTTATCGACAACTTTTTACACAAATTTTTATCACTAATAATTATATATTGTCAAGTTAAAAATAGTTGTTACTTAATATATATTTTTAGTGATAATGTATCAAAGATGGATCGTACAACTAAATAATGAAACTAATATTTGATTTTCATTTTGTTAGAATTTATTAATTGTCACAAAATTAATTAAATATTTTATATACTTGTATTTATTAATATTTTTAATTATAAATATTAAATAAATAATTCATAATAGTAATAATTAATACTTAATTATTCTAAAAATAATACTTAAATTAAAAAACACAAAAACAAAAATAAAAATTGAATTTTAAAAAAAAAACTGCATGGGTCGCTAGCCCATGCGTTTCTTTATATTAAAAAAAAAAAAAGGTAAATGGTGCGGTTGCTAGCTCGGCTAATGATTTGCACCATTTTTGCAACAATACTCCAAAATGGGGTATTGTTGTAATTTTTATTTATTTTTATAATATTTATATAAAACATTATATAATAGTTATACGGACATTTTTGGAAGACGTGAAATCTAAAAAAGACTGACGTTTCAGTGTTTTTATTGTTAACTCACAAATGACCAATGACGTGGAGGCTCCGAATCCCCTATTCCAAACCCCTATTCCATCTCCTATTCCACCTATAGGAGATGGACATGTGGAAAATCACATATTAAAAAAAATGTGTGGAAAAAGTTGTGGGTCGAGAGAGAGAAAATCAAGAATTTCTATCCAAAGAAAAACTTAAAATATATATATATACACATTTATATATATATGTGAGAAAGAAAATATTAGGATGAGACAATAATTATTTTTTTGTCAATATAAGAAAATAGATTTATCAACAAAAATATTTAATAAATTTTAAAGTCTTAATAGATATGATTATTTTGTAAAAGTTATAACTAGCAATGATTCTTTTATTAATTGTGGTTGCTTGTAGGATATTTTTTAATTTCATCTAATTTGAGTAGGACAAAAGTTTATTTATTTGTGGAAAAACTAACATTTCTTAACTCAGGAAAAAAAGTATTTCAAACCCATGAAAAGTAACTTTGATTTTTAATATAAAGCAACTTTTCAATACATTTTAATATATGAAATTTTGGCTGCAACTTTCAGAATAGGGGTTTGAAATTATATCTGCAGGTTCAGACATTCGTACAAACTTTAAATTTTTAAAAATTGCTTTATATTAAAAAAATTCATCAAAATTTAAGAATTGTGGATGTAGCATTAAAAATATATTATAATATTTTAAAAGCTACAATGACGTACTCATTAATATTTTCAATAATAATGATTTTAAATTACTAATTATAATTTGCAATAATAATATATCATAGTAAAATAAATATAAAAATATAAAATAATTAAAACAACCATCCACATATACCTAAAATTATTGTATGTCAAATATCTAAACTAACAAGTTTCATCATTCAAGTACATGATCATGGTGTCTGACTCAATCCTGTTTTCTTTGAGGTGTTGATTTATCAAAGAGAGGTTTCCCACATCCGTGTTCCTTGATTACTTGTTGCTGCCATGTAAAAGATGATAAAGAAATTAGAAATGAACGTTATTTTATCATAGGGTAACAAAGTTTCTTAGATTGTATATGTCACCTATAGCATGTGTTAAACTTGTTAGACTTGGGTGATCTATTTTTGAAGAAAAACGATTGAAATTGAGTTGATGCTGCGAAGGTCTAGAAAATAAAGTTACATAAATGTAAGATCATAATAACAAGAAAAATAGTTTGTTCAAAATATACTTAAAAGAAAAGTAATATTTTGTCAAGCATACTTGTGCAAATTGAAATGGTTCCATGTGTGACAATGAAGATCCTTCAGTGGTATAAGTTATATATTGATTATAACCACCCATTCCAGCTACCTGATTTATCATAATACAACTTACAACGTGGGGTAAGATCCACACAAACGTTGGGTTCTATATCCTATAGAGTAGAAATAAAATATAAAATAAAGATGAACGAATAGAACGTATAAGTTTACAAATTCATTAAAAAGTAAAATTAATTTATATAGTTAATTAAACAAGTATACTCATATACACAACCGCCCAATCAACATATAATTATTATATAATTCATTCATAAAAAATAACAATCGACAAAATCTATATATTGCATAACAATTTAAACAAGTTTAATTGACAACAAACATATAAATTTGAAGGACAAGCGGATCCGCCCGGGAGCGCGAGCGGAAGCGAGAAAGCGAAAAAAAGTGCGTAAATTTAAATCAAATTCAAAATACGCGAATCCCAAGGGGTGTACCCTTGGGTGCTCAACCGGGAGTTCGATGTAGGATGTGTAAATATTAAAACATATATTTAAGCACATAGGGCATAGATATATAAATGAAATCAATCAAAGCGTAATAAACCGTTACCTTTGATTGTTTAGTGTATGCTCCCGGCTACTTGCGTTGTTCCTTCTCCGGAATGCTCACGAAATCCAAACGTATGGATTCTCCAAAGGTGATCCACACCACACCGGAAGAAACTCACGTTCTTCTTGCTAGAAAAGAACGGGTTTAGAAGGAATCGGTTTAAGAGAAGAACACTATGAATTAGTGTTCTCTTAAACCTACTTTGTTCTTCTTCTTGATTCAAAATCAAGTGAAGAACACAAGTGTAAGAGAGAGAGAGAGATCACGAAAATTGAGAGAGATGAGAGGATTTTTGTCTTCTCTTTTTCCTAGAAAAAGATGAATAATGAATCACTTATGCTTGGTGTTGTATATTCTAATATATATACATAATTAATGTGATTATTGGAATGTGTCTAGGTTCATCCAAGGATGTCTAGATTCATTCCAATCAATCACCATCAATTCTTCAATCAAGCCTACCAAAATTTATGGTATGATCAAATCATACCAAAAGGGAAGAGCTTGATTGGAGTTGATTTGTCTCTTTCTAAAAGAGATAAGTCAACATACCACCTAACATGAAACATGGCTGATTTTGCTTCCTCCAAGGGAGCGTGTCGGCCATGTTTGATTAAGGAAAGAAGTCCAACTTCTTCCCATTCCAAATTAGGAATTATTTCTCCTCTCGGGTATAATTTAACGGACCGAGTTTTATCGTAATCCAATTACGACGAACCCCATATTAAATCCAATTTAATGTCTACTTAAATTATTCCTGTTGATCTTTTAATCCAATTAAAAGATCCAACCTCTCAACATCTCAACTTTCCATATTTAATCGAAAATCCAATTTACCGATTAAATGAAAGCCCGATACAATATCGGCCCGTCCATCCAATGGACTTTCCCTTAAGTAATCCAATTACTTATTTTATTCTTCGAGATTGACTCCAAGTCGATCTCTCAACCTCCTCGGTGATTTGTGTGTGACCCTTTAGGTTCACCCTCAGCTAGACTTGGGCCCGTGTCCCACAAGGGCCCGTTACCATGGGTGGCCGTCTAGCAACGGTCCATAGCACTAGAGACTAGGTGAATTGGCGTGAACATTTAGGCGCCGATTCCGTACGGGTACGATCCTTCCGTCTACCGTCTCCCGGCCTTAGTCTAGGGTATGGAATTGGGCGTCGGTTCCCATCCTTGACAGGCATCTATGCTTAATACTCGAGACCACGTATGCTTCATTGCGTCGACAGAGGAAACCGTTCCCTGTTCGACCAACCACTGTGGCCATAGCTTCAAACAGCATGAACGTGTCTCCGAGTGCATAGGAGATACCTCTGTCACATACTGACAGGGGACGGATCCTCTTCTTGGAGTCCACCGTCCTCGCTACACATTCCGACTGCACTGGACAAGGCTTATGATAATCATCTTACAGAATGATTACCTCTCGCCAGATCCAAGATACAGCCGTCCTGTGCACGCGACTGCCATGATCCCTCAAGTCTGAGGATTACTCCCGTACTATAGGAACCGGGGAAAACCAATCATACCGATCAAGCCTCCAAGGCTTCCATATGATGATCCCCGCGAGTTAGTCCAGTCGGCTCGACCCCAGTCGACCAACCCATCAAGATCGTGTAAGCGCCCCACGCCTGTCGCCGATGAAACAAGGCACTCATCCAATGAACACGACTCTTGACGCAAGTCTCAATAGGACTCTCGATGCCCTGTCTCGAGGTTCTCGACTTGGAAAGTTTCAGACCCAACTCTTAATCAGTTGGTTTCATGACCACCATCCAATGCGTGGCCCAACTGCATGAGTTATTATCCATGGTCTGTGGGCTTTGTTGTGATATAAGTTAAACGCCATTTTAACAAATGTAAAGTGAGCACAACAAAGTAGGTACCAATAGTGACGAACACTCACTTTATTCATCACATAATAATATTACAATTACATGGAGTTGTATAATACGTTACAAATCGCCAAACCTATTGGCTTTCTGGTCACCTATTCTAACAATCTCCCACTTGACCTAAAGCCAATCACCCATAGACCTCAAACCCATCTTATCCAAATGCTGAGTATGGGCAACTTGCGACACGGGCTTAGTAAGTGGATCTGCTATGTTTTCTGCGGAGCTGACTCGGTCCATCCAAACGTCACCCGTGCCAACCATCTCTCTGAGCAGATGGTAGCGTCTAAGAATATTCTTGGATCGGTGATGAGATCTCGGTTCCTTTGCTTGCGCTATGGCCCCGTTGTTATCGCAGAAGATAACCACTAGCTCAGTGTGAAGGACAAGTGGATCCGCCCGAGAGCGCGAGCAGAAGCGAGAAATGCGAGAAATTGCGTAAATTTAAATCAAATTCAAAATACGCGAATCCCAAGGGGTGTACCCTTGGGTGCTCAACCGGGCGTTCGATTTAGGATGTGTAAATATTAAAACATATATTTAAACACATAGGGCATAGATATACAAATGAAATCAATCAAAGCGTAATAAACCGTTACCTTTGATTGTTTAGCGTATGCTCCCGGCTACTAGCGTTGTTCCTTCTCCGGAATGCTCATGAAATCCAAACGTATGGATTCTCCAAAGGTGAGCCACACCACACCGGAAGAAACACACGTTCTTCTTGCTAGAAAAGAACGGGTTTAGAAGGAATCGGTTTAAGAGAACGCTAATTTAAGAGAAGAACACTATGAATTAGTGTTCTCTTAAACTTACTTTGTTCTTCTTCTTGATTCAAAATCAAGTGAAGAACACAAGTGTGAGAGAGGGAGGGAGCACGAAATTTTGAGAGAGAGGAGAGGATTTTTGTCTTCTCTTTTTCCTAGAAAAAGATGAATAATGAATCACTTATGCTTGGTGTTGTATATTCTAATATATATACATAATTAATGTGATTATTGGAATGTGTCTAGGTTCATCCAAGGATGTCTAGATTCATTCCAATCAATCACCATCAGTTCTTCAATCAAGCCTACCAAAATTTATGGTATGATCAAATCATACCAAAAGGGAAGAGCTTGATTGGAGTTGATTTGTCTCTTTCCAAAAGAGATAAGCCAATATACCACCTAGCATGAATACATGGCTGATTTTGCTTCCTCCAAGGGAGCGTGTCGGCCATGTTTAATTTAGGGAAGAACTCCAATTTCTTCCTATTCCAAATTAGGAATTATTTCTCCTCTCGGGTATAATTTAACGGACCGGGTTTTATCGTAATCCAATTGCGACGAACCCAATATTAAATCCAATTTAATGTCCACTTAAATTATTTTCGTTGATCTTTTAATCCAATTAAAAGATCCAACGTCTCAACATCTCAACTTTCCATATTTAATCGAAAATCCATTTTACCGATTAAATGAAAGCCCGATACAATATCGGCCAGTCCATCCAATGGACTTTCCCTTAAGTAATCCAATTACTTATTTTATCCTTCGAGATTGACTCCAAGTCGATCTCTCAACCTCCTCGGTGATTTGTGTGTAACCCTTTAGGTTCACCCTCAGCTAGACTTGGGCCCGTTTCCCACAAGGGCCCGTTACCATGGGTGGCCGTCTAGCAACGGTCCATGGCACTAGAGACTAGGTGAATTGGCGTGAACATTTAGCCGCCAATTCCGTACGGGTACGATCCTTCCGTCTACCGTCTCCCGGCCTTAGTCTAGGGTATGGAATTGGGCGTCGGTTCCCATCCTTGACTAGGCATCTATGCTTAATACTCGAGACCACGTATGCTTCATTGCGTCGACACAGGAAACCATTCCCTGTTCGACCAACCACTGTGGCCACAGCTTCAAACAGCATGAACGTGTCTCTGAGTGCATAGGAGATACCTCTGTCACATACTGACAGGGGACGGATCCTCTTCTTGGAATCCACCGTCCTCGCTACACATTCTGACTGCACTGGACAAGGCTTATGATAATCATCTTACAGAATGATTACCTCTCGCCAGATCCAAGATACAGCCGTCCTGTGCACGCGACTGCCATGATCCCTCAAGTCTGAGGATTACTCCCGTACTATCGGAACCGGGGAAAACCAATCATACCGACCAAGCCTCCAAGGCTTCCATATGATGATCCCCGCGAGTCAGTCCAGTCGGCTCGACCCCAGTCGACCAACCCATCAAGATCGTGTAGGCGTCCCACTCCTGTCACCGATGAAACACGGCACTCATCCAATGAACACGACTCTTGACGCAAGTCTCAATAGGACTCTCGATGCCCTGTCTCGAGGTCCTCGACTTGGAACGTTTCAGACCCAACTCTTAATCAGTTGGTTTCATGACCACCATCCAATGCGTGGCCCAACTGCACGAGTTGTTATCCATGGTCTGTGGGCTTTGTTTGATATAAGTTAAACACCGTTTTAACAAATGTAAAGTGAGCACAACAAAGTAGGTACCAATAGTGACGAACACTCACTTTATTCATCACATAATAATATTACAATTACATCGAGTTGTATAATAGGTTACAAATCGCCAAACCTATTGGCTTTCTGGTCACCTATTCTAACAAACCCCGTATTACTTCATCAAATCGAATGTTCCAACTTCGGGAGGCTTGTTTGAGGCCATATATGGACTTCTGGAGGCGACAGACTTTCTGTTCTTCTCCAGTGACCGTGAAACCCTGCGGCTGATCCATATAGATCTCTTCTTCAACGAAACCGTTGAGGAAGGCCGTTTTCACGTCCATCTGCCATATCTCATAGTCATACCATGCTGCTATGGCGAGCAGAATCCGAATGGACTTAGCCATGGCTACTGGCGAGTAGGTATCCTCAAAATCGACCCCGGGTCGTTGAGTGTATCCCTTAGCTACAAGCCTAGCCTTAAAGGTTGTGACTTCTCCATCAATGCCAAGTTTGCGCTTGTAGACCCACTTACAGCCCACTGGCTTAACACCTTTCGGTGGATCTACAAGACTCCAAACTTGGTTCTCGCTCATGGAGTCCATTTCGGCTTTCATGGCCTCAAGCCATTTCCCGGAGTCGATGTCAGACATTGCTTCTCCATAAGTCTTAGGATCGTTATCCAAAAGATCGGTCGCACCTAGAAAGCCATATCTCATTGGAGGTCTGGACTCTCTAGTGGACCTACGGAGAACGGGAACGTCAGTGGTGACTGTGGGCGCTGACTGTATCGGAGCCGGTGGTTCAGGAACCGGGGCTGGCTGTTCCTGAGGCTGTCCTTCATGCCTAGCATGTTGGACTTCTCGAGGTTGGTCAGCCCTTCGGCTGTCTATCCTGAATCCTCTAAGTGAGGGTTCCGCGGCTTCTTCTGATGGCTGGATTCCATCACTTGATTCCTCAAGGATCAGCTCATCAGGTTGGATATCCTCCGAGAAGCCTTGCTCCAAGAATACTGCATTTCTTGATTTTGTTCCAAGGGGTCATAAAAGTAATAACCCGCAGTTTCTTTAGGGTATCCAACGAACCTGCATAAGCTAGACCTAGATTCTAACTTATCTCCCACTAACCTCTTGACGTATGCGGGGCTACCCCACACTTTCAAGTAGTTGTAGGATGCAGGCTTGCCATGCCATTAGTCAGCTGCTTCCTAGCACGCTGACCCACTAACACTGCTTAGACGACCTTCGTCACCCGTCGATGAAATACGACAGCAGATGCTTAGTGCAAGTCTCAAAGGGAATCCCGGTACCCATTTTCGGGATTCCTTGACTTGGAGATTTCCGGACTGATTCGGTAAGACTGATTTCATGGGCCTACCTCCAAGCGTAGTCCCAGTCCCCGAAATCGTTTCTCAGTCCGTGGGCTTTGTTTGCGTAGTGAACAGAAACGTAAATGCAGATAAGTGAACGTAAACAAAGTATTGCCATATGAATTTTCACTTCTTTATTCATAAATATTTTTATCAAATACCAAAGAATTGTCTAGACATAGGTTACATATTCCTGCCAAAATTGGCTTACATGGTCACCTATTCTAACAACTTTAGGATAAATTACAACCACCTCCCCTACGGTTAGGCATAATTATAAATACCCCCTCATTGTTTGAAAAATTACAAATACCCCTGAGGTTTGTAATTTTTAACCTAATGCCTGAAATTTATTTTGTCTTTATTTTTTTTAAATTACAGAAGAATTAGTTGAGGCAAATTTCATAATTGCTCCTATGTGTAAAAAAACTTAAATAAACCTCTATCTGCGCATTGTAGTCTTAAAGAATTCAAACAAATTTAATAATTAAATAAAAAAGATTAATTTGCATAAGGGCATTTTGGTCAGTTCACTTATAAATATGGGTAGAAATGGGTTATTTGTTAGACAGTTACAAACCGCACGGGGGTATTTATAATTTTTCAAACAACGAGGGAGTATTTATAATTATACCAAACCTCAGGAGAGGTAATTGTAATTTACCCCCATACTTTATGATGGCAGTCTGAGTAGCCATTAGTCTATAAATTAATTCTACAGTATAATTAAATTCAACATAAAAATATTAAACATTAAAATTATTTGCTCCATACTTAATTCTTTCTAAATCAAAATTCAATAGTCCACTTGAAAACGAGAACTCAACAAGAAGAAATAAATACCAAAATTGTTAGAATAGGTGATCAGAAAGCCAATAGATTTGGCGATTTGTAACCTATTGTACAACTCGATGTTAATATAATATTATTATGTGATGAATAAAATGAGTATTTATCACTTCTGTTGCTTACTTTGTTGCGCTCATTTCACATTTGTTAAAACGGTGTTTAACTTATATCGCAACAAAGCCCTCAGACCATGGATAACAACTCGTGCAGTTGGGCCAGGCATTGGATGGTGGTCATGAAACCAACTGATTAAGAGTTGGGTCTGAAACATTCCAAGTCGAGGACCTCGAGACAGGGCATCGAGAGTCCTATTGAGACTTGCGTCAAGAGTCATGTTCATTGAATGAGTGTCGTGTTTCATTGGCAATAGGCGTGGGACGCCTACACGATCTTGATGGGTTGGTCGACTGGGGTCGAGCCGACTGGACTGACTCGCGGGGATCATCATATGGAAGCCTTGGAGGCTTGGTCGGTATGATTGGTTTTCCCCGGTTCCGATAGTACAGGAGTAATCCTCAGACTTGAGGAATCATGGCAGTCGCGTGCACAGGACGGCTGTATCTTGGATCTGGCGAGAGGTAATCATTCTGTAAGATGATTATCATAAGCCTGGGCTAGTGCAGTCGGAATGTGTAGCGAGGATGGTGGATTCCAAGAAGAGGATCCGTCCCCTGTCAGTATGTGAAAGAGGTATCTCCTATGCACTCGGAGACACGTTCATGCTGTTTGAAACTGTGGCCACAGTGGTTGGTCGAACAGGAAATGGTTTTCTGTGTCGACGGAATGAAGCATACGTGGTCTCGAGTATTAAGCATAGATGCCTAGTCAAGGATGGGAACCGACGCCCAATTCCATACCCTAGACTAAGGCCGGGAGACGGTAGACGGAAAGATCGTACCCGTACGGAATCGGCACCTAAATGTTCACGCCAATTAACCTAGTCTCTAGTGCCATGGACCGTTGCCAGACGGCCACCCATGGTAACGGGCCCTTGTGGGACACGGGCTCAAGTCTAGCTGCGGGTGAACCTAAAGGGTCACACACAAATCACCGAGGAGGTTGAGAGATCGACTTGGAGTCAATCTCGAAGGATAAAATAAGTAATTGGATTACTTAAGGGAAATTCCATTGGATGGACCGGCCGATATTGTATCGGGCTTCCGTTTAATCGGTAAATTGGATTTTTGATTAAATATGGAATGTTGAGACGTTGAGACGTTGGATATTTTAATTGGATAAAAAGATCAACAGGAATAATTTAAATGGACATTAAATTGGATTTAATGTTGGGTTCGTCGTAATTGGATTACGATAAAACCCGATCCGTTAAATTATACCCGAGAGGAGAAATAATTCCTATTTTGGAATAGGAAGAAGTTGGACTTCTTCCCTTAATTAAACATGGCCGACATGCTCCCTTGGAGGAAGCAAAATCAGCCATGTTTCATGCTAGGTGGTATGTTGACTTATCTCTTTTTGGAAAGAGACAAATCAACTCCAATCAAGCTCTTCCCTTTTGGTATGATTTGATCATACCATAAATTTTGGTAGGCTTGATTGAAGAATTAATGGTGATTGATTGGAATGAATTTAGACATCATTGGATGAACCTAGACACATTCCAGTAATCACATTAATTATGTATATATATTAGAATATACAACACCCAGCATAAGTGATTCATTATTCATCTTTTTCTAGGAAAAAGAGAAGACAAAATCCTCTCCTCTCTCTCAAACTCTCGGCCTCTCTCCCTCTCTTACACTTGTGTTCTTCACTTGATTTTGAATCAAGAAGAAGAACAAAGTAAGTTTAAGAGAGCACTAATTCATAGTGTTCTTCTCTTAAACCAATTCCTTCTTAAACCCGTTCTTTTCTAGCAAGAAGAACGTGTGTTTCTTCCGGTGTGGTGTGGATCACCTTTGGAGAATCCATACGTTTGGATTTCGTGAGCATTCCGGAGAAGGAACAACGCAAGTAGCCGCGAGCATACGCTAAATAATCAAAGGTAACGGTTTATTACGCTTTGATTGATTTAATATACATCTATGCCCTATGTGTTTAAATATATGTTTCTAATATTTACACATCCTACATCGAACGCCCGGTTGAGCACCCAAGGGTACACCCCTTGGGATTCGCATATTTAAATTAGATTTAAATTTGTGCACAATTTCTCGCTTTCGCTCGCGCTCCCGGGCGGATCCGCTTGATGACATTGATGAAAAAAGGAAACTTCGGGTATCAACATTGATGACATGGAAACAGGGGGTACCAGAGGTGAAATAAGGCCATACCTGGGGTACCAAAAGTGAAATTATCCCCCAAAATTTCATTAATCTAGTGAGAATACACGTTCGTTTTTCTTTATATTATATGTCTAGAAAGTATAAGCATTTGGCTTATCTATAAATAATAAAAAAAATCACAATATCACGAACTAAAAAGGCTTACAAATATTCCTTTTTTTCAATTGCTAATATAAATGACTCTGCCGCCAGTGAAGTCGTTTCCTTTTTTTTTCTTTTTATTTTTTAGTAGTAATTTGTAATAATTTAATATTACTTAATGTTTAATTACTTTTTAATAATTAATTAATTAATATGTCTTAATATACAAAATAGTTTTAATAAATATTTATTATAAAAATTAACTAAACTCTAAAATATTTTAATAATTAAATATTATTAAATGTTTAATTGATTAATTTATTTTTTTAAAATTTTAATTGATAATTATTTGTGTAGGTTTATTCAGTTTATTATGTATACCTTACATACAAATGAAAGAAAAAAAAGTAGACGGAATCAACAATTACTATATATTAAGGTATGATACGTCTTTAATTTACAATATTCCACCTCTAAGGAAACTAATTTTATCCATGACAAAAAGGTAATAATCATAAACTAGTCAGTTTTTACGTTTTATCTTCAACATTACATTACTGTGATGCTACCAGATTTTCTAATTTTATGTAATACAAATCAATCGAAATTAAATTATAAACAAAAAGGTACTTAGTGAATATTACTCCTTTTTTAACTTTAGCAAGTGATTATGTGAGTGAACGACAAGCGGATCCGCCCGGGAGCGCAAACAGAAGCGAGAAAGCGAGAAATGGTGCGTAAATTTAAATCATCTTTAAATAAACGTATTCCAAGGAGTGTACCCTTGGGTGCTCAACCGGACGTTCGATGTAGGATGTATTAATGTTAAAAGCATACATGTAATACATAGGGCATAGATAAATTGTAAATCAACCAAAGCGTAATAAAACCGTTACCTTTGATGATCTACGTCTACGTGGCTAATTGCGTTGTTCCTTCTCCGGAATGCTCACGAAATCCAAACGTATGGATTTTCTAAAGGTGATCCACACCACACCGGAAGAAACGCACGTTCTCCTTGCTAGAGGGAAACGGGTTTATGAAGGAATCGGTTTAAGAGAAGAACACTATGAATTAGTGTTCTCTTAAACCTACTTTGTTCTTCCTCTTGATTCAAAATCAAGTGAAGAACACAAGTAGAAAGAGAGGGAGATGGCCGAGAGTTAGAGAGAGAGGAGAGGGCCGAAAATTCTTCTTCTTTTTCCTTGAAAAAGATGAATAATGATTCTCATTCACAAGGTGTTGTATATACTCCTATATATATACATAATTAATGTGATTATTGGAATGTGTCTAGGTTCATCCAAGGATGTCTAGATACATTCCAATCAATCACCATTAATTCCTCAATCAAGCCTACCAACTTTTATGGTATGATCAAATCATACCAAAAAGGAAGGGCTTGATTGGAGTTGATTTGTCTCTTTCCAAAAGAGATAACTCAACATACCACCTTGCATGAAACATGACTGATTTTAGCTTCATCCAAGGGAGCATTTCAGCATGCTTAATATGGGAAGAAGTCCAACTTCTTCCTATTGCCAAAATAGGAATTATTTCTCCTCTCGGGTCAAAATGTAACGGACCGGGTTTTATCGTAATCCAATTACGATGAATCCAACATTAAATCCAATTTAATGTCCACTTAAATTATTCCCATTGATCTCTTAATCCAATTAAAAGATCCAACGTCTCAACTTTTCATATTTAATCGAAAATCTAATTTACCGATCAAACAAGGGCCCGATACAATATCGGTCCGTCCATCCAATGGACTATCCCTTAACTAATCCAATTACTTATTTATCCTTCGAGATTGACTCCAAGTCAATCTCTCAACCTCCTCGATGATTTGTGTGTGACCCTTTAGGTTCACCCTCAGCTAGACTTGGGCCCGTGTCCCACAAGGGCCCGTCACCATGGGTGGTCGTCAAGCAACGGTCCATGGCACTAGAGACTAGGTAAATTGGCGTGAACATTTTAGGCGCCGACTCCGTACGGGTACGGTCCTTCCGTCTACCGCTCCCGACTTTAGTCTAGGGTATGGAATTGGGCGTCGGTTCCTATCCTTGACTAGGCATCTATGCTTAATACTCGAGACTACGTAAGCTTCATTGCATCGACACAGGAAACCATTCCCTGTTCGACCAACCACTGTGGTCACAGCTTTAAACAGCATGAACGTATCTCCGAGTGCATAGGAGATACCTCTATCACACACGGACAAAGGACGGATCCTCTTCTCGGAATCCACCGTCCTCGCTACACATTCCGACTGCACTGGACAAGGCTTATAATGATCATCTTACAGAATGATCACCTCTCGCCAGATCCAAGATACAACCGTCCTGTGCACGCGACTGCCATGATCCCTCAAGTTTGAGTACTACTCTCGTACTATCAGAATCGGGGAAATTCAATCATACTGACCAAGCCTCCAAGGCTTCCATATGATGATCTCCGCGAGTCAATCCAGTCGGCTCGACCCCAGTCGACCAACCTATGAAGATCGTGTAGGCGTCCCACGCCTGTCGCTAATGAAACACGGCACTCATCCAATGAACGCGACTCTTGATGCAAGTCTCAATAGGACTCTCGATGCCCTGTGTCGAGGTCCTCGACTTGGAACGTTTCAGACCCAACTCTAAATCAGTTGGTTTCATAACCACCATCCAATGCGTGGCCCAACTGCACGAGTTGTTAACCGTGGTCTGTGGGCTTTGTTGCGATATAAGTATAACACCATTTTAACAAATGTAAGATGAGCGCAACAAAGAAGGTACCATTGGTGACAAACACTCATCTTATTCATCATATAAAAATATTACATTTACATCAAGTTGTCGAATAGGTTACAAATTGTAAAACCTATTGGCTTTCTGGTCACCTATTCTAACAATCTCTCACTTGACCTAAAGCCAATCACCCATTGACCTCGAACCTCTTATCTAGATGGTGAATATGGGCAACTTGCAACATGGGCTTAGCAAGTGGATCTACTATGTTTTCTGCGGAGCTAACTCGGTCGAACCGAACGTCACTCGTGCTATCCATCTCTCTTAGCAGATGGTAGCGTCTAAGAATATGCTTGAATCGTGATGAGATCTCGTTTCCTTTGCTAGCGCTATCTCCCCGCTATTATCGTAGAAGACAACTGCAGGCTTAGCAGTGCTAGGTACTACACCCAACCCTTGGATGTAGCTCATCAAGCAAACTGTCCTTTGCAGCTTCCAAAGCCGCTATATATTCAGATTCTATGGTAGAGTCCGTCATGGTAGCCTGCTTGGAACACTTCCAAGCAACCACGCCACCATTTAGCCCAAATACAAAACCAGACTGAGACTTGGCATCATCGTCATCCGACTGGAAGCTAGCGTTGCTATAGCCTTCCAGTATCAACTCTCCACCACCGTAGATCAAGAACATGTCCTTAGTCCTTTTCAGGTACTTCAGGATAGTCTTGACCACACTCTAGTGTGCCTCTCCGGCACACGACTGATATCGACTAGTTATGCCCAAAGCGAAAGCCACATCAGGTCTAGTGCACTAAACATCATACTGTATGTTGCCTACGGCTGAAGCATAGGGGATGTTCAATATCCGTTTAAGCTCCTCATCAGTCATAGGAGACTGTGTCTTGGATAACTTAATTCCATGCCTCATAGGAAGGAATCCTCGTTTTATGTTCTCCATCTTGAATCTCTTCAAAACTTTCTCAATATACAAGGACTGGGCCATTCCTATTATCCTTCTAGATCTATCCCTGTAAATCTTGATGCCAAGGATGTAGGATGCATCGCTCATATCCTTCATGGAGAATTGCATTGATAACCAAGCGTTAGTGGTACCCAACATCTTAGCATCATTCCCAATGAGCAAGATGTCATCCACATAAAGCACCAGAAACACAACTAAGCTCCCACCGATCTTCTTGTATACACAAGGTGTTAGAATAGGTGACCATGTAAGCCAATTTTGGCAGGAATATATAACCTATGTCTAGACAATTTCAGGTGTTTGATAAAATATTTATGAATAAAGAAGTGAAGATTCATATGGCAACACTTTGTTTACGTTCACTTATATCTGCTATTACATATCTGTTCACTACGCAAACAAAGTCCACGGACTGAGAATCGATTTCGGAGACTGGGACTACTCTTGGAGGTAGGTCCATGAGATCAGTCTTACCGAATCAGTCCGAAAATCTCCAAGTCAAGGAATCTCGAAAATGGGTACCGGGATTCCCTTTGAGAGTTGCACTAAGCATCTGCTGTCGTATTTCATCGACGGGTGACGAAGGTCGTCTAAGCAGTGTTAGTGGGTCAGCATGCTAGGAAGCAACTGACTGAGGTGACTCGAAGGAACCGTCTTACGGAGGACCTTGAGTATGGTCAGCAAGGTATGACGTGAGTTCCCGGTTCCAACGGTACAGGTCAAGTCCTTTGACTTGAGGAACTGCTGAGTTTACCTGTACATCAGGTCTGTATCTTAGATGTGGTGAGAGATTGCCAAAATACTCTTGAGTAGTCATAAGCCATGTCTAGTGCAGTTCGGGTGTACAGAGTGACAGTAGTTTCCAAGAAAGGATCTGTCTCCTGTCAAAAGGCATTGACAGTTGAGTCTCATGTATGCTCTGTGTCTTGTCCCTAAAATCTGTGGCCACAATAACTGAACAGAAGGGAAGGTTTCCCTTGCGGCGTTGAGTAAGGACAGACCGACACTTAGGTCCAAAATGGGTACCTGCATTTTCCGTGCCCTAGACTCTAAGTGATGAGACCAAAGACAGAAGGACAAGTGTACTGTTAGAGCCTAAATGTTCATCCCCGATTATTTCACCTAGTCTCTAGTGCCATGGACCGTTGCTAGATGGCCACCCATCGTAACGGATGGATTCTAGGAATCCGACCAAGTCTAGCTGAAAGGTGAACCTAAAGAGTCACACACTATCCACACACACTTAGTATTTAATTTGGAATTAAATATTGGAGTAAAGGAATGATTAAATTGCATTTAATCGGGTCCTATATTTTCTTGGAGAAAATAATTCCTTCTATTTGATAAAGGGAATTAAATTAATAAATTGGATTTATTAAGGGAATTAATTTAATGTGCCTAGAATAAATATTATTATTTATTTATTATATTTATTTGGCCTTTTGGAATATTTAATAGGATTTAAATATTCCATTAAATTAAATTAATGGTTGAGATTTAATGGAGAGATCAAAGGCTAGGATTGAATTTGACAAGGTCAAATTCTACTTTGACTAGGTCAAAATCCTAGTCAAATTAAGCTTCTAAAGAGGTGGAGTTTAAAGAGGATTAAACTCTTCCTCTATATAAACCCCTAGCCTTGCACCTTTTGAAGGATGATGAAATTCCAACACACACACAACACACACTCATTTTCGGCTCTCTCTCCCCTCTCTCTCGTCAGCCCTCTCTCTCCACTCTCTCCAAGAAATTCTTTTCTAGTTCTCTTGTTCTTGGAACATTAGAACTTAGATGAATCAATACCGTTAATTCATAATGTGTTGTTGATTCATCCACTCCAAAATATATACTTGTTCGTTGCTAGCACGACGTGCAAGATACGTGGGTGGATCGTGTGTCACGATTTGGAGGGTCTCAAGAGCGAGATCTCGGTGCAAAACGGGGAACAACGCGTGTAGCTGTTGAAGACGAAAACGACAACGGGTAGGTCTCGTTTAATATTTTCGTCCTCTTTAATCCCCTACCCTATGGCCTCCATGATCATTTACATGTTGTTTACTCATGAGATACACCAAACACCCGGGAATCTCAAGGGTACACCCCTTGAGCGTGTTCTTTAATTTGATTAAAGCATGCTTTGAATTTTTGTATTTTATTTTATATCGCGCTTCCGCATTCGTGCAATTTCCCGGGACGATCCACATATTCTTTCACAAGGATCGGACTCATTTTTAATGAAATCATGTCCCCGTATGACTTCATCAAAACGTATGTTCCAGCTTCGGGAAGCTTGGTTGAGGCCACAGATGGACCTTTGGAGATGGCAAACCTTCTGCTCTTCTCCAACAATTGTGAAATATTCCGGCTGATCCATATAGACCTCTTCCTCTACGAAACCGTTGAGGAAAGCTGTTTTCACATCTATCTGCCATATTTCATAGTCATACCATGCTGCTATGGCAAGCAGTATCCGAATGGGCTTGGCCATTGCTACAAGCGAGTAGGTTTCCTGAAAATCGACCCCGGGTCGCTGAGTGTAACCTTTCGCCACAAGCCTGGCCTTGAAGGTTGTAACCTCCCCATCAACTCCAAGCTTACATTTGTAGACCCATTTACACCCCACGGGTTTTACCCCTTTGGGTGGGTCCACTAGGGTCCAAACCTAGTTTGTACCCATCGAGTCCATCTCAAATTTCATGGCCTCAAGTCACATACCTGAATCGATGTCCGACATCGCTTCTCCGTACGTCTTTGGATCATTATCCAACTAACCGGTCAGGCCCAAAAATCCATACCTAGGTGCATGGGACACTCTGGCCGACCTACGGAGGACTGGAACAATATCAGTGGGAACTACTCGCTCAGATGTCACTGCCGCCTCATGGGGTACCTCACTTGATTCCTCAAGGAGTACCTCATCGCGTCGACTATCCGATGGAAAATCCTTTTCCAAGAACACTGAATTTCGCGAGACAAAAATCTTTTGCTCGGAGGGATCATAGAAATAATACCCCACAGTTTCTCTCGGATAGCCGATGAACTTGCATAAACTAGACCTCGAGTCCAGTTTATCTCCCACTAATCTCTTGCCATATGCGGGGCAACCCCACACTTTCAAGTATTTGTAGGAGGCAGGCTTGCCATGCCATATCTCGTATGGCGTCTAGGATATCTTCTTAGATGGCGCCAAGTTCAAAACTTTGGCCGCCATCTCAAGAGCGTATCCCCAGAAGGAAAGGGGGAGTTCGGTAAAACTCATCATGGATTGGACTATGTCCAACAAGGTCCGATTCCTCCTTTCAGACACACCATTAAGTTGTGGTGTTCCAGGAGGGGTCCATTGAGAGAGAATCCCTTCTCCTTTAGATAATCAGTAAACTCACCACTCAAATACTCTCCACCTCGGTCCGACCGAAGGGGCTTGATCTTTCGACCGGTTTGGTTCTCTATTTCAAGTATGTATTCCTTAAACCTTCCAAAGGCTTCAAATTTGTACCTCATCAGGCAAACATAACCATACCGTGAGTGATCATCAGTAAAGGTTATGAAGTAAGAGTACCCACCTCTAGCCTGAGTGTTTAGTGGGCCACAGACATCCGTATGGATCAAATCCAACAGACCATTGGCTAGCGTGCTTTGTCCAACAAAGGGTTTCTTAGTTATCTTTCCCTTCAGACAGGATTCGCGGTAGGTTGTCCAAATCATCTATTTCTTGAAAGATTATGTGGATCGTCCCGGGAAAAGCGCGAATGCGGAAGCGCGGTATAATTAAAAAATTAAAAACGGAATTTAAACATGCTTTTAAATTAAAACACGTTTCAAAGGGTGTGCCTTTGAAATTTTCCCGGGCATTCGGTGTATCTCATGAACGTATAACATAAAATAAATCATGGAGGCCATAGGGTTGAAAATTAAAGAGGGACGAAAATTTAAAACGAGACCTACCCTTTGTCGTTTTCGTCTTCAACGGCTACACGCGTTGTTCCCCGTTTTGCACCAAGATCCCGTCCTTGAGACCCTCTAATTCGTGACACACGATCCACCCACGTATCTTGCACGTCGTGCTAGCAACGAACAAGTGTATAATTTTGGAGTGGATGAATCAATAACACATTATCAATTAATGGTATTGATTCATCAAGATTCTAATGTTCCAAGAACAAAAGAATCAAGAAAAAAACTATTTTCTTGAGAGAGAGAGGGGCGGACGAGAGAGATGGGAGAGAGAGAGAAACCGTGTGTGTGTGTTGTGTGTGTGTGTTGGAGTTTCATCATCATGTAAATTGTAGGATGCTAGGGGTTTATATAGAAGAGGAGTTTAATCCTCTTTAAACTCCTCTTTCAAGAACTCTAATTTGATTAGGATTTTGACCTAGTCAAAATTCCTAGTCAAACTAGTGTTTTGACCTAGTCAAAACGATCCTAGCCATCCATCTCTCCCATTAATCTCAACCGTTGATTTAATTTAATTTAATGGAAATATTTAAAACCTATTTAAATATTTCCAAGAGGCTAAAATAAATATAAATATTATTTAAGCCCATTAAATAAATCCTTTTGATAAATCCAATTTATCAATTTTATTCCTTCTATCAAATAGAAAGAATTATTTCTCCAAGAAAAATAAAGGTCCCGATTAAATCTAATTTAATCATTCCTTCACTCCAATATTTAATTCCAAATTAAATATTTAATTGTGTGTGTGGATAGTGTGTGACTCTTTAGGTTCACCATTCAGCTAGACTTGGTCGGATTCCTAGAATCCGTCCGTTACCATGGGTGGCCATCTAGCAACGGTCCATGGCACTAGAGACTAGGTGAAATATTCAGGGATGAACATTTAGGCTCTAACAGTACGCTTGTCCTTCTGTCTACGGTCTCAACACTTAGAGTCTAAGGCACGGAAAATGCAGGTACCCATTTTGGACCTAAGTGTCGGTTTGTCCACACTAAACGCCGCGAGGGAACCCTTCCCTTCTGTTCAGTCACTGTGGCCACAGTTTTTAGGGACAAGACCTAGAGCACACATGAGACTCAACTGTCAAAACCTATTGACAGGAGACAGATCCTTTCTTGGAAACTACTGTCACTTTGTACATCAGAACTGCACTAGACATGGCTTATGACTACCAAATGGAATTCTGGCAATCTCTCACCATATCTAAGATACAATCCTGATGTACAGGTAAACTCAGTAATTCCTCAAGTCAAAGGACTTTACCTGTACCGTTGGAACCGGGAATACACGTCATACCTAGCAGACCATACTCAAGGTCCTCCGTAAGACGGTTCCCGCGAGTCACCTCAGTCAGCTGCGTCCTAGCAGGCTAACCCACTAACACTGCTTAGACGATCCTCGTCACCCGTCGATGAAACACGACAGCAGATGCTTAGTGCAAGTCTCAAATGGAATCCCGGTACCCATTTTCGGGATTCCTTGACTTGGAGATTTCCGGACTGATTCGGGAAGACTGATTTCATGGACCTACCTCCAAGCGTAGTCCCAGTCCCCGAAATCGAATCTCAGTCCGTGGGCTCTGTTTGCGTAGTGAACAGATATGGAAAAATAGGTGCAAGTGAACACAAACAAAGTAATGCCAAATGAAAATTCACTTCTTTATTCATTAATGATTTATCAAAACACCTATAATTGTCTAGACATAGGTTACATATACCCGCCAAAATTGGCTTACATGGTCACCTATTCTAACAATCTCCCACTTGACCTTTAAAGCCAATCACCCATATGCCTAATCCCCATCTTCTCAAGATGTTGCGTATGAGCACTTTGCGACATAGGCTTTGTCAGCGGGTCTGCTGTGTTGTCTGCTGAGTTGACTCGGTCCATCCGAACGTCACCTCTTCCTACCATTTCTCTAAGAAGATGGTAGCGTCTAAGAATGTGTTTGGAACGATGGTGAGATCTCGGTTCCTTCGCTTGCGCTATTGCACCGTTGTTATCACAGAAGATGACAACGGGCTCGGCGATGCTAGGCACCACACCCAACTCTTGGATGTAGTTTCTCATCCAAACCGCTTCCTTGGCAACTTCTGAAGCTGCTATGTATTCAGCCTCAGTGGTGGAGTCAGCAGTGGTTGCTTGCTTGGAACTTTTCCAAGCCACTACTCCTCCGTTGAGCTTGAATACATACCCCGATTGAGACTTGGCATCATCGTCATCAGACTGGAAGCTGGCGTCGCTAAAGCCTTCCAGAATTAGTTTTCCATTGCCATAGACTAAGAACATTTCCTTAGTCCTCCTTAGGTACTTAAGGATGCCCTTAACTGCATTCCAATGTGCCTCTCCTGCACAGGACTGATATCTGCTAGTCACGCTCAAAGCGTATGCAATGTCAGGCCTGGTGCAGTGGACCGCATATTGGATGCTACCAACGGCAGAAGTATAGGGGATGACTTTCATCTTTTCAAGTTCCTCATCAGTCTGCGGGGACTGTTTCTTGGACAACTTGATCCCATGCCTCATAGGAAGGAACCCTCGTTTGGAGTTGTCCATTCGATATCTCTTTAGGACTTTCTCCATATACGAGTTTTGGGTGAGCCCTAACATCCTTTTAGATCTGTCCCTGACAATCTGGATGCCTAGGATGTAGGATGCTTCACCCAAGTCCTTCATGGAAAACTTGGTTGACAGCCATGCTTTCGTGTTTCCTAACATTCTGACGTCATTTCCAATGAGCAGAATGTCATCCACGTAAAGCACTAGGAACACTATGGAGCTCCCACTGACCTTCTTGTATACACAAGGCTCGGATTCGTTTTTGATGAAGTCATAACCCCGTATTACTTCATCAAATCGAATGTTCTAACTCCGGGAAGCTTGTTTGAGGCCATAGATGGACTTCTGGAGACGACAGACCTTCTGTTCTTCTCCAGCGACCGTGAAACCCTCCGGCTGATCCATATAGATCTCTTCTTCAACGAAACCGTTGAGGAAGGCCGTTCTCACGTCCATCTGCCATATTTCATAGTCATACCATGCTGCTATGGCAAGCAGGATCCGAATGGATTTAGCCATGGCTACTGGCGAGTAGGTATCCTCAAAATCGACCCCGGGTCGTTGAGTGTATCCCTTAGCTACAAGCCTAGCCTTGAAGGTAGTGACCTCTCCATCAACACCGAGTTTGCGCTTGTAGACCCACTTACAGCCCACTGGCTTAACACCTTTCGGTGGATCTACAAGTCTCCAAACTTGGTTCTCGCTCATGGAGTCCATTTCGGTTTTCATGGCCTCAAGCCATTTCCCAAAGTCGATGTCTGACATCGCTTCCCCGTATGTCTTAGGATCGTTATCCAGAAGATCGGTCGCACCTAGAAATCCATATCTCACTGGAGGTCTGGATTCTCTAGTGGACCTTCGGAGAACGGGAACGTTAGTGGTAACTGTGGGCGCTGACTGTATCGGAGCCGGCGGTTCAGGGGCCGGGGCTGGCCTCCCTTGAGGTTGTCCTTCATGCCTAGCATGTTGGACTTCTCTAGGTAGGTCAGTCCTCCTAGTGTCTATCCTGAATCCTCTAGGTGAGGTTTCCGCGATTGTTTCTGATGGCTGAGTTCCATCACTTGATTCCTCAAGGATCAGCTCATCAGGTTGGATATCCTCCGGGAAGCCTTGCTCCAAGAATACTGCATTCCTTGAAACAAATACCTTTTGTTCCAAAGGGTCATAAAAGTAATAACCCGCAGTTTCTTTAGGGTATCCAACGAACCTGCATAGGCTAGACCTGGATTCTAGCTTATCTCCCACGAACCTCTTGACGTATGCGGGGCTACCCCACACTTTCAAGTAGTTGTAGGATGCAGGCTTGCCGTGCCATATCTCATATGGCGTTTGGGTCACTACACTAGTAGGCGCCAAATTCAATAACTTGGCTGCCGTTTCTAATGCATAACCCCAAAACGATAGGGGCAATTTGGTAAAACTCATCATGGAACGAACCATGTCCAACAGGGTTCGGTTCCTCCTTTCAGAGACGCCATTTAACTGTGGTGTTCCGGGAGGTGTCCATTCTGATATTATACCATGTTCCTTTAGATAATCTAGGAATTCGGCACTAAGGTATTCACCTCCTCGGTCTGACCGTAGGACTTTAATTTTGCAGTTGGTTTTGATTCTCCACTTCAAGTCTGAATTCTTTAAACCTCTCAAGAGCTTCAGACTTGTACCTCATCAGGTAAACATAACCATACCGTGAATGATCATCGGTGAAGGTTATGAAGTAGGAGAACCCACCTCGGGCCTGCGTCCTTAGTGGTCCACACACGTCTGTATGGACCAAGTCCAACAGACCTGTGGCAAGCCTGCTTTGTCCTACAAAGGGCTTCTTGGTCATTTTCCCTCTTAGACAAGATTCACAAGTTGGTAGATCACTCAAGTTCCCAACCTCTAGGTTCTTTGAGTCTACCAACCTTTTCATCCTATCTTGGGATATGTGACCTAGCCTAGCGTGCCACAGACGTGCGTTCCCGTTATTATCTAATTTCCGTTTGTGTTGAGCGTTAAGAACGAAATTCGTTTGTTGCAAGATATAGAGCCCATTATGTAATGTACCAAGTAGATGAGCAATTCCACACCTCATCAAATAAAAGCAATTTTTATTGATTTTAAACTCATAACCATTATTGTCTAACAATGGAATGGAAATGATGTTTTTAATCATACTGGGTACAAAATAAACTTGCTCTAATTCTATGCTAATGGTATCACTAATAACTAAAGTGGCGGATCCTACTGCTTCTGCCGAGATGGCCTTGCCATTTCCGAGCTTCAGGATCATGTCCCCGCTACTTAGTTTTCTGCTTCTTTTCAACACCTGCAGATCATTGCAAATGTGAGCTCCACAGCCGGTATCCAATACCCAAGAGGCAGAATTAGTGACCATGTTAACCTCAATCACAAATATACCTTGGTTTGAGAAGAGTTTGGGGCACTCTCTCTTCCAATGCCCTTTCTCACGGCAGTTGATACATATGTCATATGCCTTTGACTGTTGCTTGGAGACAACCTTTCCCTTACCTTTGCCTTTCCCGTCTTTGGCAATGGGAACACTCTGAGTGTTCGTAGCTGCTATGACTACCTTTCCCTTCCCTTTCTTCCTTTTCCAACGTCCGGCACCCTTGCCTTTCGTCTTGGAAGTAGAAGCACCTCCAAACAATACCGAAGGCGTGGACTTCTTAGTCGTTGCCTCGTATTGCACCAACATATTGATCAACTCATGAATACCCTTCTCAAGTGCATTCATGTTGTAGTTGACAATAAATTGATCAAAGGAGGGTGGGAGTGACTGAAGGATCACATCTATGTACGTTTCGTTATCGAGACCTGCCTTTAGGTCCTCGAGCTTTTCCACTAGGGTAAGCATTTTAACCCCATGCTCTTGTACAGAGGATCCTTCTGTCATTTTAGTTCCAAAGAACGCCTTGGTTGCGACATACCTAGTATGCCGGTCCGGGACTGCATAGCAATCCTTAAGGTGAGCCATTATGGAAGGGACATCGTCTAGCCTTTCATATTGCTTCTGAATCTCATTGGTCATCGAAGCAAGTATGATGCTACGAACCTTCCGGTTATCCTTATGCCAAGTCTCGAACGTCTCACGTTCCTCTGGCGTGGATCCTTCCGGTAAGGTCCTAGGGAGAGGCTCGTCCATGACGTAGCCTTGGTTTTCATAATCCAGGACTATCCTGAGATTGCGCAACCAGTCGTTGTAGTTGGTTCCATTAAATTTGTTTATCTCAAGAATGGTTGAAAGTGGGTTCTTAGACATTTTAAAATCTACATGTAGAAAAACAACGCGCGATCAGCAGAAAGTAAAGACGGTGGTTTGATAAAAATAATTAAATGCTTGGTCTTTAGTCATTTAATCCTCCCACTATTTATACGAAAACACGGTACTCTCAAACGTAGTTTTCGGGAAATCCTTTCCTAGTGGGCTTGGGATCCACAGCGATTTTTCCCATACCCCGCTTTTACGATTCGCATGGAAAAGATCCTGTGGGAGGTATTCCATACCATTCTCGTTCCACGAGATTCCCAAGATTATTGCCTCACCCTTTTGCATGATCCCGAGGACTCCAAGCGAATCATGCTAATTAGGCGTTAGACCCGACCCAATCGACCGAGCCATGGACCCACTAGTACCCCCACGACTCGTGAGACAGGTAGCAGCAGCCCATTTTTCGTTCATGACATAGTGCAGCTTCTTTTAAGTACAATAACGTGCCACGACTCGTGACACCACGCTATTGACCTAAGACAGCTTCCTCACTATGCCACGGATTGGAAGGCATGGACGAACTCCTAGAGTTCATGTCCACTTTATCTAGGGTCTAATATTTTAACATTGGTCCAACCAATGTGAGAGTAATAATGACCGAGATCTCATACTATATCCATACATTCATCCAAAAATGCATAAATGAAATTCATCCATAGCAGTTATACATGATAAATAAAACCCATTCATCCATCACAATAACCACATGCAAAATTAAAGCCTAGCACGCCCCTGTTGGATGATCACAAGCCCGAATCCTATGCGATCCACTGAGCCCGCAGTGGATCTATGGTCAATCTAGGGTTGGTCCTATACTATTACAATAATAGTAACCCAAATCATTCTGATGGGCCTTGGTCTCTTTTTCTCTTTCTTCACTTCATGGAAAACGCCAAGGGACCTCCGGTCTGTGCTCTCCATGTGGTCCTTCCTTCTTCTCCACCAATTACAAAAATGGAAACCTCACTCCTAGTCTACTCTCATTACATATTAAAAATTAGAAACCCAGCGAAAACCCGGGGGGAGTACATAAGGAGGGAGGTAGAAAGCCTTATTATTCCAAGGCACTAGAAAGAGAGAAGGAGAAAGCAGTTTAAAGAGGCACACAGGCCCAACAGTAAATTAAACCATACATTCGGTCTAGGGCTCGTGATCATCCATTTCCATCCAACACACATAATTACATGATCCAATCACATAATCATAATATTCCAACAACACATGATTTCCAATCACATCAATCCAAGATGAAAATAAATGAACATGTGCGTAACGTGTGAAAATAAAATATAAATATTGGCAATGTAAAATTTTTCGTTTTAGGAAAACCTTTCCTCATTATTTTAAGTAAAATAACCCCGGGATTCCAAATCCATTTATTTTACTCCTAAAATAATGTCTTTAGGAATTTAGGAAAAAATTGAACCCAAAAAACGAATTTTTTTCAGAATTAATTTAAAATTAAAACTGAAAATGAATTTTAAAAATAAAATTACACTAGGGTTTTCAAAACCCTAGCCAAGGAGCCACCGGCCGCCGCCGCCTGCAGCAGTCGGCCGCCGGGCGCGCAGGGCAGCAGGCCCTGCCTGCCGCCTCTGCGCGCGCGCAGGCACCGCCTTGCCGGGCGCGCGCGCGCAGGCCCCTGCCTGTGTGCGCGCGCGCCTGGCCGGCATCAGTCTGCGCGGCCTGGCGCATCGGCAGGCCGACGCGCGCGCAGGCTCCTTTGCCTGTGCGCGCGCGCTGGCCTGCTGGCCACCGGCCGCGTCCCTGCGACGTGCGCAGAGCGCGCGCGCAGACGCGCACTGGGCGTGCCTGCCGGGCGCGCGCGCGCAGACGCCTCCGTCTGCGTGCGCGCGCGCCTGGCGGCGCGCCTGGTGCCCGTCCGCGCGCGGGCTCCTCCGCCCGCCTGCCTTGCGCGCGCGCGCGCATGGGCGCACCTGCCGGGCGTGTGCGCGCAGACACCTCTGTCTGCCCGCGCGCGCGCCTGGAGGCGTTTCCATGCGCGCACGCCCGCGCGCAGCCAACCCGGCTGCGCGCGGCCGGCAGCGCGCGCGCGCGCAGTCTTCCCATGCCTGCGCGCGTCTGCCCTGCCGGCAGCGCTCGGCTGCGCGCGGCCAGCCTTCCCGGCTGGCCGGCTGTGACGTTTTTCTCGTTTTTTCAGATTAATTCCCATCCCGATTCCCAAGAAAAACAGAAAATACCAATATTCAGCAATTCACACGAATTAAAAGCAATAAAATAACATGCTTCAAGAATCAAGAAATTCAAGATTTAATTACAACATGCTATTTCACGTTTCATGCTTAAAACGCACATAAACCCTAGGCCTATACACCGAACCGGGCTCTGATACCACTGAAAGATTATGTGGATCGTCCCGGGAAAAGCGCGAATGCGGAAGCGCGGTATAATTAAAAAATTAAAACGGAATTTAAACATGCTTTTAAATTAAAACACGTTTCAAAGGGTGTGCCTTTGAAATTTTCCCGGGCATTCGGTGTATCTTATGAACGTATAACATAAAATAAATCATGGAGGCCATAGGGTTGAAAATTAAAGAGGGACGAAAATTTAAAACGAGACCTACCCGTTGTCGTTTTCGTCTTCAACGGCTACACGCGTTGTTCCCCGTTTTGCACCAAGATCCCGTCCTTGAGACCCTCTAATTCGTGACACACGATCCACCCACGTATCTTGCACGTCGTGCTAGCAACGAACAAGTGTATAATTTTGGAGTGGATGAATCAATAACACATTATCAATTAATGGTATTGATTCATCAAGATTCTAATGTTCCAAGAACAAAAGAATCAAGAAAAACTATTTTCTTGAGAGAGAGAGGGGCGGACGAGAGAGATGGGAGAGAGAGAGAAACCGTGTGTGTGTGTGTTGTGTGTGTGTGTTGGAGTTTCATCATCATGTAAATTGTAGGATGCTAGGGGTTTATATAGAAGAGGAGTTTAATCCTCTTTAAACTCCTCTTTCAAGAACTCTAATTTGATTAGGATTTTGACCTAGTCAAAGTCCTAGTCAAACTAGTGTTTTGACCTAGTCAAAACGATCCTAGCCATCCATCTCTCCCATTAATCTCAACCGTTGATTTAATTTAATTTAATGGAAATATTTAAAACCTATTTAAATATTTCCAAGAGGCTAAAATAAATATAAATATTATTTAAGCCCATTAAATAAATCCTTTTGATAAATCCAATTTATCAATTTTATTCCTTCTATCAAATAGAAAGAATTATTTCTCCAAGAAAAATAAAGGTCCCGATTAAATCTAATTTAATCATTCCTTCACTCCAATATTTAATTCCAAATTAAATATTTAATTGTGTGTGTGGATAGTGTGTGACTCTTTAGGTTCACCATTCAGCTAGACTTGGTCGGATTCCTAGAATCCGTCCGTTACCATGGGTGGCCATCTAGCAACGGTCCATGGCACTAGAGACTAGGTGAAATATTCAGGGATGAACATTTAGGCTCTAACAGTACGCTTGTCCTTCTGTCTACGGTCTCAACACTTAGAGTCTAAGGCACGGAAAATGCAGGTACCCATTTTGGACCTAAGTGTCGGTTTGTCCACACTAAACGCCGCGAGGGAACCCTTCCCTTCTGTTCAGTCACTGTGGCCACAGTTTTTAGGGACAAGACCTAGAGCACACATGAGACTCAACTGTCAAACCTATTGACAGGAGACAGATCCTTTCTTGGAAACTACTGTCACTTTGTACATCAGAACTGCACTAGACATGGCTTATGACTACCAAATGGAATTCTGGCAATCTCTCACCATATCTAAGATACAATCCTGATGTACAGGTAAACTCAGTAATTCCTCAAGTCAAAGGACTTTACCTGTACCGTTGGAACCGGGAATACATGTCATACCTAGCAGACCATACTCAAGGTCCTCCGTAAGACGGTTCCCGCGAGTCACCTCAGTCAGCTGCGTCCTAGCAGGCTAACCCACTAACACTGCTTAGACGATCCTCGTCACCCGTCGATGAAACACGACAGCAGATGCTTAGTGCAAGTCTCAAATGGAATCCCGGTACCCATTTTCGGGATTCCTTGACTTGGAGATTTCCGGACTGATTCGGGAAGACTGATTTCATGGACCTACCTCCAAGCGTAGTCCAGTCCCCGAAATCGAATCTCAGTCCGTGGGCTCTGTTTGCGTAGTGAACAGATATGGAAAAATAGGTGCAAGTGAACACAAACAAAGTAATGCCAAATGAAAATTCACTTCTTTATTCATTAATGATTTATCAAAACACCTATAATTGTCTAGACATAGGTTACATATACCCGCCAAAATTGGCTTACATGGTCACCTATTCTAACATTTCTAGACTCTTTGAGTCCACCAACCTTCTAATCCTATCTTTAGAGATATGACCCAACCTCGCGTGCCATATCTGTGCGTTATCATGATTATCCTGTTATCATTTGTGCTTCGCGGTCATAATCCAATTATACCGTTGAACACAAACATACCTGGATTGGAGAGGAGTTGTGGGCACTCCCTCTTCCAATGTCCCTTTCCTTTGCAATGCATGCAGACATCATTTGCCTTGGACCGCTGAGAACCACGGGCCTTCCCTTTCCCTTTGCTCGATCCCACCGGAGCAACAGGGGCGCCTAGAGCACGAGCAGGGGCCGTAACCGTCTTCCCTTTTTCCTTCTTCCTCTTCCAGCGTCCGGCCCTCTTGCCATTCGCCGTGGAGGTCGAAGCCTCTCCTATCAATACCGTCAGCGCCGACTTATGGGTCGTTGCCTCGTATTGGACCAGCATGTTGATCAACTCATGAATAGACTTCTCAAGTCTGTTCATGTTGTAGTTTACAACAAACGGGTCATATGACGGAGGAAGCGACTAGAGGATCACATCAATATAAGTGTCATTGTTAAGCCCAGCTTTAAAGTCCTCGAGTTTCTCCACTAGGGAGAGCATCTTGACCCCATGACTTTGTACAGACGCTCCTTCAGCAAGCTTGGTGCCAAAGAATGCTTTTGTGGCTGCATATCTAATATGCCTATCCGAAACCGCATAGACCTCGTTCATGCGGGAGCATTATGGCGGAGACGTTGTCCAGCCTCTCATACTGCTTCTGGATGTCGTTAGACATCGAAGCCAGTACGATACTGCGTACTTTCCGGTTGTCCTCATGCCATTTCTCGAACGTCAAACATTCTTCTGGCGCGGACCCCTCCGGTAAGTCGCTCGGCGGCAGCTCATCCAAGACGTAGCCTTGGTTCTCGAAACCGAGGACAATCCTCAGGTTTCTTAGCTAGTCCGAGTAGTTCGTTCCGTTGAATTTATTAGTCTCAAGTACCATGGTTAATGGATTCTTAGACATATCTACATTAATGAAAATGTAAAGCAGAAATTAGCAGATGATGGTAATATTATTGTTCAAGTTAAAGACTTGGTGTTTTAGTCTTTAACCCTCCCACTATTTATACGAAAGTCTGCCAGTCTCAAGCGGAGTTTCGGGAAACCATTTCCTAGTGGGCTCGGGATCCACAAGCGTAATCTCCATGCCCTGCTTTTACGATTCACATGAAAAAGACCTCGTGGGAGATATCCAATATCATTCTCATCCAATGAGATTCCCAAGATATTTTGGTTACCTATTCCCATGGTTCCGAGGACTCCAAGCGAACCATGTTACTCAGTGTTAGGCCCGGCCCATCAACAAAATCATACCTCAAACTGTCGCCCCCCACGACTTGTGAGACAGGGAAACAGTGAGCGCAGTCCTTTTGTTCACAACAATAGTGCAGCTTTCCCTTAGTCCAAGTGTGCCACGACTCGTGAGACCACACTTGGGTAGTGGTAGCTTCCTCACCACATTGCTGTGGATGGAAGGCTCGCACAGATCAAAATACCATTTTGATCCAAGTCCGTTCTGGGCCTAATATTTAATTTGGTCCAACCAAACGAGAGTTTTTGTACGACCGAGACCTCATCACATTATGGTGTTTTAGCATGCATAAATAAATACGCCGCATGCAAAAAACATAGCATACCCCTGTTAGGATGATCACAAGCCCAACCTATGCGACCCACTGAGCCCGCAGTGAGTCTATGGTCTGTCTAGGGTAGTCCTAAATTATTAAAATAATAATATACCCATTGTCATTCCAATGGGCCTTGTAATGCTCTTGTTTCACGCCTTGATGCTCCACCTGGGGGTCTCCGACTCCATATGCTTGTTAAAATTAAAATCTCACCAATCCTATCTACTCTCATTACAAATAAAAAGTAATACATTGAAATAATAACAAGCCTTAACATCATGAGGCTGAAATACGGGAGATGATAGTCCCAAAACAAGAGGCACGCAGGCCCCACCCAACAGAAATTAAATGATCATACATTCATCCATACACAAGGTCTAGGACACTTGTGATCATCCCATGTTGATATTATCAACGCACAAAACACAATTATTCCAAATAATCATGCATTAAACCAATGGATATTCCAAATATCCAAGTGATGTCCAACATCACAAAAAAGCATAAATATATAAATAATATTGCAAAATTCAAATTTCAAATTTAATCGACATTACAAACAATGCATCCAATACATGTATTAATCCCAAATTAATTAAGCAAATTTGATCTAAGGAATAATCTAATTATTCCAAAATCAAATGTGCAAAATTAATACATTTTTAGAATATTGTGCAGAAAAAGCAGAAAATCAAATTTCTCGAAAAATATCAAAAAAACGACACAAAACGGCCCTGTCGTTGTGCCTGCCGGCCAGCCGCGCGCACAGGCAGCAAGCCTGCGCGCCCTGCGCACGCACGCCCCGTGCCGCGCTAGCCTCGGCCGGCAGCGGCTGCCTGCGCACAGCGCGGGCGCGGCCGCCCCTGCCAGCAGCGTGAGCCCGCGCGCGCCCGGCAGCGCGCCTGCCAGCCAGTGACCGGCCGGCAGGGGCGGCAGCCAACCCCTGTCGCTGCTGTCCATTTTTCCATATTCTTCAACATCGTTTTTCAGCACAAAACAGTAACAATACTTTGAAAATGAGCATGCAATTTTAGATCCAATCTAAGAAAATAAGCATCCCAAAAGTCCATCAAATTCAAACAATTGAATTATCATATTATTCATATACTTATATAATCTAACATGCCATTAAGGCAATAAAAGCAAGTAGATCATGCCAAGCACATAGATCTATGCCCCTTACACCGAACCGGACTCTGATACCACTTGAAGGACAAGCGGATCCGCCCGGGAGCGCGAGCGGAAGCGAAAAAGCGAGAAATGGTGCGTAAATTTAAATCATACTTAAATAAACGTATCCCAAGGGGTGTACCCTTGGGTGCTCAACCGGGCGTTCGATGTAGGATGTATTAATGTTAAAAGCATACATGTAATATATAGGGCATAGATAAATTGTAAATCAACCAAAGCGTAATAAAACCGTTACCTTTGATGATCTACGTCTACGTGGCTACTTGCGTTGTTTCTTCTCCGGAATGCTCACGAAATCCAAATGTATGGATTCTCCAAAGGTGATCCACACCACACCGGAAGAAATGCACGTTCTCCTTGCTAGAGGAAACGGGTTTATGAAGGAATCGGTTTAAGAGAAGAACACTATGAATTAGTGTTCTCTTAAACCTAATTTGTTCTTCATTTTGATTCAAAATCAAGTGAAGGATACAAGCAGAAAGAGAGGGAGATGGCCGAGAGTTAGAGAGAGAGGAGAGGGCCGAAAATTCTTTTTCTTTTTCCTTGAAAAAGATGAATAATGATTCTCATTCACAAGGTGTTGTATATACTCCTATATATATAATTAATGTGATTATTGGAATGTGTCTAGGTTCATCCAAGGATGTCTAGATACATTCCAACCAATCACCATTAATTCCTCAATCAAGCCTACGAACTTTTATGGTATGATCAAATCATACAAAAAGGGAAGGGCTTGATTGGAGTTGATTTGTCTCTTTCCAAAAGAGAAAAGTCACCATACCACCTTGAATGAAACATGGCTGATTTTAGCTTCCTTCAAGGGAGCATTTCGGCCATGCTTAATATGGGAAGAAGTCCAACTTCTTCTTATTCCAAAATAGGAATTATTTCTCCTCTCGGGTCAAAATTTAAAGGACTGGGTTTTATCGTAATCTAATTACGATGAACCCAACATTAAATCCAATTTATTGTCCACTTAAATTATTCCCATTGATCTCTTAATCCAATTAAAAGATCCAATGTATCAACTTTTCATATTTAATCGAAAATCTAATTTACCGATCAAACAAGGGCCCGATACAATATTGGCCCGTCCATCCAATGGACTATCCCTTAAGTAATCCAATTACTTATTTATCCTTCGAGATTGACTCCAAGTCAATCTCTCAACCTCCTCGGTGATTTGTGTGTGACCCTTTAGGTTCACCCTCGGCTAGACTTGGGCCCGTGTCCCACAAGGACCAGTCACCATGGGTGGCCGTCTAGCAATGGTCCATGGCACTAGAGACGAGGTGAATTGACGTGGACATTTAGGCGGCAATTCTGTACGGGTACGGTCCTTCCGTCTACCACCTCCCGGCCTTAGTCTAGGGTATGAAATTGGGCGTCGGTTCCTATCCTTGACTAGGCATCTATGCTTAATACTCGAGACTACGTATGCTTCATTGCGTCAACACAGGAAATGATTCCTTGTTCGACCAACCACTGTGGCCACGGCTTTAAACAGCATGAACGTGTCTCCGAGTGCATAGGAGATACCTCTATCACATACTGACAGGGGACGGATCCTCTTCTCGGAATCAACCGTCCTCGCTACACATTCCGACTGCACTTGACAAGGCTTATAATGATCATCTTACAGAATGATCACCTCTCGCCAGATCCAAGATTACAGTCGTCCTGTGCACGCGACTGCCATGATCCCTCAAGTCTGAGGACTACTCCCGTACTATCGGAACCGGGGAAATTCAATCATACCGACCAAGCCTCCAAGGCTTCCATATGATGATCCCTGCGAGTCAGTCCAGTCGGCTCGACCCCAGTCGACTAACCCATCAAGATCGTGTAGGCGTCCCACGTCTGTCGCTGATAAAACACGGCACTCATCCAATGAACACGACTCTTGATGCAAGTCTCAATAGGACTCTCGATGCCCTGTCTCGAGGTCCTTGACTTGGAACGTTTTAGACCCAACTCTAAATCAGTTGGTTTCATAACCACCATCCAATGCGTGGCCCAACTGCACGAGTTGTTAACCGTGGTCTGTGAGCTTCATCGCGATATAAGTAAAACACCATTTTAACAAATGTAAGATGAGCGCAACAAAGAAGGTACCATTGGTGACGAACACTCATCTTATTCATCACATAATAATATTACATTTACATCAAATTGTCGAATAGGTTACAAATTGCCAAACCTATTGGCTTTCTGGTCACCTATTCTAATAGTGAGAACTCAATTAGTTGAATCTTCCGAAATATCATCAATTGAAGAGCGTACAGACAATTCAATGGGTATTTCTTAATTTTGAAATCTCATCGGGGAAAAGCTTCATACAAGAAAGGGTTCGTGCAAAATCTTGATATCCCCTCAAATTCTTTGGTATTTATTTATAAACAAGAATAGATTAATTTGAATTAGTAGTTTATTAGAAGAAGACATTGAAAATTAGCAGAAGTAGAAGTAGAAGAAGTTTCCACAAAAATAAATGGGTAAATTTCATGAAAACCCCCTGTGTTTTTAGAATTCAGCTGAAAACCCCCTGTGTTAAAAATATATGCAAAAAATCCCCCGTGTTTGTGAAATAGTGCATACGTTCCCCTTCCATTAGTTGATTTTAACGGCGTTAAATTGTGGATTGACTTGCCCGTTATGCCCTTGTTTTAATAGTTGTTGATCCTTGCTAGTTTAAAATGAACGGTCTAGATTGTGAGTAATTTTAAATATATATTTTTGTATTTATTTATATATACACAATTATATATAAACCAAAAATATTATAACATATATATACATATATATATGAACATGGTGGGCGACGGCGATCGTTGTCCCCCTGTTCGCGGCGACCTCGCCGTCGCCCGGTGAAGGTGGGGGCGACGTCGCCCTCACCTAGATCCAGGGCGGCGTTTAGGCGACGTCCGTCGCCCAGAGAAGATTGGGCGACCTTCGCCTCGCAGGCGCTGTCGCCTGCGATTATTTGGAGGGCGACAGCGCCACCCTCTTTCACTGTGGCGGTATAGAGCATGGAGAAGGGGAATAGATGCGGAAGCAGGCGGCGAGGGGCGGGGTTACAAGGGTGGTGGCGGCGGCGGACGGAGGCGAAGAGATGGCAGATGGCAGATGGCGGGAGGCGGAGTGGAGATGGTGTTAGAATAGGTGACCATGTAAGCCAATTTTGGCAGGAATATGTAACCTATGTCTAGACAATTCTTTGGTATTTGATAAAATATGTATGAATAAAGAAGTGAAAATTCATATGGCAATACTTTGTTTACGTTCACTTATCTGCATTTACATTTCTGTTCACTACGCAAACAAAGCCCACGGACTGAGAAACAATTTCGGGGACTGGGACTACGCTTGGAGGTAGGTCCATGAAATCAGTCTTACCGAATCAGTCCGGAAATCTCCAAGTCAAGGAATCCCGAAAATGGGTACCGGGATTCCCTTTGAGACTTGCACTAAGCATCTGCTGTCGTATTGCATCGACGGGTGACGAAGGTCGTCTAAGCAGTGTTAGTGGCTCAGCATGCTAGGAAGCAGCTGACTGAGGTGACTCGCGGGAACCGTCTTAGGAGGACCTTGAGTATGGTCAGCAAGGTATGACGTGTATTCCCGGTTCCAACGGTACAGGCCAAGTCCTTTGACTTGAGGAACTGCTGAGTTTACCTGTGCATCAGGTCTGTATCTTAGATATGGTGAGAGATTGCCAAAATACTCTTGAGTAGTCATAAGCCATGTCTAGTGCAGCTCGGGTGTACAAAGTGACAGTAGTTTCCAAGAAAGGATCTGTCTCCTGTCAAAAGGTGTTGACAGTTGAGTCTCATATATGCTCTGTGTCTTGTCCCTAAAATCTGTGGCCACAGTGACTGAACAGAAGGGAAAAGGTTTCCCTTGCGGCGTTTAGTGGGACAGACCGATACTTAGGTCCAAAATGGGTACCTGCATCTTCCGTGCCCTAGACCCTAAGTGATGAGACGAAGACAGAAGGACAAGTGTACTGTTAGAACCTAAATGTTCATCCCCGAATATTTCACCTAGTCTCTAGTGCCATGGACCGTTGCTAGATGGCTACCCATGGTAACGGACGGGTTCTAGGAATCCGACCAAGTCTAGCTGAATGGTGAACCTAAAGAAGTCACACACTATCCACACACACTCAGTATTTAATTTGGAATTAAATATTGGAGTAAAGGAATGATTAAATTAGATTTAATCGGGTCCTATATTTTCTTGGAGAAATTAATTCCTTCTATTTGATAAAAGGAATTAAATTAATAAATAGGATTTATTAAAAGGGTTGATTTAATGGGCTTAGAATAAATAATAATATTATATTTATAATATTATATTTATTCTTTTAGCCTTTTTTGGAAATATTTAATAGGATTTAAATATTCAATTAAATTAAAATCAACGGTCGAGATGGAAAAGGAGATGGAAGGCTAGGATTCGTTTGACTAGGTCAAACACTAGTTTTGACTAGGACTTTGACTAGGTCAAAATCCTAGTCAAATTAGGTTACTTAGAGTTTGAGTTTAAAGAGGATTAAACTCTTCCTCTATATAAAAACCCCTAGCTTCCAACATTTAAGGGAAGATGATTCTTGAAAAACACACACAACACACACTCTCCCTCTCCTACCTCTTGTCCACCCCTCTCTCTTTCTCTAGCAAGAAAATATTTTTTTTAGTTCTTTTTGTTCTTGGAACATCAAGAACTTAGACGAACCAATACCGTTAATTGATAACGAGTTATTGATTCGTCCACTCCAAAAAATAATACTTGTTCGTTGCTAGCACGACGTGCAAGATACGTGGGTGGATCGTGTGTCACGATTTGGAGGATCTCAAGAACGAGGTCTTGGTGCAAAACGGGGAACAACGCGAGTTGACGAAAAACGACAACGGGTAGGTTCTCGTTTAAAATTTCGTCCCTCTTTATTTTTAACTCTATGGCCTCCATGAGTTATTTAATTGTTTTATGATCATGAGATACACCGAACGCCCGGAACCTCAAGGGCACACCCCTTGAGCGTGTTCTTTAAATTAAAAGCATGCCTTTTATTTTAATACGTTTATTTTTCCCGCGCTTCCGCATTCGCGCAATTCTCGGGACGATCCACCGGATTTTCTTTCAGTGGTATCAGAGCCCGGTTCGGTGTATAGGCCTAGGGTTTATGTGTGTTACAAGCATGAAACGTGAAAATTGGCATGTTTTTTATTAAATCTTGATTGTTCTTGATTTTAAGCATGTCGATTTTAATTTTTGATTCGTGTGAATTTATGAATGTTGGTGATTTTCTGTTTTTCTTGGGAAACGGGGGTGGAAAAATTGAACGGAAAACGAGAAACGACGCAGCCGGCCAGCCGGGAGGGCTGGCCGCGCGCAGGCAAGGGAGGCCTGCGCGCGCCAGCCCAGCCGGACCGCGCAGGGGGCAGCGCGCAGCCAGGAAGGCTGCGCGCGGGCGCGCGCGCACGCAGACAAGGGTGTCTGCGCGCGCGCGCCCGGCAGGCGCGCTCATGCGCGCGCGCGCGCGCGCAAGGCCGCGCGCCTGCGAGTCCGCGCGCGGACGGGCTCTGGGCGGCGCCGCCAGGCGCGCGCGCACGCAGACGAAGGAGTCTGCGCGCGCGCGCGCCCGGCAGTCGTGCCCCAGTGCGCGTCTGCGCGCGCACTGCGCACGGCACGGCCGGCAGCCAGCAGGCCAGCGCACGCGCAAGCAGGGGAGCCTGCGCGCGCGGCGGCCTGCCGGCATGCCGGGCCGCGCAGCGCGCTGCCAGCCAGGCGCGCGCGCACGCAGGCAAGGGGCCTGCGCGCGGGCGCCCGGCCAGGCAGTGCCTGCGCGCGTGCCGGCGAGCCGCCGCCGCAGCAGCTGCTGCTGCTAGGGTTTCAAAACCCTAGCAGTATTATTCTTTTATTTTTTTAATTATTTTCAGTTTTAATTTTGAATTAATTCTGAAAAAATCGTTTTTGGTTCAACTATGCCTATTTTTTTCTAAAGACATTATTTTAGGAGTAAAATAAATTGGATTCGAAATCCCGGGGTTATTTTACTTAAAATAATGAGGAAAGTTTTTTTTTCCTAAAACAAAGAAAATATTATTGCCAATATTTGCGTTTTATTTTTCACACGTTTTGCACATATTCATTAAATATTTTGGATATTTATGATTGGAAATCATATGTTGTTGGTATTATGTAATTATGTGATTGGATCATGTGATTATGTGTGTTGGATGGAAATGGATGATCGCGAGCCCTAAGACCGGATGTATGGTTTATTTTCTGTTGGGCCTGTGTGCCTCTTTTACTGCTTTCTCCTTCTCTCTTTCTAGTTGCCTTGGAATAATAAGGCATTCTACCTCCCTCCTTATGTACTCCCCCCGGGTTTTCGCTGGGGTTTCTATTTTTAATATGTAATGAGAGTAGACTAGGAGTGAGGTTTCCTTTTTGTAATTGGTGGAGAAGAAGGAAGGACCACATGGAGAGCCCAGACGGGAGGCCCCTTGGGTGTTTCCATGAAGTGAAGAAAGAGAAAAAGAGACCAAGGCCCATCAGCATGATGATTGGGTTACTATTAATGTAATAGTATAGGGGACCAACCCTAGATTGACCATAGATCCACTGCGGGCTCAGTGGATCGCATAGGATTCGGGCTCGTGATCATCCAACAGGGGCGTGCTAGGCTTTAATTTTGCATGTGGTTTATGATGATGGATGAATGGATTATTTATTTATCGTATAACTGCTATGAATGGTTTATTTACGCATTATGGATGTATGTGTAGATATTTATTTGAGATCTCGGTCATTACCTACTCTCACATTGGTTGGACCAATGTCAAAATATTAGACCCTAGACAAAAGTGGACATGAACTCTAGGAGTTTGTCCATGCCTTCCAATCCATGGCATAGTGAGGAAGCTGCTTTAGGTCAATAGCGTGGTCTCACGAGTCGTGGCACGTTATTGTACTTAAAGGAAGCTGCATTATGTCATGAACGAAAAGCGGGCTGCTGCTACCTGTCTCACGAGTCGTGGGGTACCAGTGGGTCCGTGGCTCGGTCGATTGGGTTGGGTCTAACGCCCAATTAACATGATTCGCTTGGAGTCCTCGGGATCATGTGAAAGGGTGAGGCAATAATCTTGGAATCTCGTGGAACGAGAATGGTATGGAATACCTCCCACAGGATCTTTTCCATGCGAATCGTAAAAGCGGGGTATGGGAAAAATCGTTGTGGATCCCAAGCCCACTTGGAAAGGATTTCCCGAAAAATCACGTTTGAGAGTACCGTGTTTTCGTATAAATAGTGGGAGGATTAAATGACTAAAGTCCATGCATTTAATTATTTTATCAAACCACCGTCTTTATTTTCTGCTGATCGCGCGCTGTTTTCTAAAATGTAGATTTTAAAATGTCTAAGAACCCACTTTCCACCATTCTTGAGACAAACAAATTCAATGGAACAAACTACAACGACTGATTGCGAAATCTCAGGATAGTCCTAGATTACGAGAACCAAGGCTACGTCATGGACGAGCCTCTCCCTAGGACCTTACCCGAAGGATCCACGCCAGAAGAACGTGAGACGTTCGAGACTTGGCATAAGGATAACCGGAAGGTCCGTAGCATCATACTTGCTTCGATGACCAATGAGATTCAGAAGCAGTATGAAAGGCTAGACGATGTCCCTTCCATTATGGCTCGCCTAAAGGATTGCTATGGCAGTCCCGGACCAGCATACTAGGTATGTCGCGACCAAGGCCGTTCTTTGGAACTAAAATGACAGAAGGATCCTCTGTACAAGAGCACGGAGTTAAAATGCTTACCCTGGTGGAAAAGCTCGAGGACCTAAAGGCAGGTCCTCGATAATGAAACGTACATAGATGTGATCCTTCAGTCACTCCCACCCTCCTTTGGCCAATTTATCGTCAACTACAACATGAACGCACTTGAGAAAGGCATTCATGAGTTGATCAATATGTTGGTGCAATACGAGGCAACGACTAAGAAGTCCACGCCTTCGGTATTGTTTGGAGGTGCTTCAACTTCTAATACGAAAGGCAAGGGTGCCGGACGTTGGAAAAGGAAGAAAGGGAAGGGAAAGGCCGTCAAAGCAGCTACGAACACTAAGAGTATTCCCATTGTCAAAGAGGGGAAAGGCAAAGGAAAGGGAAAGGTTGTCTCCAAAGCAACAGTCAAAGGCATATGACATATGTATCAACTGCCGTGAGAAAGGGCATTGGAAGAGAGAGTGCCCCAAACTCTTCTCGAACCAAGGTATATATGTGATTGAGTTAATATGGTCACTAGTTCTGCCTCTTGGGTATTAGATACCGGCTGTGGAGCTCACATTTGCAATGACTTGCAGGTGTTGAAAAGAAGCAGAAAACTGGGTAGCGGGGACATGATCCTGAAGCTTGGGAATGGCAAGGCCATCTCGGCAGAAGCAGTAGGATCCGCCACTCTAGTGATTAGTGATAATATTAGTATAGATTTAGAACAAGTTTATTTTTGTACCCAGTATGATTAAAAACATCATTTCCATTCCATTGTTGGACAATAGTGCGTTATGAGTTTAGAATCAATAAAAATTGCTTTTATTTTTATGAGGTGTGGAATTGCTCATCTACTTGGTACATTACATAACGGACTCTATATCTTGCAACAAACGAATTTCGTCCTCAATGCACAACACAAAACGAAAATTAGATAATAACGGGAACGCACGTCTGTGGCACGCTAGGCTAGGTCACATATCCCAAGATAGGATGAAAAGGTTGGTAGACTCAAAGAACCTAGAGGTTGGGGACTTGAACGATCTACCAACTTGTGAGTCCTGTCTAAGAGGGAAAATGACCAAGAGGCCCTTTGTAGGACAAAGCAGGCTTGCCACAGGTCTGTTGGACTTGGTCCACACAGACGTATGTGGACCACTAAGGACGCAGGCCCGAGGTGGGTTCTCCTACTTCATAACCTTCACCGATGATCATTCACGGTATGGTTATGTTTACCTGATGAGGTACAAGTCTGAAGCTCTTGAGAGGTTTAAAGAATTCAGACTTGAAGTGGAGAACCAAACCAACTGCAAAATTAAAATCCTTCGGTCGGACCGAGGCGGTGAATACCTTAGTACGAAGTTCCTAGACTATCTAAAAAGAACATGGTATAAATATCAGAATGGAGACCTCCAGGAACACCGCAGTTAAATGGTGTCTCTGAAAGGAGGAATCGAACCCTGTTGGACATGGTTCGGTCCATGATGAGTTTTTACCAAATTGCCCTTATCGTTTTGGGGCTATGCACTAGAAACGGCGGCCAAATTATTGAATTTGGCGCCTACTAGCACATTGACCCAAATGCCATATGAGATATGACACGGCAAGCCTGCATCCTACAACTACTTGAAAGTGTGGGGTAGCCCCGCATACGTCAAGAGGTTAGTGGGAGATAAGTTAGAATCTAGGTCTAGCTTATGCAGGTTCGTTAGATACCCTAAAGAAACTGTGGGTTATTACTTTTAATGACCCCTTGGAACAAAAGGTGTTTGTTTCAAGAAATGCAGTATTCTTGGAGCAAGGCTTCCCGGAGGATATCCAACCTGATGAGCTGATCCTTGAGGAATCAAGTGATGGAATCCAGCCATCAGAAGATGCCGCGGAACCCTCACTTAGAGGATTCAGGATAGACAGCCAAAGGGCTGACCAACCTCGAGAAGTCCAACATGCTAGGCATGAAGGACAGCCTCAAGAACAGCCAGCCACGGTTCCTGAACCACCGGCTCCGATACAGTCAGGGCCCACAGTCACCACTGACGTTCCCGTTCTCCGTAGGTCCACTAGAGAGTCCAGACCTCCAATGAGATATGGCTTTCTAGGTGCGACCGATCTTTTGAATAACGATCCTAAGACTTATGGAGAAGCGATGTCTGACATCGACTCCGGGAAATGGCTTGAGGCCATGAAAGCCGAAATGGACTCCATGAGCGAAAACCAAGTTTGGAGTCTCGTAGAATCCACCGAAAGGTGTTAAGCCAGTGGGCTGTAAATAGGTCTATAAGCGCAAACTTGCGTTGATGGAGAAGTCACAACCTTTAAGGCTTAGGCTTGTAGCTAAGGGATACACTCAACGACCCGGAGTCGATTTTGAGGATACCTTACTTGCCTGTAGCCATGGCTAAGTCCATTCGGATTCTGCTCGCCATAGCAGCATGGTATGACTATGAGATATGGCAGATGGACGTGAAAACGGCCTTCCTCAACGGTTTCGTTGAAGAAGAGATCTATAATGGATCAGCCGCAGGGTTTCACGGTCACTGGAGAAGAACAGAAAGTCTGTCGCCTCCAGAAGTCCATCTATGGCCTCAAACAAGCCTCCCGAAGTTGGAACAACTTCGATTTGATGAAGTAATACGGGGATATGACTTCATCAAAAACGAATCCGACCCTTGTTGTATACAAGAAGGTCAGTGGGAGCTCAATAGTGTTCCTAGTGCTTTAATGTGGATGACATTCTGCTCGTTGGTAATGAGTCAGAATGTTAGGAAACACAAAAGCATGGTTGTCAACCCAGTTTTTCATGAAGGACTTGGGTGAAGCCTCCTACATCCTAGGCATCCAGATTGTCAGGGACAGATCTAAAAGGATGTTAGGACTCACCCAAAAACTCGTATATGGAGAAAGTCCTAAAGAGATATGGACAACTCCAAACGAGGATTCCTTCCAATGAGGCATGGGATCAAGTTATCCAAAAAAAAAAACAGTCCCCACAGACTGATGAGGAACTTGAAAGGATGAAGGTGATCCCCTATGCCTCCGCCGTAGGTAGCATACAATATGCGGTCCACTGCACTAGGCCTGACATTGCATACGCTTTGAGCGTAACAAGCAGATATCAGTCCTGCGCAGGAGAGGCACATTGGAATGCTGTTAAGGGCATCCTTAAGTACCTAAGAAGGACTAAGGAAATGTTCCTAGTCTATGGCAATGGGGAACTAATTCTGGAAGGCTTTAGCGACGCTAGCTTCCAGTCTGATGACGATGATGCCAAGTCTCAATCGGGGTACGTGTTCAAACTCAATGGAGGAGTAGTAGCTTGGAAAAGTTCCAAGCAAGCAACCGTTGCTGACTCCACCACAGAGGCTGAATACATAGCAGCTTCAGAAGCTGCTAAGGAAGCGGTTTGGATGAGAAACTACATCCAAGAGTTGGGTGTGGTTGCCTAGCATCGCCGAGCCCGTTGTCATCTCTGTGATAACAACGGCGCTATAGCGCAAGCAAAGGAACCGAGATCTCATCACCCGTTCCAAACATATTCTTAGACGCTACCATCTTCTTAGAGAAATGGTAGGAAGAGGTGACGTTCGAATGGACCGAGTCAACTCGGCAGACAACACAGCAGACCCGCTGACAAAGCCTATGTCGCAGAGCGCTCATACGCAACATCTTGAGAAGATGGGGATTAAGCATATGGGCAATTGGCTTTAAAGGTCAAGTGGGAGATTGTTAGAATAGGTGACCATGTAAGCCAATTTTGGCAGGAATATGTAACCTATGTCTAGACAATTCTTTGGTATTTGATAAAAATATGTATGAATAAAGAAGTGAAAATTCATATGGCAATACTTTGTTTACGTTCACTTATCTGCATTTACATTTCTGTTCACTACGCAAACAAAGCCCACGGACTGAGAAACAATTTCGGGGACTGGGACTACGCTTGGAGGTAGGTCCATGAAATCAGTCTTACCGAATCAGTCCGGAAAATCTCCAAGTCAAGGAATCCCGAAATGGGTACCGGGATTCCCTTTGAGACTTGCACTAAGCATCTGCTGTCGTATTTCATCGACGGGTGACGAAGGTCGTCTAAGAAGTGTTAGTGGGTCAGCATGCTAGGAAGCAGCTGACTGAGGTGACTCGTGGGAACCGTCTTACGGAGGACCTTGAGTATGGTCAACAAGGTATGACGTGTATTCCCGGTTCCAACGGTACAGGCCAAGTCCTTTGACTTGAGGAACTGCTGAGTTTACCTGTGCATCAGGTCTGTATCTTAGATATGGTGAGAGATTGCCAAAATACTCTTGAGTAGTCATAAGCCATGTCTAGTGCAGCTCGGGTGTACAAAGTGACAGTAGTTTCCAAGAAATGATCTGTCTCCTGTCAAAAGGTGTTGACAGTTGAGTCTCATATATGCTCTGTGTCTTGTCCCTAAAATCTGTGGCCACAGTGACTGAACAGAAGGGAAAAGGTTTCCCTTGCGGCGTTTAGTGGGGACAGACCGACACTTAGGTCCAAAATGGGTACCTGCATCTTCCGTGCCCTAGACCCTAAGTGATGAGACCGAAGACAGAAGGACAAGTGTACTGTTAGAACCTAAATGTTCATCCCTGAATATTTCACCTAGTCTCTAGTGCCATGGACCGTTGCTAGATGGCCACCCATGGTAACGGACGGGTTCTAGGAATCCGACCAAGTCTAGCTGAATGGTGAACCTAAAGAGTCACACACTATCCACACACACTCAGTATTTAATTTTGGAATTAAATATTGGAGTAAAGGAATGATTAAATTAGATTTAATCGGGTCCTATATTTTCTTGGAGAAATTAATTCCTTCTATTTGATAAAAGGAATTAAATTAATAAATAGGATTTATTAAAAGGGTTGATTTAATGGGCTTAGAATAAATAATAATATTTATTTATAATATTAATATTTATTCTTTTAGCCTTTTTGGAATATTTAATAGGATTTAAATATTCTATTAAATTAAAAATCAACGGTCGAGATGGAAAGGGGAGATGGAAGGCTAGGATTCGTTTGACTAGGTCAAACACTAGTTTGACTAGGACTTTGACTAGGTCAAAATCCTAGTCAAATTAGGTTACTTAGAGTTTGAGTTTAAAGAGGATTAAACTCTTCCTCTATATAAACCCCTAGCTTCCAACATTTAAGGGAAGATGATTCTTGAAAAACACACACAACACACACTCTCCCTCTCCTACCTCTCGTCCGCCCCCTCTCTCTTTCTCTAGCAAGAAAATATTTTTTTTAGTTCTTTTTGTTCTTGGAACATCAAGAACTTAGACGAACCAATACCGTTAATTGATAACGAGTTATTGATTCGTCCACTCCAAAAAATAATACTTGTTCGTTGCTAGCACGACGTGCAAGATACGTGGGTGGATCGTGTGTCACGATTTGGAGGATCTCAAGAACGAGGTCTTGGTGCAAAACGGGGAACAACGCGAGTAGCAGTTGAAGACGAAAACGACAACGGGTAAGTCTCGTTTAAAATTTCGTCCCTCTTTATTTTTAACTCTATGGCCTCCATGATTTATTTAATTGTTTTATGATCATGAGATACACCGAACGCCCGGGAACCTCAAGGGCACACCCCTTGAGCGTGTTCTTTAAATTAAAAGCATCCCTTTTATTTTAATACGTTTATTTTTACCGCGATTTCGCATTCGCGCAATTCCCGGGACGATCCACCGGATTTTCTTTCAGATGGCGGACGGCGGCGGGAGGCGGTGGACGGGGGTTGCGAGGGTGGGTTTGGGAGAAGATGAACAGTACTTTTTTTTTAATTTTCTGTTTAAATTAAAATATATTCAATATAATTTATATAAATTTATACAATTTTAAATATAATCAACACAAAATTATAATTCATGATTAACTAATAATATTTAGAAGTAAAATTATGTATTTTTATTTTAAAAATAGTAAATTATATTAAAATAATTTTGATATTTGATATTTAAAAATAATTTTATTTAATAATATATTCTACATATATAAAGAATATTAATTTTTTCCAGCAAAATATGATAATACAAAGAATTAAGCAAAAACAATAAAAATAGGGGCAAATTTATCAATTCAGAGAGGGTAAAGGCTGAAAATGGGTCAAAAAATTACTCCAGTCGCATTTCCAGCATGTGTAGGCCACTTTCCATTTTTTTTTAACGAAGAGGGTCTTTTTTGCAGGGTTCATAATTATAGGGTTTTTTTTGTTATTTAATTAACACAGGTAAATTTTTAGCAATTTTCGTATAACACATGGGGTATTATGAAATTATCCCAAAATAAATTCTTGCTAATTAGATTTTTTACAAAATAATTATCTCCACTGAATATGAAAAAAAATTTATCATTATGACAAAATAAAAATTCTTATCACTAAATATCCACTAAAATTTTAAAATTTATTAAATATTTTTTGTTGATAAATCTATTTTCTTGTATTGACAAAAAATAATTATTATCTCCTCCTAATATTTTCTCTCTCATATATATATTTATTAAATTTTTGTTTGGATAGAAATTCTTGATTTTGTCTCTTTGAGCCCACAACTTTTTTCACACATTTTCTTAATATATGATTTTCTACATATCCATCTCTTATAGGTGGAATAGGAAATGGAGTAGGAATTTGGAATACAGGATCCGGAGCCTGTACATCGAGTGTTTGAGACCAACCAAATAATAGAGTAAAGTAAATTTAACCCTATAATAATTGTCCCTAACACAAAAAACCAAGAAAAAGAAAGCCATAAATTCCTGACAAGGTCAACATTCGGAGAAAAAAGTCTTACTAGTGGTAAAGCAGTTGAATGCAGCAGGACTCATACCTTACATGGATAGGCTTTCACTTTCACTATTCCAAATTTCCAGCAAAAGGGGAAGATAGAGTAATTGAAGTCGATGATGAGCCAGAGAAAGAGGCATTGGGGGCCTAAACTTGGAAGGCCCCCACTTCTGATTTTGCTGGGCCCACATCCACAATGGAACATGATTAATTGACTGCACCACATACTCTCTAATAACTGATAAGGTTTTGCCCATGCCCTATATATGTATAGGCTATAGACTCTACTACGCCTCATGCTTATAAAGAGGTTATACATTAGGTAATGCATTGACAAAATTATGCTATAAGTAAATATATATGTCCGAGTTAACCAGAATTAATTTAGTTAGCAAAGTTGAAACCTAATATTATGAATTTGAATAGAATATTATTATACTTTATAGTAGGTGTTGGATTTTTATTGTAATAATAGGTGTTGTTTATATTTGATTTATTTGATATTGTTGATTAGGGTATAATTATTGTAATTATTTTTGTTAGATATTGATATTCGACGAGAATGATTGTAATCGATTTATTGTAATTAATAATAGTTCATCTCTCTCACTTAAAAAGAAGACGTGCATAAATATTTTTGCAAAATTATAGGTACATTTTATAGAGGGCATTAATGTAATATATTTTAGGAAGTGTTTATGTAAACTTTAATCACTGAATAGGGGGTTCACTTGTTATTATAACTACACCCTTAAAGGGTAATTATAATTTTACAAAAAGCATGGGTGCTTGTGTATTTGAATCGAACCTTGAGAAGTGTGAGTGTAATTTACCTTACAAATTATTGCTCTTATTAATTTTGAAAAATTATTGCTATTATTATTATTATTATTATTATTATTATGCTAATATTTATTTTAAACTTATTATTTCTATTTTATGAATTAAAAATAAGTTTGTTTTTTAAAAAAAATTGTTATTATTTCAATTGACCGAGTTGTGTTTGATACGATCAAGAGGGTCCGGGTTTGAGTGATCTTATGAGTTCGTTCAAATATTTTATGAGATATTTGAAAACTTATGAGATATTGTATGTTACTTTGATATTTTTGTTTTAAACAAAATGAGCTTACATGATCCAAAAACAAAATCATGTTCGGAGTTTATAAACAATTTAAAAAGTACAGTGCTTTTATTAACTTATTTTAAAATCTTAATAAGTTTATTTAATTTTATTCATATTAGTTATAAAATAATTGTTATTAATCTCTATAAGCTTCATAATTTTATTCTATCTAAATATTTTAAAAGCTTATTTTTTAAATAAAATATTGCTAATCTTATGAGTTTTGAACATATGTTATGAAGTGTATGAACTTAATTAAAAGAGTTTTTAAATAAATTAAGCCCAAATGTTGGATGGTCTTGAAATTGGTAAAATATTTACCATTAATAGGATAATTAGAATATTCAAATATTGAGAAAAATAATAAATTTAGGTGTATAGGTACTGTATAGATTAAAAACACGATTTTGCTTTAATCTCTTGTGGAACAAAAATTGAATAATATTATTTCTTGGGGAGTAAATTGATTATACTTATATTAAAATTTTCAAATTATTAACAATTAATATAAATTATTTATCAATATCAAATATGTATAACTAGCCAATAATAATTATTACGTTAGACCAACAACAACTATTAAAATAAATTAGTACCTATATATTGGTGAGCCTCGAACTTATGATCAAAATATCATGAGATCTCAATTTCAACAATTAAACTAGATCTCACGGCAAACTATTAAGATTTTACCCATGCATGCATGTTGGTTAATCAATTTTATAATGCAATATGTATTTACATTTGTTTATGTGTATTTTTGGCCTAAAAATTGATTGTTTTTTTCAAATTATTATTTCAATTCAAGTATCATGACACCACCTAGCGAGTGTTTAGGGGAATTTATATGCTTTTTTAAATATTTTATAAGATGCTAGCTATTTAGAGCTTTTCTACATTATTGATAATGTATTTTAGAAAATAAGAATATAAAATTCAAAAAATAAATGTTAGGAGCCTCCTTTGGGGAACTTTTTTTTTTTTGTTAAATTATTTTTAAGATTTTGACTATCTCTCCTCATACTAATAAAAAACTTATCATTCATAATATTTTGCAAGCACTAAAAAGGTAAAATATTCGTGAAAAATGTCGGGCGAAAATTTTAAAGTTGTCACCAAAATTACATATTATTTGACAATAATTTTAATCTTATCATTATATAATTACCAGTGACAAAAATTATGTATAAAATCGTAACTATAATGACTAATGACATATCTATGTGATCATAATTTATGAACTTTATCCATAACTTTTTATCACTAACTCTTACTTATAGCAACTTGTACAAAATAACAGTACTCTTAAGACTACGAGATTCATTATTATGATAAAATAAAAATTCTTATTAAAATATATATATATATATATATAAAATTAGTGACAATACTCAATTGTCATTTATTGTTTTGTCACAAATCTTTTATTTTCATTATTGTGAAGTTTCATAATCTTCTTTTATTCTGATGTTTGAAAAGCTCGTTTATAAAATAAAATCCAATATCTTAATTATATGTTTTGAAAATATTTTACAAAATGTATGAACTTAAGTAATAAGATTTTTCAGATAAATGTAGTCAAACAACTTTTAAAGGGAGAATGACACTTTTGGTCCCTGAGCTGGTAGCTCTTTCACAATTTTAGTCATTTTCGTTAATTGATTGTTAAATCAGACGAGAATGACTTTTATCCATGCCTCCTTTCCAGCCTCATGTTTGCAGAATTTTTTTTTTTCCATTTGATTTAATGAATAATTGACAAAAAATAACCAAAATAGTAAAAAAAAAAAAAAAAAGTGCTTGTTTAGTGACTAAAAGTGTAAGTAGTGATTGTTTTAGGATTGAAATCGAATAAATGATATTATTTAGAAATCAAAAATATAATTCTCCCCCATACCTAGTTATCGATCACTGATGTAAAAGTCAAAAGTGTAACAACGTGAAAAAACACGGAAACTCTCCAATCGCATTTCAAAATTCCATACAAGAAAACTCAAAAAACTTAATGATGTAAGGTAAAATGGTGCAAAGAGTAAATATTAAGTGGATTTCTTGAAGGGATAATGGGAGTGGGGGCATTTATTAAATCTCTTATTTCATTAATAACTCTATCAATTGATTGGGTAATAAATTTAAATTTTATCAATACATTAATTTTTTTGTTGTGTCGATAGTATTCTTAAGTTGTTTTACTTACTTTTTTTTTAATGTAATGTATTAATTTATATATTTTATTTATATTTATAATATATTTTAAAATATAAAAAAATTATTATTATATGTGCGTTGGAACAGCACGCCAAGACCAGTCATTAGATCGAAATAGGATTGGTGGATGAGAAGGGCTAACTCCCCTAAACTAATTATGACCGCAGAAATGAAGTATTTATTTATTTATTTATTTTTTAAAGTATAGCGATGAACTATTATTGATTTTGAACAAATATATTACAATCATTCATATCAAATATATAATAAGTAATAACTTATCAATAATTATAATAATTTATGCTAATCATCTAGTCTAAAGTAGAATCACATCTATTTTTAAGTAGACCAACATTCTAGATTGATGGAGTTAGAATCCATAATTTTAAGAGTTATGGGCCTTTAACTTCACCAATAAAACTAGTTGTTGGCAGAAGTGAAATATTAATTAGGTACAACAGTGTGAGATGGAGATGGAGATGGAGTATGGATGATGGATGCAGCAGGCAGGCCACCGACCACCCTCCTTTAAAGGCAGGCTGGTAATAGCAGAGGTTTGTTGACAGACATATGTATATAGTTATCCATTTGAAGGAAGAGATGATGGGAGGATAAGGAAATCAGCACTGAAAGCCAATTAATTACTGGCCTTTTGATTAGACTCTTCGAAATATCTTGTGTACATTGTAATAATAAAATATTATAAAAAATACATTCAATTAATTTTTTATTTTTCCAATAAATAATACCATTTTAAATGCAAATAATTTAACAAATTTTTTTATCTAAAATAAATTAAATCGTAAAAAGAATACATTCATCTAATTTTTTTATTTTCTCAAAAAGTAATAACATTTTGGATTAGGTACTTTAAGATAATTTTCGATATACAATGAATTAAATAATACAAAGAATATATTCATCTAATTCTTTAATTTTCTCAATAAGTAATATCATCTTACGATTTATAATGAATAATATAATACAAATAATACAATCAAGTAATTTTTATTTTTCAATAAGTAATATCAATTTAGATTTAAACACTTTAACATAGTTTTTTTTTTTTTTTTATCTAGGATGAAGTATACAAGACAAAGTATACATTCAAGTAATTTTTTATTTTTTTCAAAAGGTAATGTCCTTTTAAATATAGGTGCTTTAACATAGTTTTTTGATCTAAAATGAATTATATAATAAAATGAATAGATTCAAGTAATGTTTTATTTCAATAAGTAATATCATTTTAGATTTAGGTACGTTAACATACTTTCTGATATAGAATGAATTATATAATACAAACAATGCATTTATCTAATATTATAATTTCTCAATTAGTAATATCATTTCAAATTTAGGTACTTTAATATAGTTTTTGATCTAAAATGAATTATATAATACAAGTAATACATTCCACTAAATTATTGGTCCCGGACCGGCCACCGGGCCGGTGCCCCATTTGCCCCTGCCCGATTGTCATCCCTAAATTTTATTGACACTACAAAAAAGCGGGAATTGGCATGGATTGTTACGATAGTTCCAAATACTGTTCTAATTTGGAACGACACAGGAACTGTTGTAGAACGGGAAACCATTGTTGACGTCACATTCGTTTTGTGATAAATCCAAACGTATTGGAACAGCAAGACCATTCCAATACGTGGAGTCCGACACTCGTTCCAACCCGGGAGCGAAAAAAAAAATTGTATTACAATTTGGAACACATATGTGTCTTTTGAAATAGTAAGTGGACGTAATCGCATACTACTCCAAATCCCGGCCCCACGATCGGTACATATTGGAAAGTGGGGATGACCGTTCCAAAATGAAATAAAAATAATGAAATGATTTTAGTCCTAATGAGAACATTGTAATACAATTACCATTCCTAATTATGGTACTTATCAAAACTAAATTAGAGTTGCAAGAACTGTCCCAAAGTATGTTACAATTTGGAAAAGTTATTGTACGTTAGAGATTTTGTATTACAAAACTTATTCCAAATACACTACAACAACTATATTTAACGGATATATCCATGTTCCTATTGCCGCGCCTGGACCCATTCCTAATGTTGATTCAATGGTCAGATTTTAACGGCTAGTTTTGGAGTTCCAATTACCATTCCAATGCCTGATCCAAAATTTATTATACATATGTCTCCTTCATTTTATTTCTTCTCACTCTCTATCCATTTCATTTCTTCTCTTTCTCTCTCTTGTTCTTATAGATATAAACAAAAATATCACCAATCTCTGTTAAATTTCGATTGATCTTTGAAGTTGTTTTGTTCAGGTAACAACTTGAAACCTTTTTTGGTTGATTAAAATACACGCAGTTAATTAATGGTTGTATATATATTAATTTATTTTGTTTATTTAATTACTTTTGTGAATTGCATATGTAGGACTAATCATGTTAAGACAGTTGAGGAGATCGATGTATGATTGGGACTTGCTAGGTGTGACGTTAGAGTTTGAGAATAGTGTTACTGTATTTCTTGAATGGGCCAAGTCTCAGCGTTCATATATGGACGGTGAGAATATTAAGTGTCCGTGTCGAAAGTGCAAAAATTAAAGGTCTAAAACGCCGGACGAGGTAATTTTCGACTTGTGTATGCAAGGGTTTATGCCTGAGTATTATAATTGGACTTTGTATGGCGAGGGGAGGGTGCAGAAGTACTTTGATGCATTGACCGCCGCCCCTGTTCAATAGCAGCCAATGCAAACCATTCAGGAGGACAGGTTTGTACGTAGTGGGGTGATGCAGCGTAGATGGATTGGGCGCAAGGGAAGGTTTTCGATGCCGCCGGGCCGACTTTCTTGTCTTCTTATAACTCGAAGGTTATGCCGATGATGGTACAATGTATTGTCTTTATGATGCCGGACCTAGTTCATATTACGATGAGGGGCCCTATAATTATGTGTCTGGGTTGTTAAACTATTTTTTCAATGTAGTGTATGTTGCCGACCAATCGTTGTGGAACGATTGCACTGATTCTCAATTGACATCAATTGCTAGTTTAGTGAATATCAAGGCCGAGAGGGGGGGGGGGGGAGGGGGGTTCTGAGCGAACATATGATCAACTGTGCCAGTAGGCTGATCATATACTGCCCATGATCACACTTTCCCCCGATTACTATAGTATGAAGAAATTGATAAGAGACTTGGGATTACCTATTGAGAAGATTCATGTATGTAAAAGAGGCTACATCTTGTACTAGAAGGACGACATTGATCAAGAGTACTGCAAGTTTGTGGAGAAGCTAGATGCAAGTCGACCAGGGAGAGAAATCCTAAATGCAAGAAGGCCCCGTATGCCATTCTTAGGTACCTGCCACTTACCTCTCGACTGCAGAGGTTGTATGCTTTTGAATCGACTGCCAAACACATGACATGGCATACCAACCATTAGACGGAGGAGGGGTCTATGTGTCATCTATCTGATGTAGAGGCTTAGAGACATTTTGATAAAAAATATCCCGATTTTACAACTAGCCTCGAATGTTAGACTGGGGCTTTGCACATATGGGTTCGCACTGCACGGGCAGTATGGTAAAATATACTCATGTTGGCCCATGATACTCACATCGTACAATCTCCCACCGGGAATGTGCATGACGTCTAAGTATATGTTCCTGATGATGGTGATACCTGATCCTTTCAATCCCTAACGTTTGATGGATGTGTACCTGGAGCCATTGATCAAGCAGTTGCAAAATTTATGGCATGTGGGTGTACGGATGCATGATAATACGATGAACCAGGCATTCATGATGCGCTCCGCATTGGTGTGGACAGTGAACGACCTACTCGCTGGTGTCTGGATGGACTACCGCCAGTGTTATGGGGTGTCCAGTTTGTATGGAAGACACACAAGCATTCTATTTGCAGCACGGTAGGAAGGCAAGCTATTTTGACTGCCACAGGTAGTTTCTCCCACCGGACCATCCGTACTGCAGGGAAAAAAAGTTTTCAGTAATAATCGAGTGGAAAGGAAGGTTACACGTCCGAGACTGACTGGAGAGCAGATCCGAGCTTGTGTCAATGAGTTTAGTGTTGCAGTCTAGCAATCATTGATTGAACCTGAAGGCTCCGATATTGAGCACAAGTGGACGAAGAAAGCATCTTTTGGGAGCTTTAATACTAGAGGACGCATCTGATATGACACAGTCTTGATGTTATGCACATTGAGAAGAATATATTTGATAGTATATTCAATACCGTGATGGACATAAAGGGAAAAATGAAGGACAATTTGAATGCACGGAAGGATTTCAAGATCAAATGTAATCAGTCGGAGCTTGAGGTGGAAGAAAGGAGACCGAACATGATGCCCAAAGTTGTATATACACTGACGAAGGACTAGAATAAGAGGATATATAACTGAATTCGTTATCTTAGGTTTCCTGATGGGTTCGCATCTAACCTGTCCCGCTGTGTCGCTATGAAGGAGCTAAGGATGCACGGCATGAAGAGCCATGATTGTCATGTATTCATGTAAATGTTGATTCCGATTGCCGTCCATGAAATACTTCCAGAGCATGTGTGGAGCGCGTTGACGTAGGTGAGCCTTCTATTCTAAATTCTATGCTCGACCAAGCTTGATGTCACCAAGGTTAAAGACTTGGAAGACAATGTAGCCATCATTATGTGCAACCTCAAGAAATATTTTCTCCTTTTTTCGTCTCAATGAAGCACCTAATTGGTCACTTGTCATATGAGGCGCGCGTGGGGGGGCCTGTGCAATACAAGTGAATGTACCTATTTGAAAGGTATCTACACAAGAAAATTAGTTTTTTTTATATATATATTATTTTGGTGTCATTCGTATTTTAATAAATATTCATACAAATAGATTCCTTCACGATTTGAAGAAGAAGGTGAAAATCAAAGCACACGTCAAGCCGTCAATTGTGGAGGCATACATTGTTGAAGAAATCGAGCTTTTTAGGCAAAATTACACTTTTGGTCCCATAGGAATGGGGGGTTGATACTTTTGGTCCCGCCCTTTCTGAAATGACCAGGTTAGTCCCAAAATTGAGAATTTTTCAACATATTTGGTCCCATTAGATGATTTTCGTCAAAAATACTAACGGCAAACGTCTCGCCTTTAGTGGGGTCACTTTGGAGGGAATGTATGGCAATAGGACAGTTAGGAGAGGCACTTGGAGGGAAGAATGTCGCATTTTCTACCCCTTTTATTTACTTCTTTTCTTTGCTTCATTCTCTTATTCTCATTCTCAAAAAGCGAGAATACTTAATGTTCTGCAAAGTAGAGAAAATTGCAGAAGTAGGTCGCGTACTTTGGCGAAGCAAAAATGTCAGAAATGGATTCGGTAAATTGTTTATGTGGCAAAGTTGCAAGGCTGCGTACGTCATGGACCAACGAGAATCCTGAAAGAAGATTTCCTACTTGCGCCGATAGGGACCGAGGATGTAATTTTTATGCTTGGAAGATAATCCATTATGTTCTAGGGCAAAGGTAATAATTCTCGGGCTTCTACGTCAGTTGAACAGGCTTGAGCAAGAAAATGCTAATCTGAAGAGGAAAAATAAAGTTATCAAAACAGCTATTGTTGTTCTTGTTTTTGTATTAATTTGCAAGTTAATTACTGTTGGAGTTTGAGATGTGTTAAATCCTTTCAGCAAATTTCTGATTCTGATGTATTTTGCAGTGTAATGTTTTTATTAATGAAGAAATTTTGTTTACGGATGTATTTTTCAGTGTTCTTTTTATCACATGAACTCGAAGCACCTAACAAATGAGTACTGACTAGAAACAAATGACTAGAAAATAAATCATCAACCTGTAGCATTTAAGTTGGAAAAACATCCATTAAACTTGGTAAATCACAAAAGTTTTCCAACCAATTGGAGCGTACCAGGTTCATCAACCATTGAAGCAAAAGGCATTCAATGACATACAAAATAACAGCCTGGCAATAAAGTTTATACAAAAACATAATTGGCTGCAAAAACCACAAAAAAATAATTGCAATTCATGGTTGTGTATCTACTGCTTCTTTTCCTTTCTGTTTTCCTTGAATTGAGGCTATTGTTGCATTCAAGTTTGTCATGGTGACAAACTTCTTTCCCCCTTGGTCAAGACTGGCACTCTGTTTATGCTCCCAGTAGGTTGGTTGGTGACAGAACTCATTTCGGACAATATCTGAGGATTGTTGGGCAGGAATGAAGGAGGTGCCCTTATGTTTACTGACTTAGAGATTGGGGGTCTGAATGTGGGAAATGCAGGGGTTACCCCCATTCCACCAGAGGTTACCCCAAGTAAACCCTCTGGAATTACAGGTTTCTTGTTTCTCTGTTCAATGAAGACAAAGATTAAAACAAACAATAAGAAATTTTAGTATACTGATTGTAGGGTTGGAGCAGCCAATGTCCTCTTCCTTGCCTGCATTCAGTAGCTGTAAAGTTAGATACTAACTCAACAATCTAATCAACATACAAAGCAATAAACACTTACTATCATCTTCATTACAGGTTGTGAAACTTCTTGTGTTGTGGGAACTGGGCCAACTCAACTTCCTCCTCAGCATTTAGATCTGCAATCAAATCCTTTGCTGCTTTTCTAATTTGGCACCCCTTTTTATTATGACCAGTTTCTCCAGAGAATTTGCATTTTACATGGTATGGTTGCCTTTTCAGTTTGATCATGGTTTTCTTCCCTTTTTGACCTTTCTTTGATGGTTCATTCACTTCCTTTCTCCTTGCTTTTGTTGGCTTGCCTACTTTCCTTCCCAGGTTTGGTGGATAGGGAGGAATGTACCCTGTCTTACTCCATAATTCTGGACCATTAATTGGAGAAATTGCATGCTCATACACTCGGATATATGTCTCAGTACTGTAGTATGGGTGGACAAGGTCTTCAGGATCAAGACACTGATAGGAGATGGAACTCATGGCATGGTTGCATGGTATCCCAGTTAATCCCCACCTCCTACATGTGCAGGTATGTCTTTGAAGGTCTACAATGAATCTATAGCCATCAACACATGCTATTTCATAGTGAAAGTCATCACACTTTATTGGTATGCAGTTTGATGCTTTGTCCCTGTTCCTTTCAACAATTTTTTTGATCTTGGGACAAAGCTTTCCTTTCTAATTTTGTTTTTCCTTGTCTCTGTTTTGTTGCAATCTACTCAGTAAATATTGGCTTATCCACTCAAGCATGGTCAAAATAGGCTTCTCTCTAGAATCAAGAATATTGCAATTGAAGGTTTCATATATATCATTCAACAATAGATCACACTTAGGGAATGTATTAAAGTTGTTAGAATAAGTGACCAGAAAGCCAATTGGATTGGCGGTTTTGGGAACTATTCGTTAATCTTTATTAATACAATATTATCCTGATGAATAGAGTAAGTATTCATCACTGGCACTGTGTTTGTTTTGCTTACTACTAACGTTGAACGACGTTTCAATGTCACAACAAATGCCCACCGACCAATTAGATAACCCATGTAGTTGGGCTGCGCATTGGATGGCGGCTATGAAACCAACTTCTGAGGGTTGATCTGAAACATTCCAAGTCGAGGACCTCGAGACTAGGCATTGACTGTCCTATTGAGACTTGCACTAAGTATTGCATTCACTGGGTGAGTGCCGAGTTTCATCGGCGACAGACGAAGGTCGTCTATGCAATATTAGTGGGTTAGTTGACAGGGTGGTCGAATGACTGAAGTGACTCGCGAGAATCATCATATGGAAGCCTTGGAGGCTTGGTCGATATGACTGAAATTCGCAGTTCCGATAATACAGGATTAGTCCTCGGACTTGAGGAATCATGGAGTCACGTGCATATGAAGATTGTACCTTGGATCTGGGGAGAGGTGATCATTCTGTAAGATGGTCATTATAAGCCTTGTCCAGTGCAGTTGGAGTATGTAGCGAGGATGGTGGATTCCAAGATAGGATCTGTCCCCTGTCAGTATATGACGATGATGTCTCTTATTCGCTCTAAGATGGTTTAGACTCTGAAAGTCTGTGGCCATAGCAATCGATTGAGTAGGAAAGGGTTTCCTATGTCGATCGATAGAGTAAACGCATCTCGGGTATGAAGCATAGTTGCCTAGTCAAGGATGGGAACCGATGCCCAATACCATACCTTAGACTAAGGCCGGGAGATGGTCGATAGTAGGACCGTACCTGTACAAAATCGGCGCCTACATGTTCACGCCAACATTCACCTAGTCTCTAGTGCCATCGACCGTTGTTAAACGGCCACCCATAGTGATGGGGTCCTATTAGACACGCGCCTAAGTCTAGCTGAGGGTGAACCTAAAGGGTCGCACACAAATCACTGAAGAGGTGAAGGAATTGACTTGGAGTCAATTTCAGACGATGATAAGTAATTGTATTACTTAATGGATTGTCCATTGGATGGACAGGTCGTATTGTATCGGGCCTCGTTTAATCGGTAAATAGAATTTATCGATTAATATAGAAAGTTGAGATGTGGATCTTTTAATTGGATTGAACGATCAATGGGAATTATTTATGTGGGCATTAAATTAAATTGGATTTAATTTTTGGTTTGTCGTAATTGGATTACGGTAGAACACTGTCCGTTAAATTTTGACCTGAGAGGTGTGTTAATTCCATTTATGCAACAGGAAGAAGTTGGACTTCTTTCTTAAATAAGCATGGCCGAAAATTGCCACCTTGGAGGGAGCAAAAATCGGCCATGTTGGATGCTAGGTGTTAGTTGACTTGTCTCTTTTGGTAAGAGACAAATCAACTCCAATCAAGCCCTTCCCTTTTGGTATGATTTGATCATACCTGAAAAGATGGTAGGCTTGATTGAAGAATTGATGATGATTGAGTGGGATGTATCTAGACATCCTTGGATGAACCTAGACACATTCCAATAATCACATTAATTATGTATATATATATGAGTATATACTAACACCTATGAATGATGAATTTCATTATTCATCTTTTTCCTAGAAAAAGATGAACACTCTCTACCCTCTCTCTCTCTACTGTCCAAAATCCTCTTTGTTGCTTTATTGATCTAGGATCAATTGAAGAACAAAGTAAGATCAAGAAGGAACACTAGTTTCATAGTGTAATCCCTTATTTGATTTCATCCTCTAGATCTGTTTTTCTCTAGCAAGAAATACGATATCTCTCCCAGTGTGGTGTGGATTACGTTAGGGATCTCTACGTTGGGACCTAGTGTGGATGAACGTCGGGAGGAATCAATGCGTGTAGCCGATCAAAATACAAAATCGAGTAAGGTATTCGGATTTACATTTATGCTCTCGGTTTTTTTCTTTATTCTATAGCCATGAACGTTTATTTATTTTATATGTATATATTCTGCATTTATACACAGATAGCCCGGGAACGATCAAGGGCACACCCCTTGAACGGGATTTAAATTCTTTTATTCCGCACATTTTTTTCTCCACTTCACTTCCGCTGCGTTCCTGGGCCGATCCGCTTTCCTTCAAATGGTATCAGAGCCCGGATCGGTGTATGTGGCTATGGATTACATTTTTTTATGTGTTCAAGTATGTTCAACGTGTTTAGATCGGCTTTGAAAGCTTGTGTTTATTGCTTTTAATTTTCATAATTATTAGTTGAAATTTGCATGTTTAATTATGTGATTAATAATGGATATTTGGGTGATTTTAAAAAATTGAATTTTCTGAAATTTGGGTATTTATTTCAGTTTTTTTATGTGCAGAATAAAAAAAAAAATTACAGTAGCAGCAGTAGCCACGCGCGCCTGGCGCGCACGAGTGCTGGTCGTCCGCGCGCGCCTGCAGGCGCGGGCACTGGACCCCCGCATGCGCAGGGGGCGCACAGACGTTGTCGGCCGCACGCGGCGCGGAAGCAGTGGCGTCTGCGCGCGCGCGCGGCCGGCCGGCACGGCCGAACGGCTGGACCGTTTTTTCGCTGTTTTTCCAGAAAATATAATTTTTTGTTATTCTGCAGATTTTTTCTGAAATATTTAATTTATGGCTGATTAATTTTAGTTGAGAATGATTTTTCCTAAAATTAAATTGCCTAAGATTATTTTTGAAATGGTTTTCAAACGAAAAAGAAATGTACATGGGTTGTACGAGGTTTTTAATATCCATTTTTAATTGCATTTTTGACATGTATTGTTCTGCATTTAATTATATTATGGGATGATATTGGATATCATTTACCTTTATACATGGTTTGTATTATTTGGAGCATGATTATATTGGATATGTAATTATGTTGTGTTTTGTTAATGGATTAACAAGGGATGATCACGAAGCCCATTGACCTGTGTATGGTTTTATATTCCTTTTGGGTGGGGCCTGCGTGCCTCTTGTTTTGGGACTATTATCTCCCACTTTCGCCTCATGATGTTAAGGGTTGTCTTTTTTTCCTTTATTTCCATGTATTCCATTTATCTTGTAATGAGAGTAGTTAGGAAATTTTTGGTGAGGTTTTATATTTTATGTATAATGAGGCAAGCCCAGGGAGAAAAAGGAGGCCTACATTGGACGGAGGCCCAAGGTGAGACATCAAGGCGAAACAAGTTGAGTACAATGCCCATTGGCATGACATTGGGTTAATTTGATGTAATAGTTTAGGACCACCCTAGACAGACCATAAACTCACTGCGGGCTCAGTGGGTCACATAGGTTGGGCCCGTGATCATCCAACAGGGGTATGATAGATTTACTTGCATGCGATGCATTTATTTAAATGCTTTATATTATTGGATATTTATGCATGCAAAATATTAATGCGATGAGGTCTCGGTCAATAATTTCGAACTCTCACTTGGTTGGACCAAGTTAAAATATTAGGCCCATGATGAACTTGGATCAAAATGGTTTTGATCTGTCCAAGCCTTTCCATCCATAGCAATGTTGTGAGGAAGCTACCGCTACCCAAGTGTGGTCTCATGAGTCATGGCACATTTAGAAAGAGGAAAGCTGCACAGTTGTTGTGAACAAAGAGTACGCTCACTGTTTCCCTGTCTCATGAGTTGTGGGGGGCGACAGTTGAGGTATGATTTGGTTGATGGGTCGGGCCTAACATCGAGTAGCATGATTCGCTTGGAGTCCTCGGGATCATGTGAAGAGGTGAGGCAGAATATCTTGGGAATCTTATCGGTTGAGAATGGTATTAGATACCTCCCACGAGACTTTTTCCATGTGAATCGTAAAAGCGGGGCATGGAGAATTGCGCTTGTGGATCCCAAGCCTACTAGGAAATGGTTTCCCAAAACCCCATTTGAGAGTGATAGGCTTTCGTAGAAATAGTGGGAGGGGTTAATGACTAAAGGACCAAGTTTTAACTTGAACATAATATTGTTATAATCTACTGAATATTTTTCTTTTTAACTGTTGATGTATAAGAATCCACTAATTCCTTATACTTGAGTCTAATAAGTCTAATGGAACGTATTACCATGCATGGCTGTGAAATCTTAAGATGGTCTTAGATTTCAAAGAACCAGACTTATATTTTAGATAAGGATTTTCCTCAGACCTTGCCGGAAGGGTCATCGCCCAAAGAGCGTTTGACGTTCAAGAAGAGGCTTGATGACAACTGGAAGGTCTGCAGCATCATATTGGCATCTATTGATAATGAGATGCAGAAGCAGTATGATAGGCTGGAGGATGTTGGCTTGATGATGTTTCGATTGTAGCAAGTCTATGCGGTCCCAGATCGGCATGTTAGATATGCTGCAACAAAGGCATTCTTCGAAGCAAAGACGATAGAAGGATCATCGGTACAAGAGCATGGAGTGATAATGCTATCCCTTGTGGAAAAGCTCAAAGACCTCCAAGCTGCTCTCGAAAGAGAGATGTACATCGATGTGATCCTTCAGTCTCTTCTCCCCTCACTCGACCCATTTATAGTCAACTACAACATGAGTGGGCTTGAAAAAGACCTTCATGAGTTGATAAAAATGTTGGTCCAGTACAAGGCAACGATTGAAAAATTTGCGCCGACGGTACTAGTGAGGAGGCTTCGACCTCAAAAGCGAAAGGCAAGGGTGTTGGATGCAGGAAGAGGAAGAAGGCTCATGCAATATCAGCCGCTGCCAGCACTTTGGGTGCTCCTGTTACACTGCTGAGCTGGGGTAAAGGAAAGAGGAAAAGGGTTCGACAGTCAGAGGTTCCAAATGATGTTTGCATTAACTATGAGAAAAAGGGACATTAGAAGAGGGAGTTTCCTAAAGCCCCTCTCCAATGAAGGTGACATTTGAATTGAGTATCAACATGATCATTGTTCTGTTCATTGGTATTGGATACCAGTCGTTCATAACCTGTGGATGGTTCACAGATGATGATAAGGAATAGAAAGCTAAGACAGACGATCCTCAGGTCTAGTAATGGTGAAACTGTTGCTGCAAAGACTAAGGACTAGTTAGGCTTACTAGTGATCATGTTAAGATTGTGTCTGCGGGAATTATGTAACCTAGCATGATCAAAATATGTTCCATTTATTGTTGGACAATTTTGGATACAATAATTTGATCAATAAAATTACTTTTATTTGAGAAAGAATGGAGATTCTTAGGTTTGGTACATAAACACTTGACAGTGTCCCATAATTGGATTATGAGAACTCAAAATAAATGACTAAAAATGGATATAATCAAGATGAACTTACGGATTTGGCATCCATGGCTAGGTCAGTTTCCTTTAGTTAAAGATGAGGAAGTTGGAAGATCCAAAGAATCTAGCAATAGATGATTTGGATTTGCTAGCTTGCAAATCTTCTCTGAGGAGGAGACTAAAGAGCCATTGTGTAAGACAAAGTGGGCTTGCCAATAGTCTATTAGATTGGATCCAAAAAGACTTCTGTGGATTACTGAATACATAGGATCAGAAGAGGGTTCACAAGTCTGAGAACCTTTGGTAGGTTCGGGGAATTAGACTTGGAGAGGTGAACCAAACTGGTCTCCTTTCGATTAGATCGAGAGAGTGTGTATTTAGTGGGAGCGCTAATACCCTATTGGATTGGATCCAAAAAGGATATCCGTAAGGTTACTGAATACACAAGACTAAAAGAGGATTCACAAGTCTAATAACCTTAGGTAGGTTCGGGATATTAGACTTGGAGTAGTGAATCAATTTTGTTCCTTTCAATTAGATCGAGAGGACGTGTATTCAGTGGGAATTCTAGAATATCCAAATGACAATGGAATTCTCAATCAGTGAAATTCTTGTTCAAGCGGCCATGGTTGAATGGTCTCTAATAAGGGAGAAAACGAACCCTGTTGGACTTGGTTCGCTCAGTATTTCACTGAAGTTACCTTAGCTCATCTAGACATGAATTTGAAAGTTTCTAGGTTGAGAAACATGCACTTTCTTAAATTCATGATCTAGTTACTATATTGGATATGATTTGGAAAACCTGTGCATACGTCAAGGGACTAGTAGGAAGACAGACTAGACCCGGTGTCTGATTTGTGCAGGTCTAGTGCAAAATAAATGCAAACATCAGGTTATTTCCCACTAACTATATTCCAGTTCTCCCAGGGACGACCAGAATACCTTAGATACCTGATGAGTACAGGTTTCTGGGTCCGACCGGTCAATTGGAGCATGATCTAAAGGGCATATGGAGAAGCGATGTTGGACATTGGGATTGGATCAATGGCTTGGAGCCGTGGGATCTGTCTTGAAATTCAAATTGGGTTTGAGATTTCATGTAATTGGAATATTCGTTTTGACGAACCCATAGGATGTATGACTCGGTCAATAACGAGCATTGGTGTTAGTGGGAGTGTGGTAATCTTCCGAGTGTTAAGTGTGTAACGTCTTATTCATTTGGAATGAAATTAAGACGTTAAGAAACACTAGAAACACGAGCATTGTTCACATAATTCTCCATGAATAGGGCCAAGCTGTCCAAAACTTAGTCACCATTGACTAATGAGGAAGCTTAGATGTTTTACATCCCCTACGTCTTTGCCGTACGCAGCATGGGTATGATGTTCGGTGCACAGGGCCTGATGTTGTTTATGCATTGTACATAACAACAAATATCGGTGTGTACCGATGAGGAAATAGACAGCAGTTGAGAGTAGTCTTTAAGACCTGAATAAGGATTAGAGAAGTGTTCCCGATGCACGGTTTATGGAGAGTTGATTCTGGAAGGCTATAGCGATACTAGCTTCTAGAATCATATGAATAATATTTAGTCTCAATACCTATGTATGTTCAAACATAATGGTGAGTGTGGAAGCTTGGAAAGGTTCCAAGCAGGATACCACGACGTTTCATCACGATAGTCGAATATATGCAACTTTGGAAGTTGTTTCTGAAAAGTGGTTTGGATGAAAATAGCACCCATTGGATGGATGTAGTGCCTAGCATGGCCGAGCCAGTAGTTGCCTTGGAGGTTGACAACTAGGCTATGGCTAAAGCCTTTTGGGCCCGAGATCTCATCACAAGATCCATGAAAATTTTTTAGACAGCCACCATCGGCAGGTAGTGATGGTCGAAAGAGGCGAGATACTGTTGGACCGTATTACCTTGGCAGAAAAATAAAGTAGACCTGTGAGACTGAGCTGGTATCGCAAATTACTCACTATATGAAGGTTATGAGAGACATGGGTAATTGACTTTGAGGTCAAGTGGGAGATTTTTAGAATAGGTGACCAGAAAGCCAATTGGATTGGCGGTTTTGGGAACTATTCGTCAATCTTTATTAATACAATATTATCCTGATGAATAGAGTAAGTATTCATTACTGGCACTGTGTTTGTTGTGCTTACTACTAAGGTTGAATGGCGTTTCAACGTCACAACAAATGCCCATAGACCAATTGGATAACCCAAGTAGTTGGGCTGCGCATTGGATTGTAGCTATGAAACTAACTTTTGAGGGTTGGTCTGAAACATTCCAAGTCGAGGACCTCGAGACGGGGCACCGAGTGTCCTACTAAGACTTGCACTAAGTATTGCATTCACTGGGTGAGTGCCGAGTTTCATCGGCGACAGACGAAGGTCGTCTATGCAATTTTGGTAGGTTAGTTGACAGGGTGGTCGACTAACTAAAGTGACTCGCGGGAATCGTCATATGGAAGCCTTGGAGGCTTGGTCGGTATGACTGGAATTCTCGGTTCTGATTGTACGGGATTAGTCCTCGGACATGAGGAATCATGGCAGTCACATGCATATGAAGACTGTATCTTGGATTGGCGAGAGGTGATCATTCTGTAAGATGGTCATTATAAGCCTTGTCCAGTGCAATTGGAGTATGTAGCGAGGACGGTGGATTCCAAGATAGGATCTGTCCCCTGTCAATATATGACGATGATGTCTCCTATGCGCTCTAAGATAGTTTAGACTCTGAAAGTTTGTAGCCATAGCAACTGATTGAGCGGAAAGGGTTTCCTACGTCGATCGATAGAGTACACGCATCTCGGGTATGAAGCATAGTTGCCTAGTCAAGGATGGGAACCGATGCTCAATTTCATACCTTAGACTAAGGCCGGGAGATGGTCGACAGTAGGACTGTACCCATAGGAAATCGGCGCCTAAATGTTCACGCCAACATTCACCTAGTTTCTAGTGCCATGGACCGTTGCTAGACGGCCACCCATGGTGACGGGATCCTGTTGGACACGAGCCCAAGTCTAGCTGAGGGTGAAACTAAAGGGTCACACACAAATCATCGAGGAGGTGAAGTAATTGACTTGAAGTCAATTTCAGAGGATGATAAGTAATTGGATTACTTAATGGATTGTCCATTGGATGGACGGGCCGATATTGTATCGGGCCCTCGGTTAATCGGTAAATAGGATTTATCGATTAATATAGAAAGTTGATATGTTGGTTCTTTTAATTGGATTAAAAGATCAATGAGAATTATTTAAGTGGGCATTAAATTAAATTGGATTTAATTTTGGTTTCGTCGTAATTGGATTACGGTAGAGCCCGTTCCGTTAAATTTTGACCCGAGAGGTGTGTTAATTCCATTTATGGAATAGGAAGAAGTTGGACTTCTTTCTTAAATAAGCATGGCCGAAAATTGCCACCTTGGAGGGAGCGAAAATTGGCCATGTTGCATGCTAGGTTTTAGTTGACTTGTCTCTTTTGGTAAGAGACAAATCAACTCCAATCAAGCCCTTCCCTTTTGGTATGATTTGATCATACCTCAGAAGATGGTAGGCTTGATTGAAGAATTGATGGTGATTGATTGGGATGTATCTAGACATCATTGGATGAACCTAGACACATTCCAATAATCACATTAATTATGTATATATATGAGTATATACTAACACCTATGAATGATGAATTTCATTATTCATCTTTTTCTAGGAAAAAGATGAACACTCTCTACCCTCTTTCTCTCTACTCTCCAAAATCCTCTTTGTTGCTTCATTGATCTAGGATCAATTGAAGAAAAAAGTAAGATCAAGAAGGAACACTAATTTGATAGTGTAATCCCTTCTTTGGTTTCATCCTCTAGATCCGTTTTTCTCTAGCAAGAAAAACGAGATCTCTCGCGGTGTGGTGTAGACTACGTTAGAGGGTCTCTACGTTGGGACCTAGCGTGGATGAACATCGAGAGGAATCAATGCGTGTGGCCAATCAAAATACAAAATCGAGAAAGGTATTCCAATTTACATTTATGCTCTCAGTTTTTTTCTTTATTCTATAGCCACGAACGCTTATTTATTTTATATGTATATATTCTGCGTTTATACACCGATAGTCCTGGAATGTTCAAAGGCACACCCCTTGAACGCGATTTAAATTCTTTTATTCCGCACGTTTTTATCTGCACCGCACTTCCGCCGCGTTCCCGGGCCAATCTGGTTTCCTTCAAAAGTGTGATCTTTTCCATTGATTTTGAGGTTTGTCCTTTAGCCATTCATAAGTTGTAGCATCTAACTCAGCAATTTTCTGCATTCTCTACTCAAACTCTGGCTCAGTAGTGGCTTTAGCAGCATTCCACAGTGCCATTTTAAAGGCCCGTCCTCTATTTCCTGCAGTCTTGAGGTTTCCATGTAAATGTCTTACACAAAACCTATTATCTGAACCTGGGAAGACTATTTCAAATATAGGAATGAGACCTTTCTGTTTATCTAATAGAAAGGTCATACAGTCATCTCTTACTACATTCAAATCAGCCTTTAGAAGCCACAAAAACCACTCCCAATTATGCCTTGTTTCCCCCCCAACCACTGCATATGCTAAAGGATATAAATTGTACTTACGGTCAACACCTACTACAATTAAAAGGATGCCACCATGTGGTCCTTTTAGATGGTATCCATCTACCCCACAATTGGCTTGCACCTAGACTGAAACCCCATCTTCAGAGCATTGAAGCACACATAAAACTTATCAAACTTTCTTTATGAACCCCCCTCACCATCTACCTATGACATTACTACTATTGATCCTGGGTTGGTCCTCCTCAATTCAGCTGCATAGTCCCATAATTTTGTATATTGATCTTCAGGGTTGCCCAACCCTCAATTGATTTTAAGGCCTTGGTTTTGGCTCTGTAAGCTGGACTATTGAAATATTCAGCGTTATATCCCTTATCACTTCATGCCTAAAGCCTTTGACATTCCTCTTAAGATCAAGTCTGAACTTTTCCTCATATCTTTTGGACAACCACTTAGAAGTGCAGTTTTTAACATTAAATGATCTGCCACATTTGTGTTCAGGATTACACAACCTGATCTAAAATGAGCATTCATTAGGCACTTTCAATGCATGTATTTTCCACTCACAACCCTCTTCTTTACACCTTGCATACTCCTTCCTATCATCATTTTTTGCTATCTTTATATTTCTTCTTTCGTTAACTGCATGAGATTGAACAGTTTCTCGAAACACTTTTTTGACGTGAACAACATGCCTAACTCAAATGTGGGATTCCACATTTGGCCTATCTTAAACACTAGACAATTTGAAATCACATTGTCACTGGAGTCATCACTATCAAAATCATCCCCACTCACCACCACATCCTCTTCAGATTCCTCAGAATCCTATTCAGCATTACCCTTCCTAATCCCCTCAGAATCCTATTCAACATTACCCTCCCTATTCTCCTCAACACTCTCCCCAATTTCTGCATTACCCTGTACATCAGCCTCTTCTTCCCCCTCATCAGTTAAGTCATAATCACTATTAGTGAAATCCCAGCAAAATCATTGCCTTCTACCATATTTTCCACATTATGCATTATATTAACCATATTAGATGACCCAATAAGAGTCCCAGTCCCAAGCTGAGCATCCACATAAAAATTCATCTCCCTATTTTTAGTTATGTAACCATCAGTCATTGCCAGCAAGTCTGTTTGGAAGATGATTTCCCTAAACTAGATTCCCACCAGCCTATAGAGTTTCTTAGGTCCCACATATCCTAATTGTTCAACTAATGTCTCTAAAAAGCTCATACGAATCATATTGACATCACAAATATCCCAGATAGCCACACTACCCCAACATATTGAGCCTGGGGAGAATGCAAAATTTCACCCGCACGATGAATCTTTACAGTAACCAATTTGTCAAATTTTTCTAAATTAAAAAAAAAATCAATTGTCACATCCCAGAAGCAAGCAACCAACATAAACATAAAAAATAGAAAATAGTAAAAGCATAGGAATCGGGCTCAGAGAATGGGACCACATATTAAACACACATAAACATATCACTTGAATAAAAACACCCCAACCCCCACAAAACCCAGTAAAGGGCTCCCCTTACAAAACATATTCACGAACCACATAAATATCCAAACAAAATCGAATATTATCTGCCAATCCCTAACATAAATCAATGTACTAAAATAATACTTCAAAACATGCTTATACCCCCCAAAAAAATGCATCTAAACAAAACCTTACCGTATGAAGGGTTTGGGCACTCGATTAAGTCATCTGGCCGCCTCGACATTGTTAGATCCAACTCCTTCCACTCCAATATGTTCTGAATCTTCTTGTGTTGTAGTTATTTCAACCAATGTATTACAAAAAATACAAAATTTTAGGGATTTTGAGAGAGATTTTAGGGCTTTTGATAATTAGGGATTAGGCATTTGGAGAGAGATTTTAGGGGATTATGCCTTTTCGTTTCTCGGCAGCTGAACTCAACTACCCTCAATCACGTTAGCAGCACATGCTACTGATTTCCTTCCAAAGTGTCCCCACTAACTACGAGACGTTTGTCGTTAGCATTTTTTACGGAAATCATCTAATGGGACCAAATGTGTCGAAAACTCCTACGTTTGGGACTAAATTGGTCATTTTAGAAAGCGCGTGACCAAAAGTATCGATCCCCCCAGTCCTAAGGGACTAAAAGTGTAATTTTTCCGAGCTTTTCACTTTCCACTACTTCGACCCCGCACATTCTTTGGGAGCAGCCCTGGTCAAAACAATGATCTCACGAGCAACGACGATAGAATGCAACGGTCCATTTTCGACCACCCTAGTTGAGCAAGTGGAGTCTTAAATAAGAGGTGGCTCAGCGGTGCAGAACTTCACATAATCGAGAGGTACGTGTTGTGCAATTGTGAAGTAATGGCTCCATACTGCGAGTAAGTGTATGATACATATATATAGTATAACGGTCAAGAGAGTTCGACCATGTATATTTATAATTATCGTTATTTCAGAAAAAGGTTGATCTTGAATGAACTATACGAGCAACACCATTCGGAGGACCCAATAAATTGAGCAACTGGTGGCAACAGAATTCAAGGATTGGTTCAAACATCGTGTAAGTGTCAATTTCTTATAAATTGTTTCAATTAGGTCAATTTCTTATACATTATTTCAATTGCTATTTGAATTGTAGGTGAAACCCGAATTGAACTACACGGAGAACGAATTATTGAAGTTGCATTATTGGGGTTCTAAGGTAGAAGTGACGACGTTCCCGTGTTAATTCGTGAATGGTTTCAATTTTCACACTAAACGTCATAACGTCGGCAAGTCAACTGTGAATTGTGGTGTGTGTGAAAAGCTCATCATATACAAACACGGACAGTGACTTCCTATGGGATACTTGAAGAAATAATTCAATTAGATTACACACTTATTCGGACATGTAGATTGTTTTGTTGAATTGTCATTGGGTCAATCCGGTAAGAGGTATGAAGAGACACCCTCATTATCACCACGTTGATGTCAATTTCAAAAATTGACCAAAAGGATGAAACATTCATACTGGTGCAACAAGCAATACAAGTGTACTACACAGATTACCCGAGCATGAAGAGAGAGAAAAGCTAACTAGAAAACTGTTTGCAAAATCAAGGCACAAAGAGTAATCGATGACTCGCGATGGACCGAGGTCGCCTATCAAATGGATGAAGTCATACCTACTCCACATTGTATAGACAATTAAACATACGACCTGCATGATCCAACTACTATAGAATTAGTCATTGATCTATCCGTGGCACAACAACAGGGAGCAGGTACATCCCCCTCACGAAACGGTGAATCTCATGATGAAGATGACGAAGATAGGTTTGAGGAGTATGAGACCGAAGAAGAGACTTATTGAGTGTGTAGTGCTTTCTTATCTTTCCAATGTGTAGTGAAAAAATTGTAGTTTAAACATTGTATTAATAATCTTTTAAGAATAAAATAGCTTTGGAACTGTTCTTTTAAATATGCATTACAACTACTGTTCCTAACTATAAAATACTGACTAGAAATTCAAAGATAGGAACGGTTTTTCCAAACTGACCATTACAAAATTAGTTGCAACATAATTTCAGTTTGGGGCATTCTGGAAAATAGGTGAAAAATTTGAAACATGGAGCGGTTGAAGTATATTTTTGACCGTTCCAATTACAGTTTTAAATTTTCAGTTTGGCGCCTTCTGAAAAATTAGGTGGGAAAATAAAATTTTGGAGCGGTTAATTTATTTTAAATCATTCCAAGATTTAATTTCTAGAAACCATACCTAATTTTATTCAATAACTGTTCCTATGTTATTATTATCAGAAACCGTGCCAAAGTTAATAACTAACCGTTTCAAAGACTGTTCTAGAAATGTCTATGGTCGTTCTGGTGAAGATATCTCAACATCCATGAGCCGGTTTAACATCAAACTTAAACACATACAAGATTATGAATAAGATTTCATATCTAACGGTGTGATTTTTCAATCACATGGCCTGATTGAAGGTTGTACCATTTTAAATCAATAAGATTACGGACCAGATATGATATCTCGATATCCGACCACCGAAATTATTCTCAACTTCAATAGATGTATTCTTTTGTGTATTCAATCATATCTAATGGTCTGATCAAAATTTTGATGATTTGATTAGGCGTAACAGTACAATATTATTAGATGTTAGCTACATCCGTGAAATACTAACAAATTTGAATATACAAATATACTTCATGTTGTGAACATGTATCAATCTCACGAAAAATATTAAATGTTTTTAGTTGTTACACAAATTGTATACTCTTATACGCTCATTAATGTGTTATTTTTCTTAATTTTTATTTATTTTGTGGGAAAATAAATTATTATTCGCAGTACTAATAGGAATGGTCTATTAGTATTTTTCTTAATTTTTATTTATTTTTTAGAAAAATAAATTATTATTTGCAATATTAATAGAACGGTCTATCAGCATAATAAGAACTGTTACAACATATAGTTCTATAAACAACGTTGTTTGTACGTTTAGGAATGGTCATGGTAACGCTTTCTCGAATAAATGACCGTTCCTATGGGTTTCTTAAAAATTATTAATCCTTTGGATATTTGTTAGGAACAATTGTTTAAAAGATAGGAACGGTAATTGAAATAGGCGATGTTTATTACTTTTAGGAATCGTCCGAGGAACGGTAGTTTCTACGGGCACACAAGGTCATGAGTTAAAATCGTGTCATTTTTCAGTTAAAAAACGGTATCGTTCTTCTTGCAATACGACATCATTTTATCATTTTGGAATGATCATTGTATTACATTTTGGAACGGTGACCGTTCTAAAATTTTAGTATAAATTTCACACTTAGCAGTTTTTTCCCACTCTTCACTCCCCCCCCCCCCCTCTATCTCACTCTCGATCTATATTTTCCCCCTTCGATGCTTGTGCCGCCATCATCCACCGCCTGTGCCACCACCACCACTGGCTCTCTCTCACGACTCTCTACCTCCTCCCTATTTAGGCCGTCACCATCCACCGCCACTGTCTGTGCCTCCACTGCCACCGTTTGCACCTCCACCGCCGCCGTCCGCGATTTGCAGCAAGTAGGCCACCAATTTTTTTCTGTGAATTTTGTATGTAATTTCTATTTATGAAATACATGGTTGTTGATATTGTTTATAATTTTCTGTAATATTGTATAAATGTGATTATGAATTGTATGTAATTTTCTAAAATTTTTGTAAATTTTTTGGAATTTCTATTCATTTTATGTAATTTCTGTAATTTTTTTGGTATTTTTGTGACTTTTCTGGAATTTCTGTGCATTTTCTGTAATTTCTGTGAATTTTTATGTTTAATTCAAAATTTGGTGTCAATTCTGAATTTGTGTTGTTTTTCTTAAGTTTTATGTAAAACCATGTGGGTTTTAGCCAAATAATAGAAAAAATAAATAGGGTAAATTGCATAACCCCCCCCTGTGTTTTAGGAAAATAGCACAAAATCCCCTTGTGTTATGTTTATTGGCAAAAAACTCCCCGTGTTATTTGAAATGCAGCAAAATACCCCATCCTCGTTAGATTTTAACGGAGAGTGAGCAACACGCGCGGGTGCTGCGAATTTGGCATCATTTTTTATCGTTTTTATTCTTAATTTTAGTTAGCACATGTCCATTTTGCCCCCCTTTGTTAGATATTTAAGTGTGCATATATTTTTCTTCTCCCATTTTGCAAACAGCATCATTTCAATAAATTATATATTATTGATTAAGTTAGTTTATTATTTAGTTTTTATATAATTTTAAAAAAATATATTTATTTATGAAATATATTAACTAAATACTAAAATATCCAATATATATAATTTAAATTAACAAATCACGATACTAAAATTAATATACAAAATTTACTTTTCAAATTTAAATATTTATATGAATATAAATAAAAATTATTTATAAAATTATAGATTACTAACTAAATTAAAATATTATTTTGTTTATACATGTTTCAATAAATTATAGTTATTTATAAAATATATTAATTAAATATCAAAATACTTAAAAAATATATCAAATATTTCAAGTTATATTATTTATAAATGATATTTAAATTAAAATAACCATGTTTTTAAAATAAAAATTTAATAGTTCTTTTATTATTTTTAAAATTTGTTTTACTTAAAAAATATTTTTTTTCAAATTCAGATTATTTTATATGTATATGTTTATATATAAAATATGTAAAATAATAAACATACAAACAAATTAAAATAAAGAAAAAAAGGAAGAAAAAGATAGTCTTTCCCGTCACCTCCAACTTACGGCCACCGGTCGTCTTCCCCGCCGCCTCCGCCTTCTCAGCCATGACTTCCATCGGTTAGATCGAGAGGCGACCATCGCCCACTTTCATCCCCCCCCCCCGGGCCGACGACGCGGGCGACGACGAGGTCTCCCGATCTGGGCGACCTCGTCGTTGCCTTCATCATCGCCCCTTTTGCTTGCTCAGGCGACGGTGAGGTCGCCCAGATCTGGACGACCTCATTGTTGCCCAAAGTTGTCGCTGCCCACGGAGGGGGCAGAGGGGCGGCAATCGTCCTATAATGTATTATATATATAACTGTATATATATAGTTATATAACTATACATATATATAAATATATAACATTGTATATATTATAAATATATATTTAATGTAAAATTATATTTTTAGAATATATCAAAATCTGGACCGTTCATTTTTTAATTATTGAAGATCAACGGCTATGAAAATAAGGGTATAACGGTCAAATTCTTAAAAAATTTAACACCGTTACCTCTAACTAATGGAAGGGGAGAGTGTGCTATATTTTAAAAACACATGAGGGTTTTATGCCATTTATCCAAACAAATATAATCCCAGAAAACATATTTATATTTGTACATACTATAAGGATATAGAAATATATAGGATATTTTCAATAATTAGATTAATTACATAATTATTAGAAAAATTTAGATAACTAGAATAATTATGAAATTTGGTGAATTTTTTTAAAACTTGTTTATTTCTATAAAATCTCAACTTTTTTTTAACAAATTTCAGTTATTTTTAAAAAATTCAGTTATTATTAAAAAAACTCTAATTTTTTTAATAAATTTTTTGTATTAGGAAAATTGTTCGTCATTTTTAAAAATTTGTTATTTTAAAAAAAAAAACTGTTATTCTTTAAAAATTATGTTATATTTTCAAAAATTCTATTATGTATTAAAAAATTCTGTTATGGACTTATTATTAGAAAAGTTTAGATAATTAGAAAATTATGAAATTTGAGATTTTGTATACATTGTAGGGAAAGTTTCAATAATTTAGAAATATTGGATAATTTTGGGACTTAGTATACAATTTTGGGATTTAGTACACATTTTAAGAAATAATTTTGAGATTTAGTATACATTTTAGAAAAAATTTCAAGGATTAGATTAATTACATAATTTTTAGAAATTATACATAAGTAAGAAAATTTTAGATAATTAGAATAATTATAAAATTTGGGGAAATTATCATTATTAATAAATTATTAATTATATTTTTTGTAAAATTCATAAAACTAATATTTTGAAAAAAATTGTAGATCATGTCTAGTAGAGGTCTGCCTCCTCGAGGTCGCAGCTGTGGTCGTGGCCTGTCGGTTCCACCATTGGCGGGAGCTGCTTCCCAGGTTGGGGAAACAACCTTCCGACCACCATCCCCCCACCACCATCAGTTGAGCCCTCAGCTGTCGCACCTGCGGCAGATCCAAATGTAGATCGGTCTACTCTGATACCGGCCACATAGGAGGCCGAACCGTCTACTCCCGCACCGGCGGTAGACCCGACCCGTCCATGTGCTGCACCTCCCCCAACACCACCACCTGTTCCCCCATCATCAACCCGCTAGTATATCACCCTTGCTGACACGAGGTGCCAATAAATTACAGCCACCTCCCTGAGGTCTGTCATAATTACAAATACCCACCATTGTTTGAAAAATTATAAATACCCCCTAAGGTTTTTCATTTTTAATTGAAGGCCTAAAATTGACCATTTTGCCCTTGAATTTTTAGTTGAAATTGTAGAAAAATCAACTGAGGCAAATTGCATTATTGCTCCTCAATGTAAAAAACTTAAGAAACCTCTCCCTGTGCATTGTAGTAAAATAAAATTAAAAAAAAAATTAAGACTAATTCAGTTTGCATAAGGGCATTTTGGTCAGTTCACCCATAAAAATGGATGAAAATGAGTTATTTGTTATACAGTTACAAACCTCAGGGGTATTTGTAATTTTTCAAACAACGAGGGGGTATTTGTAATTATGCCAAACTTCAAGGGAGGTAGCTATAATTTACCGTTTTTGTTATTTTTTTGGATTCTTTTTTCATAAACACTAATTAATATGTTATTTCAGGGTTGAGCGCAAGATACACGAGCACATCAAATGCGGTGATGCGAGGACATTATCCCCACCCTTTGGGATGTTTGCGCCAGGTGCCACCAGAGCACCAGCCTTTTTGGTTCGAGAGAATGAAGGTATTTTATTTTAATTTCAATTTAATGTTATAAATTTAATTTTTTTTGTTAAATATTTTAATTTTTTTTTTGATATTACAGATGACGTACTGGTGGGATAGTGACGATGAGTCCATGTTCCGCGTATTCCACATGTTCGTGGGGAAGTTCATCTGCAAGCGCTTCACTCTCGCCAAACAGTGTCTGGTGAAGCCGGCGTGGCTGGCAAACGTGGTGTAGCGCCAACTCCAGCTGTATTGGGCTAGCGAGGAGTTCAAGAACGAGTCAGCCAAGAGCAAGGCCAACCAGTCGGCCAACCCCGCGGCATCATCTATTGTCTACCGCGGGGATTTTTCCTCAGTCGGCATGCACAAGAGGAAGATGGTAAGTAATTTTATTTTGTTAAAGTTTTTATCAATTAAATAAATTTTTGACTAGCTTGTCCTTCCTTATACATGAGGCATAACTTAGTCGGTCTGTGAAGGAGATGGAGTTATTCTCCAGATGCTACAAGAAGAAGGCCGACGAAGGATGGAGCAGCCCGAGGGCAGCAGAAGTGGCGGTAAGTAAATGTAGTTTAAAATTTGTATCCTTTAATTTTTTGCAATAATATAAATGTTTTGGTTTGTTTTGCAGGAGATGTTCCAAAAGTTGCTGGAGGATCACCACCCTCAGGCCACGACCGATTCTCATGATATTTCGATCGTCGGAGGATTCGGTGGCGATGACCGAGCAGGATTGGTGGCCGGCAGTGGAGGATTGGATTGTCCGGCTCGAGACGATGATGGTCGACATGATGGCCATGATGAAGTCCATGCAGACCAACATCTCCACTGCCGGCCCATCACAACCTCCGACAGACTCCCGTGCCCTAGACGATGCCGACATGGACTGTAATGATGAGGGGGATAGGGTCTAGATTAAAATACATTTTTAATATCTGCAATTAAAATGGATAATTTTTTTATTAATATTTTTTGTAATTATGTATATTTTTATGTGAATTGCATAACTGAAAGAAATCGGTGGATCGTCCCGGGAGATTAACGCGAATAGCGGAAGCGCGAAATAGTGCATAATAAAATTACAAAGCATAATTAAATCGAATTTAAATCATGCATAATATACATAAACGAATCAAGGGGTGTGCCCTTGATTCTCCCGGGCGTTCGGTGTATCTCATGTTCAATAAAACACAACATGGAGGCCATAGAATTGAAACCGGAAAAACAAAATTAAAGAACCTACCCGGTTGTAGTTTTATCTTCGTTTCGGCTACACGCATTGTTCCCCGTTTTGCACCAAGATCTCAAATAAGAGACCCTCTAAATCATCTCACTCGCTCCACCGGAAAGCAAACAACCCTTGTGCTAGCAAGAAATAATTTGGGGAGAAGAGACATCGATACACGCTATGAATTAACGCAATCAATGTCTCTTATGTTCTTAACTTGAATAAAATCAAGAAGAACAAAGTATAATTCTTGGAGATTAAGAAAAGGGGATGGACGAATTTTAGAGAGAGATGAGAGATGAGAGTTGTAGAGAATAGTAGGTGTAAGTGTGTGTTTTTAAGTATTTATAGGAGATGGAATTCCTATTCCTTCTCAAACTCTTCCAAAGAGACACACTTTGACTAGGATTTTGACCTAGTCAAATCCTAGTCAAATTAGGCTTTGATTAAGTCAAATTAATCATGGCCCTTCATCTCATCATTCTCTAGATCAAATCTTGTCCATCCATTTTGATGGGCTTTATGGAATGGGCCTATTTAATTCTAAATTAAATATTCCCATGGACTTTATATTAAAATCCTATTTAATATACTAAGCCCATTAATTAATGGAATGGACTTTATTTAATTCCAAATTAAATAGTCCATGGACTTTATATTAAATCCTATTTAATACCAAGCCCATTAATTTATTCCATAGAATGGGATTATTTAATTCTAAATTAAATAGTCCCATGGACTTTATATTAAATCCTATTTAATATACTAAGCCCATTAATTAATTAATGGAATGGACTTTATTTAATTCCAAATTAAATAGTCCATGGACTTTATATTAAATCCTATTTAATACCAAGCCCATTAATTAATTAATTCACCCTTTTAATCTAATTAAAAGGAAAGCCCATGCTTTGTAAAATTCATAAATCTAATTTATGAACTCAAGCCCGATTATTCCAAATAATACATCGAGGCTTGTATCTCCAAGAAGTATAATTTAATTCCATTAAATTAAACCTTCTCCCGGAATTAATTCCAAATTAATTCCCTTTCATTTGGTGTAGCGGGTGTGACTCTTTAGGTTCACCTTTCAGCTAGACTTGGACCTACTTTTCATTATTTCATAACTAAAGTAGTCCGTTACCATGGGTGGCCATCTAGCAACGGTCCATGGCACTAGAGACTAGGTGAATTTATGGTGTGAACATTTAGGCTCCGAGTTATACGCAGGTGCGGTCCTACCGACGCTCGATACGTACGGGTACGGTCCTACTGTCGCCTGTTTCCCGGCCTTTAGTCTAGGGGTCGGTTCCCATCGTTGACTAGGCAACTATGCATAATGCTCGAGATAGGTTTAACTTGACGTAGGAAATCCTTTCCCACTACATCAAGTGCTATGGCCATAGACTTTGTGAGTCTAAACCATCTCCGAGCGCATAGGAGATCTTGCTGTCATATCCTTTGACAGGGGACAGATCCTATCTTGGAATTCACCGTTCTTACATACTCCGACTGCACTGGACGAGGCTTATGATGACCATGTGATATAATCGGTCAAATTTCACCAGATCCAAGATACAGCCTTAGTATGTAGGGGACTGCCGTGATCCTCAAGTCCGAGGACTAATCCCGTACTATCAGAACCGGGAATACGAGTCATACCGACCAAGCCCGAGTAGCTTCTATATGACGATTCCCGCGAGTCACCTCAGTCGGCCGCTCCCCAGCAGGCCGACCCACTAACACTGCTTAGACGATCCTCGTCACCCGTCGATGAAACACGACAGCAGATGCTTAGTGCAAGTCTCAAATGGATTCTCGATGCCCTTTCTCGAGATTCCTTTGACTTGGAGTATTTCAGACTGATTCGGCGAAACTGATTTCATGAACCTACCTCCAAGCGTAGTTCCAATTTCCCGAAACGTTATTTCAGTCTGTGGGCGTTTGTTGTGACATCATAACGATGCAAGCAGTAAGTACAACAAACTCATGCCTATGAATCCTTACTGCATTCATTAACATAATATTACTTGTTCACAGATTGACGAATGGTTCTCAGAACAGCCAATACCATTGACTTTCTGGTCACCTATTCTAACAATCTCCACTTGACCAATAAGTCAATTACCCACTTTGTTCAGAATCCTCTGAGTATGAGTAATCTACGATACCGACTAAGGTATTGTGGGTCCGCTTATATTTCCTTGCGAAGCAATACGGTCTAACCGTGTTACCTCTATCCACCATTGCCTCTTAGAGATGGTGGTTGTCTAAGAATATTTTCGTGGATCTTGTGATGAGATCTCGTGCCAATACTCCCATAGCCAAGTTGCCTGCCATATAGGCAAACATGGCTTGGTCGTGCTAGGCGCCACGTCCATCCTATGGACGCGGTCTTCATCAGTGACCACTATCCGATGCACTCGTCATTGGGCCTGACTGTGCATACCTTTGAGACTAACTGGTTTTCACTTATGCTCTGGAAGCTAGTATCGCTTTAGCCTTCCAAAACAACTCTCAACAGACAGTGCATCATGAACACATCTTTAGTCCTTATTCAGGTACTAAGGATCGTTCTTGATTGCTGTCTTCAACCCCTCAGTGCATTACCGATTTATGTTGACCCATGCTAGAAGCACTCTCAACATCAGTTCCTATGCACCGAGTAAACATATCATATGTTTGCCTAGGGTTAAGACGTAGGGGATACTCAACATCCAAGCCTTCTCATTAGTCCACCGTGACTAAGTCTTGAATGGCTTGATGCTTTATGCATAGTATCCAAGTTTTCTCATCAGTCTTACTATGACTGAGTCTCGAACAACTTGTCCCTCTACATATATGAGTTTTTCTCATCAGTCTACCATGACTGAGTCTTTGAAAAGCTCAATTCATGATATGTATGTGGGAACCCTTAAAATGTCATGGAGAATTTTCGTGAGTTACAGTTGTGTTTTAGTGATTCCTAATGTCTTGAATTCATCCATGGATCAAGGCATTACACACTTAATACACATGGAACACCATTTCTACTCCCACTGATCACCTACGTCGTTTAAGACCGAGTCATGCTCCGTATGAGCTCGTCAAAACGAATATTCCAGTTATGCGGTGTATCAAACCTTGTTTGAATTTCCTAGTAGATTCTATGGCTCCTCTCCATAAATCCTACTACGATGTCCAACATCATGTTCCGCAGGTCATTTGGATTACTATCCAAATTTGACCGAACATATCCCGATCACTCGTACCTCTTACGACATTCGGGTTCGTTCTTAAGGGGACTTGGAATATGATCAATTTTAAGAAATGCGATTCTAAGAAACGTTAGTATTATACTGTCGTAAACTTGTACAAATTAGACACCGAGTCTAATTTGTCTCCCACTAGTCCCTCGACGCATGTAGGATCCTTCTATATGCTCAAGGACTTTGTCGGGACACAGGCTTGCCAAACCATGGCTCCTTGTGCGTGACTCCTAGCAAAGTGCCACGTTTCTTACGTTGGCAATTTTGAGTCTACGTCTACACGGGCTAAGGTAATTGGGTGAAACTTCGATCGATCTTCGTCCAACGAGATTCGATCGTTCCCTTTATCAGAGACCGTCATACTTGGCCTTTACAGGAAACGTTTCATTGAGAATTCCATTCTCAACTTGGATGCTCAAGAGCTCCCACTAAATACACGGCCTTTTCGATCCTATCGAAACAGGTTTAATTTTGCAACCATTTATGGTTCACCACCTCAAGTCTAATTCCCAATCCTCCTATGGGACCTTTAGACTTTTGAACACTCTTATGGTCTTGTGTATTAGTAACCTACAGTTGTCTTATTGGATCCCTTCCAATAGACTTATTTGGCAAGCCTACTTTGTCCAACAAAGAGCTTTCGGACTTTCTTCTTCATAAAAGACTTGTAAATTTAGTCGATTCGAATCATCTATTTCTAGATTCATCGAACTTTCCAATTTACTTATCTTTTAATAAGAAGAAACGTCCTAGCTGTTGTAGATGCCAAATTTGTAAGTTGGTCTTGATTAATCCATTTAAATAATTTGAATTTTGAGTATCCATAAACCTTTTATGGGATGGTATTTTAGGAATTTATGTACTAGCAAGCATGAATCAATATTCAATAATTTTGTTTGATCAAATATGTATGTGATAAAACCTTTGTCCAACAAAGAGACATACTTTTGATCATGCTAGGTTACGTAATTCCTATATTATCCTAACATGATCACGATTATGAGCCTAACAAGTGTCTAGTCCTTTTCATCAATGGACCTTGCCATTGTTGAATCCTAGAACTGTTCTTGGCTTTTATGTCCTCATTCACTTTTTGCAAACCACCCGCAGATCAGTGATAGGAACGGTATCAAATACCAAAAAGTGATCATGTCAATACTCAATATCAAATTTTACCTACATTGGGGAGAGGTTTAGGATACTCCCCTTTCCAATGGCCCTCTTTACGACAGTAAATGCTTACGTTCTTAGAATCTATGAACTTGACTGCTTGAACCTTTTGTTCTTTCCTTTACCTCTACCTTGTGTTGTAAAGGAACAACACTTGAAGTGCTGCAATAGTTGATGTTACCTTACCCTTCTTCCTCTTTTAGCGTCTGGCACCCTTGCCTTTCGCTATGGAGGTTGAAGCCTCTCCTACTAGTACCGACGGTGCAGATTTTGCAATCGTTGCCTCGTACTAGACCGACATAATTACCAATCTATGAAGATCTTTTCTAAGCTCATTCATGTTGATAAGTAATGGTTCGTAGGAGGGAGGAAGATACTGAAGGATCATGTCAATGTACGTCTCCTTTTCAAGACTGACGTGGAGGTCTTTTGAGATTCTCCACTAGGGATTGCATCATCACTCCATGTTCTTTGTACCGACATCCCTTCCGTCATCTTAGCTCCAAATATGCCTTCGTTGCATTTTACCCCACGTGCTGGTCCAAGACCATATAGACATGATGCAAACGAAGCATAGTTTGAGCCAACATCATTATATCCTACTTGCCGGTGGTCATCCTTCAACTTTTGAACACCAAGCATTGCCTCAGTTGTCGACCCCTCCGGCAAGGGCTGAGGAACGTCCTCATTCCGGTATGTGAGTTAAGGTTCTGGAGATCTAAGACCATCTTAAGATTTCGCAGTCAATTCGTGTAATTGGTTCCTTTTTAATGAGCCTCTTAGTGATGTGTTTGGTGGATTCTTAGACATTCACAACATATATGAAACAGAAAATAATAAGCAGAATGAAGTAATATTTTGGTTAAGTCTCGGTCTTTAGTCCTTAACCTCTCCCACTATTTCTACGAAAACACGGCACTCTCAAACGTTGTTTTCGGGAAATCCTTTCCTAGTGGGCTCGGGATCCACAGCGATCTCCCCCATACCCCGCTTTTACGATTCACATGGGAAAAGAACCCGTGGGAGGTATTCCATACCATTCTCGTTCCACGAGATTCCCAAGATAATTGCCTCACCCTTTCACGTGATCCCGAGGACTCCAAGCGAATCACGTTATTCGGGCGTTAGACCCGACCCAATCAACCGATTCATAGACTCACTGCTACCTCCACGACTCGTGAGACAGGTAACAGTAGTCTACTCATCGTTCATGACAAAGTGCAGCTTCTTTTAAGCACGATAGTCGTGCCACGACTCGTGAGACCACGCTATCGACCTAAAAGATCTTCCTCACTTTTGCCATAGATGGAAGGCTTGGACAGACTCCCAGAGTCCTAGTCCATTTATTAAGGGTCTATATTTAACTTGGTTTAACCAAGTGAGAGTTTTGATAGAACGAGACCTCATCACATATTAATTATTGCATTGCGTGCGTTATGGCAGAAATATTCTAAGCGTGAATGTAACCATACATAAAGCATATAGAATAATCATAAGCATAAAATACGCATCGCATGCAAAATAAAGCCTAGCACGCCCCTGTAGGATGATCACAAGCCCAAACCTATGCGACCCACTGAGCCCGCAGTGGATCTATGGTCAATCTAAGGGTAGGCCCTACACTATTACAAGATTTAATAACCCATTACATGCAATGGGCCTTGTAAGTCCTCTTTATCTTCTTGGGCTCTCCATCTTGGGCCTACACCGGGCTTCTTCTCCATGGATCCTCCGTGGGCCATCCGATGGCAACCTCCATGGGCCTCCAACACCTTGGGCTTGTCTTCTCTTGCAGCCGTTATTTACAAAAAGAAATAAAACCTCACCACTAATTCTACTCTCATTACATCATAAAATAAGAAACCCCAATTAAACATTTGGGGGGAGTACATTGGGAGGGAGAGAGAAAGCCTTATTATTCCAAGGCACTAGAAGAGATACAGAGAGGAAAATAAAAGAGGCACACAGGCCACAACCCAACAAATAAATGTAAATAAACCATACATGCGGTCTAGGGGCTTTGTGATCATCCTTTGTCAAATCAATTAACACAAATAGCACAAATACATATCCCACGTAAAATATGCTATACCAACATCCATGATAATCCATACCATAAAATAAATGCAGAAACTACATGTAAAATATCCACACCAAACATTGGATAATAGTGCAACCTATGCACAACGATTTTTGTTGGAAAAACCTTTTCCATAATTAACAAGGCAATATTAATTCTATGAAATATAAAATCTCAACCAAAATTAAAAATGCCCCAAGTTAATTAATTCAGAAAAATTCCCAGAATTATACAGAAAAATCAAATTTTCTGAAACACAAAAATCAACAATTCAAGAATATGCCCATTTATTCAAGAATTCCAAAATCCAACATTCGTGCAATATTAATACATGTTAAGATCTACTCATGCTCAAACCATAAAATAACCATGATGTCCAACATCATAAAACGCAGAAATTATTGCGAAATTTCACATATGAATTTTGATCATTGGTGCAACCATTGCAAAATTTAAATCTTGTTAGGAAACCCTTTCCTCATCAACCAAGCAATATTTATTTTAGGAAATTCCAAATCTCAAAAATAAATATTCTAAGTCAAAGGGTTTAGAATAATGCAGAAAATATCATAAAAATAATTCAGAAAAAACAGTTTTGAAAAACGAGCCAAAAACGGGAGAGAAACGGAAAACGGCACAGCCGGCCGGCCAGGCGCGTGCGCGCGCGCGCAGGCTCCTCTGCCTGCGCGCACACGCGCGCGCTGTCCGCGCACGCTGGGCGCGCTGGCCGGGCGCGCGCAGGCCCCTGCCTGCACGCGGGGCCAGCGTGCTGCTGCTGCCGGTTCGCCGTTTTTTACTCTTTTTCTATTTTTCATGCAATTTTTCTGAACCACAAGATAAATTAAACCCTAGAACATGTATAAACACATTCAAGAAAACCAAGATCCAAAATCCCATGCAAAATTAAATGCCAATAAATATCTACGATAAACATGCTATAAATGTAAATTAAAACACGTTTATCATGCTTAAACGCACATAGCACATAGAATTCTAGGCCTATACACCGAACCGTGCTCTGATACTACTGAAAGAAATCGGTGGATCGTCCCGGGAGATTAACGCGAATAGCGGAAGCGCGAAATAGTGCGTAATAAAATTACAAAGCATAATTAAATCGAATTTAAATCATGCATAATATACATAAACGAATCAAGGGGTGTGCCCTTGATTCTCCCGGGCGTTCGGTGTATCTCATGTTCAATAAAACACAACATGGAGGCCATAGAATTGAAACCGGAAAAACAAAATTAAAGAACCTACCCGGTTGTAGTTTTGTCTTCGTTTCGGCTACACGCATTGTTCCCCGTTTTGCACCAAGATCTCAAATAAGAGACCCTCTAAATCATCTCACTCGCTCCACCGGAAAGCAAACAACCCTTGTGCTAGCAAGAAATAATTTGGGGAGAAGAGACATCGATACACGCTATGAATTAACGCAATCAATGTCTCTTATGTTCTTAACTTGAATAAAATCAAGAAGAACAAAGTATAATTCTTGGAGATTAAGAAAAGGGGATCGACGAATTTTAGAGAGAGATGAGAGATGAGAGTTGTAGAGAATAGTAGGTGTAAGTGTGTGTTTTTTTAAGTATTTATAGGAGATGGAATTCCTATTCCTTCTCAAACTCTTCCAAAGAGACACACTTTGACTAGGATTTTGACCTAGTCAAATCCTAGTCAAATTAGGCTTTGATTAAGTCAAATTAATCATGGCCCTTCATCTCATCATTCTCTAGATCAAATCTTGTCCATCCATTTTGATGGGCTTTATGGAATGGGCCTATTTAATTCTAAATTAAATATTCCCATGGACTTTATATTAAAATCCTATTTAATATACTAAGCCCATTAATTAATGGAATGGACTTTATTTAATTCCAAATTAAATAGTCCATGGACTTTATATTAAATCCTATTTAATACCAAGCCCATTAATTTATTCCATAGAATGGGATTATTTAATTCTAAATTAAATAGTCCCATGGACTTTATATTAAATCCTATTTAATATACTAAGCCCATTAATTAATTAATGGAATGGACTTTATTTAATTCCAAATTAAATAGTCCATGGACTTTATATTAAATCCTATTTAATACCAAGCCCATTAATTAATTAATTCACCCTTTTAATCTAATTAAAAGGAAAGCCCATGCTTTGTAAAATTCATAAATCTAATTTATGAACTCAAGCCCGATTATTCCAAATAATACATCGAGGCTTGTATCTCCAAGAAGTATAATTTAATTCCATTAAATTAAACCTTCTCCCGGAATTAATTCCAAATTAATTCCCTTTCATTTGGTGTAGCGGGTGTGACTCTTTAGGTTCACTTTTCAGCTAGACTTGGACCTACTTTTCATTATTTCATAACTAAAGTAGTCCGTTACCATGGGTGGCCATCTAGCAACGGTCCATGGCACTAGAGACTAGGTGAATTTATGGTGTGAACATTTAGGCTCCGAGTTATACGCAGGTGCGGTCCTACCGACGCTCGATACGTACGGGTACGGTCCTACTGTCGCCTGTCTCCCGGCCTTTAGTTTAGGGGTCGGTTCCCATCGTTGACTAGGCAACTATGCATAATGCTCGAGATAGGTTTAACTCGACGTAGGAAATCCTTTCCCACTACATCAAGTGCTATGGCCATAGACTTTGTGAGTCTAAACCATCTCCGAGCGCATAGGAGATCTTGCTGTCATATCCTTTGACAGGGGACAGATCCTATCTTGGAATTCACCGTTCTTACATACTCCGACTCACTGGACGAGGCTTATGATGACCATGTGATATAATCGGTCAAATTTCACCATATCCAAGATACAGCCTTAGTATGTAGGGGACTGCCGTGATCCTCAAGTCCGAGGACTAATCCCGTACTATCAGAACCGGGAATACGAGTCATACCGACCAAGCCCGAGTAGCTTCTATATGACGATTCCCGCGAGTCACCTCAGTCGGCCGCTCCCCAGCAGGCCGACCCACTAACACTGCTTAGACGATCCTTGTCACCCGTCGATGAAACACGACAGCAGATGCTTAGTGCAAGTCTCAAATGGATTCTCGATGCCCTTTCTCGAGATTCCTTTGACTTGGAGTATTTCAGACTGATTCGGCGAAACTGATTTCATGAACCTACCTCCAAGCGTAGTTCCAATTTCCCGAAACGTTATTTCAGTCTGTGGGCATTTGTTGTGACATCATAACGATGCAAGCAGTAAGTACAACAAACTCATGCCTATGAATCCTTACTGCATTCATTAACATAATATTACTTGTTCACAGATTGACGAATGGTTCTCAGAACAGCCAATACCATTGACTTTCTGGTCACCTATTCTAACAATAACATCATTCAATTTTAATTATTTAACCAAATTAAAAAAATTAATAATTTTTTATTTATATAAATTATTATTATTGAAAACATAAAAAACTTAAATAATAAATAATTTAGGAACGGTATTTTGAGTGGTTAGGGATTGCCTAAAATATCGAATGAACCGTTCCAAACCTGGATCGCACAATCTTGATGACCGTTCCATAATGCATTTCAAATAAAGGACAAAATCGTGCCTAAGTGTACCCCAAAGTTAATCATTGTTGCTCCAAATACACATTCTATAACTGTGCCAATAATGCATTCCAAATAAAGATCAACATCGTTCCTAAGGACATTCCAAAGTTGGTTTCAACTAGAGTTCCACATACAGTTCCAATATCTATCACTCGAATAAAAACAACCCGTTCGAAAATGAATACCAAGAATAGTGGAAAAATGCATCTTTCATACATAAAAATTAATGCAAATCAAGTTGCAAATCCCATTCCAAATTATGTCAAAAAATAATATAATCTAACCATTCCAAATAATAATTGGGTGATCTAAATGCACAAATTACATATTCACACAATTTAGCATAATCAGGAACAATATTTAGCATGTGCGTCAAAAATTGTGCCAAAATAGCACGGTCACTGCGTAACCGTTCCTCAATATGAGCAACTCTATGAATTACGACAGAAGGTCTCCCCTTCCATTATTGTTCCAAATTTCGATCCAGGTTCATCCAACGAGTTTATTTTTTAGTTTCAAATTAAAAAAATAAAACGAGAACAATTCTCACATTTTTTTTTATAGTGTGAGTTAGTTGGATTGAAAAAGATCTAATAAAAGATTTTAAGTGAGCTTTCAGCCGGAGGTGAGGTCGTGTGAGTCATATGTGATAGAATTGTTTAAATGAAAGAAAAACACATGGAAATTCATACTATCTGCTGACCTCATGGGATTACTAAACTGAGTGTGCCAAGAGGGTTTTATGGGTGAGAGAGAAATCCGGGGGAGGATCAGGGTAGGCTAGTCAATGAGTAAATAATACTCAAACCCAAGATTATACTCATCTATTTGTTATAATTGGTGATCAGAAAATCAATTGAATTGGCAATTTTGGGAACTATTTAAGTAGTCTTTATTAATTAAAGTGATATTTTCTTGGTGGATATGATAAGTTTTCATACTTGGAATATATATCTATTGTGCTTACCAATTATGTTAAATGACGCTTTAATACGCTTTAACATCACAACAGATCCCACAGACTAATTGGATAACCCATATAGATGGGCGCGCATTGGATGACTACTATGAACCAACTTCTGAGGGTTGCTCTAAAATGTTTCAAGTCGAGGACCTTGATAGTTTATTGGATGAGTGTCGTGTTTAATCGACAATAGACGTTGGACGTCTATACGATTTTAGTGGGTTGGTTGGCTGGTTGTCGAACTAATTGAACTAACTCGTGATGAATCGTTATATGGAATCCTTGGAGGCTTGGTCGGTATGTGTGGAATTCTCCAGCTCCGATAGTATGGGAGTAATTCTCAGACTTGAGGAACCATAAAAAATCACATACACGCAATGGTTGTATCTTGGATTTGACGAGAGGTGATCATATCACGGACATGATCATTATAAGCGTTGTCCAGTTAAGCAGAATATGTAGTAAGGAGGATGGGTTCCAAGAAGAGGATCCGTCCAATGTCAGTATGTGACAGCGGTATCTCTGATGCACTCAGAGACGTGTTCATGCTCTTAGAACCTGTGGCCACAGTGATTGACGAATAGGAAATGGTTTTCCATATCGAACAATGGAGCGAGCATAGTCTGGAGATAAGCATAGATGCCTAGTCTAGGATGAAAACCGACGCCTTAATCCATGCCCTAGACTAGACTGGAAAACAGTAGATGGAAGGACCATACAGGTTATAGAACTCGGGAGCCTAAATATTCACGCCAACATTCACCTAGTCCCTAGTGCCATGAACCGTTGCTAGACGCAACCTAGAGTAACGGGCGTTCTTGATCAATGGTTAATCATGATTGATCAATTAAATTATATTTATTTGATCAATTGTGTTGACACAAGCCCAAGTATAACTGAGGGTGAACCTAAAGAGTAACACACCAATCACCGAGGTGGTGGAGGAATTAATTTAAAATTAATTTCGAAAGATGGGGATTCATTTAATTGGATTAAATTAATTCCAAAGAGTATAAATAGTTGGATTTTTTAACGTGGGATAGTCCATTGGATGGATAACCCAAGATTAAATTATTTGGATAAATTTAATTGGGCTTTCTTTAATTAATAAATTGAATTTGTTAATTAAAAGAGTGTGTGCTTATGTCTCTAATTGGATTAGATGACACAGGAACATGTTTAGTTGGGTTTTAAATTAAATTAGATTTATTAAAATCGCTTGGACTTTAGGGCACATTTTTAATTTATTTGAAACGAGGCCCATTCCACTAACATGGGGCCCAAAGGGCTGAGTTGGCTTCCATGTAAGTAAAGGAGGAGTTGGACTTCTCCCTACATGGAAAGAGGAGTTGACCGGGGTGTGCTTTTAAAAAGCACAACTAGCCACAAAAACATGCTCTTCTATATGGTATGATTTGCACCATACCAAATGGAAGCTTTCTTGATTGGAGGGATGGAGTTTGAATAACTATGTTCATTCTTGCTCTCCCTCCAACACAATTCCAAGGAAGACGGAATTCCCTCTCCTCTCTACCACATTCTCGTCCTCTCCTCTCTCTCCCACTCTCCCTCTCTCGCTTCTTCGTTGATCTTGGATCAAGTGAAGAGCAACTATGAATCAAAAGATACACTAATCTATAGTGTTTTCTTTGATTCTTTCTTCCTAGGCCTAGCCTTTTGTAGCAAGAAGACTTGGAATTTATTAATCGGCTCCCATTTTTCGACCAGACATCTATGTATATAAACCCAATTATGTTTCTCCATTAATCAATATAGGAAATCCACTTTTCTATTTGATCGTCTATTGTGGCCATAGTCTTTCCGGAGATCAACATACATTAGAGCATATAGAAAACTACTATCATCTCATGATGGTCATAGATCCTATTTTGGAACTCACTAGCTTCTGTATGTTTTTTACGGCACTAGAACTGGGCTTATTATGGCCATGTTAAAGAAGAGACACATTTTCAAAGTGTTAGAATAGGTGACCATGTAAGCCAATTTTGGCGGGTATATGTAACCTATGTCTAGACAATTATAGGTGTTTTGATAAATCATTAATGAATAAAGAAGTGAATTTTCATTTGGCATTACTTTGTTTGTGTTCACTTGCACCTATTTTTCCATATCTGTTCACTACGCAAACAGAGCCCACGGACTGAGATTCGATTTCGGGGACTGGGACTACGCTTGGAGGTAGGTCCATGAAATCAGTCTTCCCGAATCAGTCCGGAAATCTCCAAGTCAAGGAATCCCGAAAATGGGTACCGGGATTCCATTTGAGACTTGCACTAAGCATCTGCTGTCGTGTTTCATCGACGGGTGACGAGGATCGTCTAAGCAGTGTTAGTGGGTTAGCCTGCTAGGACGCAGCTGACTGAGGTGACTCGCGGGAACCGTCTTACGGAGGACCTTGAGTATGGTCTGCTAGGTATGACGTGTATTCCCGGTTCCAACGGTACAGGTAAAGTCCTTTGACTTGAGGAATTACTGAGTTTACCTGTACATCAGGATTGTATCTTAGATATGGTGAGAGATTGCCAGAATTCCATTTGGTAGTCATAAGCCATGTCTAGTGCAGTTCTGATGTACAAAGTGACAGTAGTTTCCAAGAAAGGATCTGTCTCCTGTCAATAGGTTTTGACAGTTGAGTCTCATGTATGCTCTAGGTCTTGTCCCTAAAAACTGTGGCCACAGTGACTGAACAGAAGGGAAGGGTTCCCTCGCGGCGTTTAGTGTGGGCAGACCGACACTTAGGTCCAAAATGGGTACCTGCATTTTCCGTGCCTTAGACTCTAAGTGTTGAGACCGTAGACAGAAGGACAAGCGTACTGTTAGAGCCTAAATGTTCATCCCTGAATATTTCACCTAGTCTCTAGTGCCATGGACCGTTGCTAGATGGCCACCCATGGTAACGGACGGGTTCTAGGAACCCGACCAAGTCTAGCTGAATGGTGAACCTAAAGAGTCACACACTATCCACACACAATTAAATATTTAATTTGGAATTAAATATTGGAGTGAAGGAATGATTAAATTAGATTTAATCGGACCTTTATTTTTCTTGGAGAAATAATTCTTTCTATTTGATAGAAGGAATTAAATTGATAAATTGGATTTATCAAAAGGATTTATTTAATGGGCTTAAATAATATTTATATTTATTTTAGCCTCTTGGAAATATTTAAATAGGTTTTTAAATATTTCCATTAAATTAAATTAAATCAACGGTTGAGATTAATGGGAGAGATGGATGGCTAGGATCGTTTTGACTAGGTCAAAACACTAGTTTGACTAGGACTTTGACTAGGTCAAAATCCTAATCAAATTAGAGTTCTTGAAAGAGGAGTTTAAAGAGGATTAAACTCCTCTTCTATATAAACCCCTAGCATCCTACAATTTACATGATGATGAAACTCCAACACACACACACAACACACACACACGGTTTCTCTCTCTCTCCCATCTCTCTCGTCCGCCCCTCTCTCTCTCAAGAAAATAGTTTTTCTTGATTCTTTTGTTCTTGGAACATTAGAATCTTGATGAATCAATACCATTAATTGATAATGTGTTATTGATTCATCCACTCCAAATTATACACTTGTTCGTTGCTAGCACGACGTGCAAGATACGTGGGTGGATCGTGTGTCACGAATTAGAGGGTCTCAAAGACGAGATCTTGGTGCAAAACGGGGAACAACGCGTGTAGCCGTTGAAGACGAAAACGACAACGGGTAGGTCTCGTTTTAAATTTTCGTCCCTCTTTAATTTTCAACCCTATGGCCTCCATGATTTATTTTATGTTATACGTTCATGAGATACACCGAATGCCCGGGAAAATTTCAAAGGCACACCTTTGAAACGTGTTTTAATTTAAAAGCATGTTTAAATTCCGTTTTAATTTTTTAATTATACCGCGCTTCCGCATTCGCGCTTTTCCCGGGACGATCCACATAATCTTTCAGTGGTATCAGAGCCCGGTTCGGTGTATAGGCCTAGGGTTTACGTGCGTTTTAAAGCATGAAACGTGAAATAGCATGTTGTAATTAAATCTTGAATTTCTTGATTCTTGAAGCATGTTATTTTATTGCTTTTAATTCGTGTGAATTGCTGAATATTGGTATTTTCTGTTTTTCTTGGGAATCGGGATGGGAATTAATCTGAAAAACGAGAAAACGTCACAGCCGGCCAGCCGGGAAGGTTGGCCGCGCGCAGCCGAGCGCTGCCGGCAGGGCAGACGCGCGCAGGCATGGGAAGCCTGCGCGCGCGCGCGCTGCCGGCCGCGCAGGGGCAGCGCGCAGCCGGGTTGGCTGCGCGCGGGCGTGCGCGCATGGAAACGCCTCCAGGCGCGCGCGCGGGCAGACAGAGGTGTCTGCGCGCGCGCGCAAGGCTGGCGGGCGGAGGAGCCCGCGCGCGGACGGGCATCAGGCGCGCCGCCAGGCGCGCGCGCACGCAGACGGAGGCGTCTGCGCGCGCGCTCTGCGTACGACGCAGGGACGCGGCCGGTGGCCAGCAGGCCAGCGCGCGCGCACAGGCAAAGGAGCCTGCGCGCGCGTCGGCCTGCCGATGCGCCAGGCCGCGCAGACTGATGCCGGCCAGGCGCGCGCGCACACAGGCAGGGGCCTGCGCGCGCGCGCCCGGCAAGGCGGTGCCTGCGCGCGCGCAGAGGCGGTAGGCAGGGCCTGCTGCCCTGCGCGCCCGGCGGCCGACTGCTGCAGGCGGCGGCGGCCGGTGGCTCCTTGGCTAGGGTTTTGAAACCCTAGTGTAATTTTATTTTTTAAAATTTATTTTCAGTTTTAATTTTAAATTAATTCTGAAAAATTCGTTTTTTGGGTTCAATTTTTCCTAAATTCCTAATGACATTATTTTAGGAGTAAAATAAATGGATTTGGAATCCCGGGGTTATTTTACTTAAAATAATGAGGAAAGGTTTTCCTAAAACGAAAAATTTTACATTGCCAATATTTATATTTTATTTTCACACGTTACGCACATGTTCATTTTATTTTCATCTTGGATTGATGTGATTGGAAATCATGTGTTGTTGGAATATTATGATTATGTGATTGGATCATGTAATTATGTGTGTTGGATGGAAATGGATGATCACGAGCCCTAGACCGAATGTATGGTTTAATTTACTGTTGGGCCTGTGTGCCTCTTTAAACTGCTTTCTCCTTCTCTCTTTCTAGTGCCTTGGAATAATAAGGCTTTCTACCTCCCTCCTTATGTACTCCCCCCGGGTTTTCGCTGGGGTTTCTAATTTTTAATATGTAATGAGAGTAGACTAGGAGTGAGGTTTCCATTTTTGTAATTGGTGGAGAAGAAGGAAGGACCACATGGAGAGCACAGACCGGAGGTCCCTTGGCGTTTTCCATGAAGTGAAGAAAGAGAAAAAAGAGACCAAGGCCCATCAGAATGATGATTGGGTTACTATTATTGTAATAGTATAGGACCAACCCTAGATTGACCATAGATCCACTGCGGGGCTCAGTGGATCGCATAGGATTCGGGCTTGTGATCATCCAACAGGGGCGTGCTAGGCTTTAATTTTGCATGTGGTTATTGTGATGGATGAATGGGTTTTATTTATCATGTATAACTGCTATGGATGAATTTCATTTATGCATTTTTTTGGATGAATGTATGGATATAGTATGAGATCTCGGTCATTATTACTCTCACATTGGTTGGACCAATGTTAAAATATTAGACCCTAGATAAAGTGGACATGAACTCTAGGAGTTCGTCCATGCCTTCCAATCCGTGGCATAGTGAGGAAGCTGTCTTAGGTCAATAGCGTGGTCTCACGAGTCGTGGCACGTTATTGTACTTAAAAGAAGCTGCACTATGTCATGAACGAAAAATGGGCTGCTGCTACCTGTCTCACGAGTCGTGGGGGTACTAGTGGGTCCATGGCTCGGTCGATTGGGTCGGGTCTAACGCCTAATTAGCATGATTCGCTTGGAGTCCTCGGGATCATGCAAAAGGGTGAGGCAATAATCTTGGGAATCTCGTGGAACGAGAATGGTATGGAATACCTCCCACAGGATCTTTTTCCATGCGAATCGTAAAAGCGGGGTATGGGAAAAAATCGCTGTGGATCCCAAGCCCACTAGGAAAGGATTTCCCAAAAACTACGTTTGAGAGTACCGTGTTTTCGTATAAATAGTGGGAGGATTAAATGACTAAAGACCAAGCATTTAATTATTTTTATCAAACCACCGTCTTTACTTTCTGCTGATCGCGCGTTGTTTTTCTACATGTAGATTTTTAAAATGTCTAAGAACCCACTTTCAACCATTCTTGAGATAAACAAATTTAATGGAACCAACTACAACGACTGGTTGCGCAATCTCAGGATAGTCCTGGATTATGAGAACCAAGGCTACGTCATGGACGAGCCTCTCTCTAGGACCTTACCGGAAGGATCCACGCCAGAGGAACGTGAGACGTTCGAGACTTGGCATAAGGATAACCGGAAGGTTCGTAGCATCATACTTGCTTCGATGACCAATGAGATTCAGAAGCAATATGAAAGGCTAGACGATGTCCCTTCCATAATGGCTCGCCTTAAGGATTGCTATGCAGTCCCGGACCGGCATACTAGGTATGTCGCAACCAAGGCGTTCTTTGGAACTAAAATGACAGAAGGATCCTCTGTACAAGAGCATGGGGTTAAAATGCTTACCCTAGTGGAAAAGCTCGAGGACCTAAAGGCAGGTCTCGATAACGAAACGTACATAGATGTGATCCTTCAGTCACTCCCACCCTCCTTTGATCAATTTATTTGTCAACTACAACATGAATGCACTTGAGAAGGGTATTCATGAGTTGATCAATATGTTGGTGCAATACGAGGCAACGACTAAGAAGTCCACGCCTTCGGTATTGTTTGGAGGTGCTTCTACTTCCAAGACGAAAGGCAAGGGTGCCGGACGTTGGAAAAGGAAGAAAGGGAAGGGAAAGGTAGTCATAGCAGCTACGAACACTCAGAGTGTTCCCATTGCCAAAGAGGGGAAAGGCAAAGGTAAGGGAAAGGTTGTCTCCAAGCAACAGTCAAAGGCATATGACATATGTATCAAACTGCCGTGAGAAAGGGCATTGGAAGAGAGAGTGCCCCAAACTCTTCTCAAACCAAGGTATATTTGTGATTGAGGTTAACATGGTCACTAATTCTGCCTCTTGGGTATTGGATACCGGCTGTGGAGCTCACATTTGCAATGATCTGCAGGTGTTGAAAGAAGCAGAAAAACTAAGTAGCGGGGACATGATCCTGAAGCTCGGAAATGGCAAGGCCATCTCGGTAGAAGCAGTAGGATCCGCCACTTTAGTTATTAGTGATACCATTAGCATAGAATTAGAGCAAGTTTATTTTGTACCCAGTATGATTAAAAACATCATTTCCATTCCATTGTTAGACAATAATGGTTATGAGTTTAAAATCAATAAAAATTGCTTTTATTTGATGAGGTGTGGAATTGCTCATCTACTTGGTACATTACATAATGGGCTCTATATCTTGCAACAAACGAATTTCGTTCTTAACGCTCAACACAAACGGAAATTAGATAATAACGGGAACGCACGTCTGTGGCACGCTAGGCTAGGTCACATATCCCAAGATAGGATGAAAAAGGTTGGTAGACTCAAAGAACCTAGAGGTTGGGAAACTTGAGTGATCTACCAACTTGTGAATCTTGTCTAAGAGGGAAAATGACCAAGAAGCCCTTTGTAGGACAAAGCAGGCTTTGCCACAGGTCTGTTGGACTTGGTCCATACAGACGTGTGTGGACCACTAAGGACGCAGGCCCGAGGTGGGTTCTCCTACTTCATAACCTTCACCGATGATCATTCACGGTATGGTTATGTTTACTTGATGAGGTACAAGTCTGAAGCTCTTGAGAGGTTTAAAGAATTCAGACTTGAAGTGGAGAATCAAACCAACTGCAAAATTAAAGTCCTACGGTCAGACCGAGGCGGTGAATACCTTAGTGCCGAATTCCTAGATTATCTAAAGGAACATGGTATAATATCAGAATGGACACCTCTCGGAACACCACAGTTAAATGGCGTCTCTGAAAGGAGGAACCGAACCCTGTTGGACATGGTTCGTTCCATGATGAGTTTTACCAAATTGCCCCTATCGTTTTGGGGTTATGCATTAGAAACGGCAGCCAAGTTATTGAATTTGGCGCCTACTAGTGTAGTGACCCAAACGCCATATGAGATATGGCACGGCAAGCCTGCATCCTACAACTACTTGAAAGTGTGGGGTAGCCCCGCATACGTCAAGAGGTTAGTGGGAGATAAGCTAGAATCCAGGTCTAGCCTATGCAGGTTCGTTGGATACCCTAAAGAAACTGCGGGTTATTACTTTTATGACCCTTTGGAACAAAAGGTATTTGTTTCAAGGAATGCAGTATTCTTGGAGCAAGGCTTCCCGGAGGATATCCAACCTGATGAGCTGATCCTTGAGGAATCAAGTGATGGAACTCAGCCATCAGAAACAGTCGCGGAAACCTCACCTAGAGGATTCAGGATAGACACTAGGAGGACTAACCTACCTAGAGAAGTCCAACATGCTAGGCATGAAGGACAACCTCAAGGGAGGCCAGCCCCGGCCCCTGAACCGCCGGCTCCGATACAGTCAGCGCCCACAGTTTACCACTAACGTTCCCGTTCTCCGAAGGTCCACTAGAGAATCCAGACCTCCAGTGAGATATGGATTTCTAGGTGCGACCGATCTTCTGGATAACGATCCTAAGACATACGGGGAAGCGATGTCAGACATCGACTCTGGGAAATGGCTTGAGGCCATGAAAACCGAAATGGACTCCATGAGCGAGAACCAAGTTTGGAGACTTGTAGATCCACCGAAAGGTGTTAAGCCAGTGGGCTGTAAGTGGGTCTACAAGCGCAAACTCGGCGTTGATGGAGAGGTTACTACCTTCAAGGCTAGGCTTGTAGCTAAGGGATACACTCAACGACCCGGGGTCGATTTTGAGGATACCTACTCGCCAGTAGCCATGGCTAAATCCATTCGGATCCTGCTTGCCATAGCAGCATGGTATGACTATGAAAATATGGCAGATGGACGTGAAAACGGCCTTCCTCAACGGTTTCGTTGAAGAAGAGATCTATATGGATCAGCCGGAGGGTTTCACGGTCGCTGGAGAAGAACAGAAGGTCTGTCGTCTCCAGAAGTCCATCTATGGCCTCAAACAAGCTTCCCGGAGTTGGAACATTCGATTTGATGAAGTAATACGGGGTTATGACTTCATCAAAAACGAATCCGACCCTTGTGTATACAAGAAGGTCAGTGGGAGCTCCATAGTGTTCCTAGTGCTTTACGTGGATGACATTCTGCTCATTGGAAATGACGTCAGAATGTTAGGAAACACGAAAGCATGGCTGTCAACCAAGTTTTCCATGAAGGACTTGGGTGAAGCATCCTAATCCTAGGCATCCAGATTGTCAGGGACAGATCTAAAAGGATGTTAGGGCTCACCCAAAACTCGTATATGGAGAAAGTCCTAAAGAGATATCGAATGGACAACTCCAAACGAGGGTTCCTTCCTATGAGGCATGGGATCAAGTTGTCCAAGAAACAGTCCCCGCAGACTGATGAGGAACTTGAAAAGATGAAAGTCATCCCCTATGCTTCTGCCGTAGGTAGCATCCAATATGCGGTCCACTGCACCAGGCCTGACATTGCAATACGCTTTGAGCGTGACTAGCAGATATCAGTCCTGTGCAGGAGAGGCACATTGGAATGCAGTTAAGGGCATCCTTAAGTACCTAAGGAGGACTAAGGAAATGTTCTTAGTCTATGGCAATGGAAAACTAATTCTGGAAGGCTTTAGCGACGCCAGCTTCCAGTCTGATGACGATGATGCCAAGTCTCAATCGGGGTATGTATTCAAGCTCAACGGAGGAGTAGTGGCTTGGAAAAGTTCCAAGCAAGCAACCACTGCTGACTCCACCACTGAGGCTGAATACATAGCAGCTTCAGAAGCTGCCAAGGAAGCGGTTTTGGATGAGAAACTACATCCAAGAGTTGGGTGTGGTGCCTAGCATCGCCGAGCCCGTTGTCATCTTCTATGATAACAACGGTGCAATAGCGCAAGCGAAGGAACCGAGATCTCAACCACCGTTCCAAAACACATTCTTAGACGCTACCATCTTCTTAGAGAAATGGTAGGAAGAGGTGACGTTCGGATGGACCGAGTCAACTCAGCAGACAACACAGCAGACCCGCTGACAAAGCCTATGTCGCAAAGTGCTCATACGCAACATCTTGAGAAGATGGGGATTAGGCATATGGGTGATTGGCTTTAAAGGTCAAGTGGGAGATTGTTAGAATAGGTGACCATGTAAGCCAATTTTGGCGGGTATATGTAACCTATATGTCTAGACAATTATAGGTGTTTTGATAAATCATTAATGAATAAAGAAGTGAATTTCATTTGGCATTACTTTGTTTGTGTTCACTTGCACCTATTTTTCCATATCTGTTCACTACGCAAACAGAGCCCACGGACTGAGATTCGATTTCGGGGACTGGGACTACGCTTGGAGGTAGGTCCATGAAATCAGTCTTCCCGAATCAGTCCGGAAATCTCCAAGTCAAGGAATCCCGAAAATGGGTACCGGGATTCCATTTGAGACTTGCACTAAGCATCTGCTGTCGTGTTTCATCGACGGGTGACGAGGATCGTCTAAGCAGTGTTAGTGGGTTAGCCTGCTAGGACACAACTGACTGAGGTGACTCGCGGGAACCGTCTTACGGAGGACCTTGAGTATGGTCTGCTAGGTATGACGTGTATTCCCGGTTCCAACGGTACAGGTAAAGTCCTTTGACTTGAGGAATTACTGAGTTTAATTGTACATCAGGATTGTATCTTAGATATGGTGAGAGATTGCCAGAATTCCATTTGGTAGTCATAAGCCATGTCTAGTGCAGTTCTGATGTACAAAGTGACAGTAGTTTCCAAGAAAGGATCTGTCTCCTGTCAATAGGTTTTGACAGTTGAGTCTCATGTATGCTCTAGGTCTTATCCCTAAAAACTGTGGCCACAGTGACTGAACAGAAGGGAAGGGTTCCCTCGCGGCGTTTAGTGTGGGCAGACCGACACTTAGGTCCAAAATGGGTACCTGCATTTTCCGTGCCTTAGACTCTAAGTGTTGAGACCGTAGACAGAAGGACAAGCGTATTGTTAGAGCCTAAATGTTCATCCCTGAATATTTCACCTAGTCTCTAGTGCCATGGACCGTTGCTAGATGGCCACCCATGGTAACGGACGGGTTCTAGGAACCCGACCAAGTCTAGCTGAATGGTGAACCTAAAGAGTCACACACTATCCACACACAATTAAATATTTAATTTGGAATTAAATATTGGAGTGAAGGAATGATTAAATTAGATTTAATCGGACCTTTATTTTTCTTGGAGAAATAATTCTTTCTATTTGATAGAAGGAATTAAATTGATAAATTGGATTTATCAAAAGGATTTATTTAATGGGCTTAAATAATATTTATATTTATTTTAGCCTCTTGGAAATATTTAAATAGGTTTTAAATATTTCCATTAAATTAAATTAAATCAACGGTTGAGATTAATGGGAGAGATGGATGGCTAGGATCGTTTTTGACTAGGTCAAAACACTAGTTTGACTAGGACTTTGACTAGGTCAAAATCCTAATCAAATTAGAGTTCTTGAAAGAGGAGTTTAAAGAGGATTAAACTCCTCTTCTATATAAACCCCTAGCATCCTACAATTTACATGATGATGAAACTCCAACACACACACACAACACACACACACGGTTTCTCTCTCTCTCCCATCTCTCTCGTCCGCCCCTCTCTCTCTCAAGAAAATAGTTTTTCTTGATTCTTTTGTTCTTGGAACATTAGAATCTTGATGAATCAATACCATTAATTGATAATGTGTTATTGATTCATCCACTCCAAAATTATACACTTGTTCGTTGCTAGCACGACGTGCAAGATACGTGGGTGGATCGTGTGTCACGAATTAGAGGGTCTCAAAGACGAGATCTTGGTGCAAAACGGGGAACAACGCGTGTAGCCGTTGAAGACGAAAACGACAACGGGTAGGTCTCGTTTTAAATTTTCGTCCCTCTTTAATTTTCAACCCTATGGCCTCCATGATTTATTTTATGTTATACGTTCATGAGATACACCGAATGCCCGGGAAAATTTCAAAGGCACACCCTTTGAAACGTGTTTTAATTTAAAAGCATGTTTAAAATTCCGTTTTAATTTTTTTAATTATACCGCGCTTCCGCATTCGCGCTTTTCCCAGGACGATCCACATAATCTTTCACAAAGACCTAGGTATTGTCGCCCCACGTATGAGACCATTGTGGCTCCTCAAGTCAAGGACTAAATCTTTTACTATCAGGAATTCAAGTCATACAGACAACGCTCGGTCAGCCGCCCACTAAAAATCCATAGACACCACACATTTGTTGTCAATGAAACTTGACACCTATCAAATGGATGCATTACTAAGTGCAAGTATGTATAGAACCTTCGATGCCTATTCTCGATTGCTCTCTACTGAACATGTTAGACCATCCATAGAAGTTGGTTTTATAGTCGCCATCATATGCGCGAGCCAACCTCATTGCTTATGTGAAACATTTAGCGGATCGGCCCGGGAGATGAACGCAAATAGCGGAAGCGCGAAAGATTGCATAATAAAATTGTAAAGCATAATTAAATGGAATTTCAAGCATGCATTACATACATAACCGAATCAAGGGGTGTGCCCTTGATTCTCCCCGGTGTTCGGTGTATCTCATGTTCAATTAAAACACAACATGGAGGCCATAGAATTTAAACCAAAAACCATAATTAAAGAACCTACCCGGTTTGTAGTTTTGTCTTCGTTCGGCTACATGTATTGTTTCCCGTTTATGCACCAAAATCTCAAAGAAGAGACCCTCTAAATCATCTCACTCGCTACACCGGAAAGCAACGAACCCTTTTGCTAGCAAGAAATCGTTTGGGGAGAAGAGACATACATCGATACATGCTATCAATTAACGCAATCGACGCCTCTTATGTTCTAGCTTGAATAAATCAAGAAGAACAAAGTAGGAATCCTGGAGAGTGTGGAAGGGAGATGGACGATTTTTGAGAGCGAGATGAGAGATGAGAGTTGTAGAGATTAGTAGGTGTATGTGTGTGTTTTTTGGAGTATATATAGAAAAACCTATTTCTTATTCCTACTCAACCTCTTCTAAAGAGGCACACTTGACTAGGATTTTGACCTAGTCAAATCCTAGTCAAACTAAGCTTCGATTAAGTCAAATTAATCATGACCCTTCATCTCATCAATCTCTAGGTTGAATCTTGTCCATCCATTTTGATGGGCTTTATGGAATGGGTCTATTTAATTCTAAATTAAATAGTCCTTTGGACTTTATATTAAATCCTATTTAATATGCCAAGCCCATTAATTAATTCACCCTTTTAATCTAATTAAAAGTGAAGCCCATGCTTTATAAAATTCATGAATCTAATTTATGAACTCAAGCCCGATTATTCCAAATAATCCATCGAGGCTTGAATATCCAAGAAGTACAGTTTAATCTCATTAAATTAAACCTTCTCCCGGAATTAATTCTAAATTAATTCTCTTTCATTTGGTGTAGTGGGTGTGACTCTTTAGGTTCACCTTTCAGTTAGACTTGGACCTATTTCTTGTTATTTCATAACCAAGTAGTCTGTCACCATGGGTGGCCATCTAGCAACGGTCCATGGCACTAGAGACTAGGTGAATATGTGGTGTGAACATTTAGGCTCCAAGTTACATGCAGGTACGGTCCTACCGTCGCCCATTACATACAGGTATGGTCCTACTGTCGCTTGTCTCCCAGCCTTAGTCTAGGGCATGGAATTAGGATGTCGGTTCCCATCCTTGACTTAGGCATCTATGCTTTAACCTTGAGATACGTTTAACTCGATGTAGGAAATCCTTTCCCACTCAATCAAGTGATATGACCATAGACTTTATGAGTCTAAACCATCTCAGAGCGCATAGGAGATCTCGCTGTCATATTCTTTGACAGGGGACAGATCCTATCTTGTAATCCACCGTCCTCACATACTCCGACTGCACTGGACAAGGCTTATGATAACCATGTCATACTACACGGTCACCTCTCACCAGATCCAAGATATAGCCTTAGTATGTAAGCGACTGTCGTGATTCCTCAAGTCCGAGGACTAATCCCATACTATCGAAATCGGGAATACGAGTCATACTGACTAAGCCCGTGTGGCTTCCATATGATGATTCCCATCAGTAACCTGAGTCAGCAGCCACCTAGCTAGCTGACCCACTAACACTGCACGGACAAGCCTCGTTACTTGTCGATGAAATGTGACTGCAGATGCTTAGTGCAAGTCTCAAATGGATTCTCGATGCCCTGTCTCGAAACTGATTTCATGAACCTACCATCCGATGCGCAGTTCCAGTTTCCCGAAATGTTATTTCAATCTGTGGGCGTTTGTTGTGACATCGAAATAATGCTAGCAGTAAGTACAACAAACTCATGCCTATGATGAATCCCTACTACATTCATTTACATAATATTACTTGTTCAAAGATTGATGAATGATTCTCAGAACAGCCAACCACGTTGACTTTCTGGTCACCTATTCTAACAATCTCCCACTTGACCATTAAGTCAATTACCTACTTTGTTCAGAATCCTCTGAGCATGAGTACTCTACGATACCGACTAAGGTATCGTGAGTCCGCTTATATTTCCTTGCCGAAGCCATACGGTTTAACTGTGTTACCTCAATCCATCATCGCCTCCTAGAAATGGTGGTTGTCTAAGAATATTTTCATGGATCTTGTGATGAGATCTCGTGCCAATACTATTGCCATAGCCTGGTTGTCTGCCATAATGGGCGAACATGGCTTGGCCGTGCTAGGCACCACGTCCATCCTATGGACGCGGTCTTCATCCATGACCACTATCCAATGCAATCGTCATTGGGCCTGACTGCATACCTTCCAGACTAACCGTTTTTTCACTATGCTCTGACAGCTAGTATCGCTTTAGCCTTCCAAAACAACTCTCCGTAGATGGTGCATCGAGAACACATCTTTAGTCCTTATTCAGGTACTAAGGATTGTTCTTGATTGCTGTCTTCAACCCCTTAGTGCATTACCGATTTCTGTTGAGTCATGCAAGAAGCACACTCAACATTGGTTCCTATGCACCGAATGAACATATCGTATGTTTGCCTAGGGTTAAGACGTAGGGGATACACAACATCCAAGCCTTCTCCTTAGTCCACCGTGACTAAGTCTTGAATGGCTTATTGCTTTATTCATAGTATCTAAGCTTTCTCATCAGTCTTATCATGATTGAGTCTCGAACAACTTGTCCCTCTACATATTTGAGTTTTGTCATCAGTCTACCATGACTAAGTCTTTAAAAAGCTCGATTCATGATATATATGTGCGAACCCTAAAATGTCATGGAGAATTCTCGTGAGTTACGACTGTGTTTTAGTGATTCCTAATGTCTTGAATTCATCCATGAATCAAGGCATTACACACTTAAACACTTGGAACTCCATCTCTACTCCCACTGATCACCTACGTCGTTTTAAGACCGAGTCATACTCCAATGAGCTCGTCAAAATGAATATTCCAGTTATGCGGTGTTTCAAATCTTTTTTTGAATTTTCTAGCGGATTCTATGGCTCTTCTCCATAAATCCCACTACCATGTCAAACATCACGTTTCGCAGGTTATTTGGATTTCTATCCAAATTTGACCAAACGTATCCTGATCACTCGTACCTCTTACGACATTCGGGTTCGTTCTTAAGGGGACTGAAACATGATCAATTTAAGTGAGAAATGCGATTATAAGCAACATTAGCATTATTCTACCGTAAACCTATACAAATCAGACACCGAGTCTAATTTGTCTCCCACTAGTCCCTTGACGTATGTAGGATCCTTCTACATGCTCAAGGACTTTGTCGGGACATAGGCTTGCCAAAACATGGCACCTTGTGCGTGACTCCTAGCAAAGTGCCACGTTCCTTACGTTGGCAATTTTTGAGTCTACATCTACACGGGCTAAGGTAATTGGGTGAAACTTCGATCGATCTTCGTCTAACGAGGCTCGATCGTTCCCTTTATCAGAGACCGTCATACTTGGCCTTTACAGGAAATGTTTCATTGAGAGTTCCATTCTCAACTGGATGCTCAAGAGCTCCCATTAAATACACGGGCTTTTCGATCCTATTGAAACAAGTTTAGTTTTGCGACCATTTATGGTTCACCACCTCAAGTCTAATTCCCAAACCTCCTATCGGACCTTTAGACTTTTGAATCCCCTTATGGTCTTGTGTATTCAGTAACTTACAGTTGTCTTACTGGATCCCTTCCAATGGACTATTTGACAAGCCTACTTTGTCCAACAAAGCCAAGTGCAACAAGCTGATCTTGACACTGTACGGATCACCATCAAGAGTACCCAAGTTGATTCTAGCACGTTAAAGGAGATATTAATGGAACTAATTCGGAAGACATCATCTTCAGTTATGACCCGAGAACTACGAGAGCAAGGCTCTGAACATTCACTTAGAGAACAGGGCTCTAAACATGCAGCGGCAAATTCAAGTACTGTTGGCACGAGGCAATCGCCAAATTCTGGTGAAGAGGCAACAATTGAACCACATGAAGTGCAAACTCCTGATAGTTCAAGTCAACCCATCAGCTCTGAGGTCAAAGAGGAGGAGACTAACTTTAGGCCAATGACAGACACATCCAAGGTTAATACCAACGAGTCAATTTCTTTTGTTTCTGCATATACCAAAGAACGTCGGAAAAGCTTGTTTTTCGGAAAAATGAATCAACCTAAGCAAGACCATAGTAAATATATCTGAAAAATATAACAGGACCTTGATGCTCAAATGGTCTATTTCAGAAGAAGTACGAGAGTGGTAGGATTTTGGAACCATTGCTTCAGTTCATACTACGGCACCTGGACTCAGAAAATCTTAAAACTTCTAGAATTCATTAGTGGGGTAGTTTATGATTCTTTAAAGAACAATCGCGACCTTAAACAATGAGATATTTTGGAGCTCAAGTTTATTTCAGCAACTCCAAAATCGCAGGAAATGGTTCTCATCCAACATTTCATTTTATCAAATTGCAGTAACTCGACGTGGCAGCATTCAACAAAATCAAGGTTGCCACAAGAGAAAGTCCTCCGGTATCATCCTCAGCGAGGATGAAATCTATACCAGAAGGGCTTGGGTGTTTTTTGGCCAGTCTCACTAAGATGGAGAAAGTCAGGTTTTCACATATGATATTTTCAAATAGATTACAACGTTAATCACAATTAGACCTCCTCTAAAAATATAAAAAAAATACACTTTTCCCTAACCTGACCCTTTCCATGTGAGTTTGAACGAAAAATACTGACATCAATAAAAAAAAATTACATAAATTTTAAAATTTCCGCTCATTTAACATTTCATTGTATTTTTTTTGGGTGAAGTACAATGACCTCTCCTAACGTTTGGCATAATTATAGATACCCCCTCGTTCTTTTGAAAATACAAATACTCTCCTGAAGTTTGTAATTGATTAACAAATAACCCATTTCCATCCATTTTTATGGGTGAACTAACCAAAATGCGCAGAGAGAGATTTCTTAAAATTTTCTAAATTATTTGGGCAAAAACGTGCAAAGAGAGATTTCTTACATTTTTTACACAAGAAACAATAATGTAATTTGCCTCAACTGATTTTCTATAATGTTAAAAAAATTCAAAGAAAAATGGACCATTTCAGGCCATTGGTTAAAAATTTACTAACCTGAGGGGGGGGGGGGGGCATTTGTAATTTTTTGAAGCAAAAAAGGGGTATCCGTAATTATGCCAAACTTCAGGGGAGGTCATTGTAATTCACCATATTTTTTTACTTATAAGGGGATAATATAATATATATACATATGGAGTGAGGTTAACATTATTATATTTTTGTACATATGTATACATGCGAATGTTAAATGAGGCATAAAAAAATAATTTATGTAATATTTTTGCTAATGTAAATATTTTTTCCCAAACCATAACAGAAGAGGGTTAGGTGTAAACGGTGAATTTTTGGATGGGGTGTAAGTGTATTTTTGAAGAAAAGTATAATTTTGCATTTTTTAGAGGGGTCCAAGTGTAATTAACCCTAAATTAAATAGATCTTTTCTGTTTTAAACTCCCTGACAGGAAAAATATTCAGTTTGGGGAAAGCCTATTGGAGAAGAAGAGAAATAAGGGATGTGACATGATGCATGTAGAACAATAGCATAATTTTATATGCCCTCGTTGTGAATTACAGGAGAAATCTTTATTTGGAATAAACATTAGTGTGATCTAGAAAAGACCCGAACCCAAATCAAAGAGAGGTGAAGGCACCAGAAGGATTTTTATAAGATGGGGTAAAAACCTCAACATATAAAAAATCAAGAAAGGGCAATCGACTGAAGCAAAAAGGAGCCCACAGTCTAAAAAGAAGGATGACAATAGTTGAAAAACCAATGACCAATAATGTTAGAATAGGTGACCATGTAGCCAATCTTGGCAGGCAAAATGTAACCTATGTCAAGACAATTTCAGGGATTTGTAAATTATTAATAAATAAAGAAGTGAAATTCATTTGGCATTACTTTGTTTGTGTTCACTTTATCTGCATTACATATCTGTTCACTACGCAAACAAAGCCTACGGACTGAAAATGTATTTCGGGGACTGGGACTACGCTTGGAGGTAGGTCCATGAAATCAGTACCGCCGAATCAGTCCGGAAATCTCCAAGTCAAGGAATCTCGAACATGGGTACCGAGATGTTAGAATAGGTGACCAGAAAGTCAATGGTATTGGCTGTTCTGAGAACCATTCGTCAATCTGTGAACAAGTAATATTATGTTAATGAATGCAGTAAGGATTCATAGGCATGAGTTTGTTGTACTTACTGCTTGCATCGTTACGATGTCACAACAAACGCCCACAGACTGAAATAACATTTCGGGAAATTGGAACTACGCTTGGAGGTAGGTTCATGAAATCAGTTTCGCCGAATTAGTCTGAAATACTCCAAGTCAAAGGAATCTCGAGACAGGGCATCGAGAATCCATTTGAGACTTGCACTAAGCATCTGCTGTCGTGTTTCATCGACGGGTGACGAGGATCGTCTAAGCAGTGTTAGTGGGTCGGCCTGCTGGGGAGCGGCCGACTGAGGTGACTCGCGGGAATCGTCATATAGAAGCTACTCGGGCTTGGTCGGTATGACTCGTATTCCCGGTTCCGATAGTACGGGATTAGTCCTCGGACTTGAGGATCACGGCAGTCCCCTACATACTAAGGCTGTATCTTGGATCTGGTGAAATTTGACCGATTATATCACATGGTCATCATAAGCCTCGTCCAGTGCAGTCGGAGTATGTAAGAACGGTGAATTCCAAGATAGGATCTGTCCCCTGTCAAAGGATATGACAGCAAGATCTCCTATGCGCTCGGAGATGGTTTAGACTCACAAAGTCTATGGCCATAGCACTTGATGTAGTGGGAAAGGATTTCCTACGTCGAGTTAAACCTATCTCGAGCATTATGCATAGTTGCCTAGTCAACGATGGGAACCGACCCTAGACTAAAGGCCGGGAGACAGGCGACAGTAGGACCGTACCCGTACGTATCGAGCGTCGGTAGGACCGCACCTGCGTATAACTCGGAGCCTAAATGTTCACACCATAAATTCACCTAGTCTCTAGTGCCATGGACCGTTGCTAGATGGCCACCCATGGTAACGGACTACTTTAGTTATGAAATAATGAAAAGTAGGTCCAAGTCTAGCTGAAAGGTGAACCTAAAGAGTCACACCCGCTACACCAAATGAAAGGGAATTAATTTGGAATTAATTCCGGGAGAAGGTTTAATTTAATGGAATTAAATTATACTTCTTGGAGATACAAGCCTCGATGTATTATTTGGAATAATCGGGCTTGAGTTCATAAATTAGATTTATGAATTTTACAAAGCATGGGCTTTCCTTTTAATTAGATTAAAAGGGTGAATTAATTAATTAATGGGCTTGGTATTAAATAGGATTTAATATAAAGTCCATGGACTATTTAATTTGGAATTAAATAAAGTCCATTCCATTAATTAATTAATGGGCTTAGTATATTAAATAGGATTTAATATAAAGTCCATGGGACTATTTAATTTAGAATTAAATAATCCCATTCTATGGAATTAATTAATGGGCTTGGTATTAAATAGGATTTAATATAAAGTCCATGGACTATTTAATTTGGAATTAAATAAAGTCCATTCCATTAATTAATGGGCTTAGTATATTAAATAGGATTTTAATATAAAGTCCATGGGAATATTTAATTTAGAATTAAATAGGCCCATTCCATAAAGCCCATCAAAATGGATGGACAAGATTTGATTCTAGAGAATGATGAGATGAAGGGCCATGATTAATTTGACTTAATCAAAGCCTAATTTGACTAGGATTTGACTAGGTCAAAATCCTAGTCAAAGTGTGTCTCTTTGGAAGAGTTTGAGAAGGAATAGGAATTCCATCTTCTATAAATACTTAAAAAACACACACTTACACCTAGTATTCTCTACAACTCTCATCTCTCATCTCTCTCAAATTCGTCCACCCTCTTTCTTCTCTCCAAGAAATATACTTTGTTCTTCTTGATTTTATTCAAGTTAAGAACGTAAGAGACGCCGGTTGCGTTAATTGATAGCGTGTACCGATGTCTCTTCTCCCCAATGATTTTCTTGCTAGCACAAGGGTTCGTTGCTTTCCGGTGCAGCGAGTGAGATGATTTAGAGGGTCTCTTCTTGAGATCTTGGTGCAAAACGGGGAACAATGCATGTAGCCGAACGAAGACAAAACTACAACCGGGTAGGTTCTTTAATTATGGTTTTCGTTTCTAATTCTATGGCCTCCATGTTGTGTTTTATTGAACATGAGATACACCGAACGCCCGGGAGAATCAAGGGCACACCCCTTGATTCGTTTATGTATATTATGCATAGTTTAAATTCCATTTAATTATGCTTTGTAATTTTTATTACGCACTATTTCGCGCTTCCGCTATTCGCGTTAATCTCCCGGGACGATCCACCGATTTCTTTCACGAGATTCCCCTTGAGACTTGCACTAAGCATCTGCTGTCGTATTTCATTGACGGGTGACGAAGGTCGTCTAAGCAGTGTTAGTGGGTTAGCCTGCTAGGGAGCAGCTGACTGAGGTGACTCGCGGGAACCGTCTTATGGAGGACCTTGAGTAGGTCCGGCTAGGTATGACGTGTGTTCCCGGTTCCGACAGTACAGGTCAAGTCCTTTGACTTGAGGAACTGCTGAGTTTACCTGTATATCAGGGTTATATCTTAGATATGGTGAGAGATGCCAAGAAGCACTTGAGTAGTCATAAGCCATGTGTAGTGCATCTCCGGTGTACAGAGTGACAGTAGTTTCCAAGAAAGGATCTGTCTCCCGTCAAAAGGCATTGACAGTTGAGTCTCACATATGCTCTGTCTTGTCCATAAAATATGTGGCCACAGTAACTGAACAGAAGGGAAGGTTTCCCTTGCGGCGTTTTAGTAAGGACAGACCGACACTTAGGTCCAAAATGGGTACCTGCAATATCCGTGCCCTAGAACCTAAGTAGTGAGACCGTACACGGAAGGACAAGTGTACTGTTAGAGCCTAAATGTTCATCCCCGAATATTCACCTAGTCTCTATGCCATGGACCGTTGCTAGATGGCCATCCATGGTAACAGGCGGATTCTAGGAATCCGACCAAGTCTAGCGGAAAGGTGAACCTAAAGAATCACACACAATCTACACACACTAAGTATTTAATTTAGAATTAAATATTTGGAGAAATGGAATGATTAAATTGGATTTAATCGGGTCCTTTATTTTCTTGGAGAGAATTAATTTCTTTTATTAGATAAAAGGGATTAATCTAATAAATTAGATTTATTAGAAAATTAATTTAATTGGCCTAGAATAAATATTTACATTTATTATATTTATTTATTGCCCTTTGGAATATTTAAATAGGTTTTAAATATTCTATTAAATTAAATTAATGGTTGAGATTAAAAAGGAGAGATGGATGGCTAGGATTAATTTCACTAGGTCAAATTACTACTTTGACTAGAACTTCGACTAGGTCAAAATCCTAGTCAAAATAGTCTTCTTTAGAGTTGGAGATTGAAGAGGATTAAACTCCTCCTCTATATATATAGTCCTAGCCCTCACCATAAGAGAGATGATGAAACTCCAACACACACACAAACACACGCACTCTCTCTCGTGCTCTCCCTCCTCTCGTCTGCCCTCTCTCTCTCTCTCCCAAGAATATTATTTCTTGTTCTTTTGTTCTTGAACAATAGAACATAGGAGGATTAATCCCGTTAAATTAATAACGTGTGATTGATCCGTTCTCTCCAATGTACTTGTTCGTTCGCTAGCACGATGTGCAAGATACGTGGGTGGGTTGCGTGTCACAATTAATAAAATCTCATATACGAGATTTGGTGCAAAACGGGGAACAACACGAGTACCGGTTAGAAGACAAAAACGCCAATCGGTAGGTCCCGATTTACTTTTCGTCCCTTTTTTATTTTTAATCCTATGGCCTCCATGATTGTTTCTATGCTTTTAATTCATGAGATACACCGAACGGCCGGGAACTTCAAGGGTACACCCCTTGAACGTGTTCTTTATTTTTACGTAAAAGCATGTTTAAATTTTTGTTATTTAATTTTATACCGCGCTTCCGCATTTGCGCTATTTCCTGGGACAATCCACAATCTTTCAAATAAGTCATAATGGTCAGAGCTAGAAAGCAAAAGCCAAAGTTGATGACGAATGCTATGGCATCATCTAAAATGGGTTTGAAGTCTGCGGACCATTATAAATAATTAGCTCGGAAGCAAATGGAGATCATCGAATTTTTTTCCCAACTTTTCAAACAATATTAGAGTCTTTAAAATTTTTGTGTGTTTTTCTAAGTGTTGTTGTTCGGTGTATGGGGATTTCCCCAAGGAGTCAAGCCCTCTTATTCTTGTAAGGCTAAACTGTTATCTCCTCTGATAAATGAAGAGAATATCCATGTAATATTTCAAATAATTCTTCCATAAAATTTTAGACTTCTATTTAACTTCTTTTTCTAAAAATTTTATTTAATCTCTATTCTGGAATACATTTTACACCCTAAGGTAGAAAACGAAATAGTACCTATGAACCATCTGCTGTGGTAGCGTGGTTGGAGGAAGTTCGTAAACCGAGGACTTTTGGAATACCCGATGGTGATGCAGTCAAACCGAGGTATAAACTTATTGGAGGCTTAATTTTATTTTGAAAGTATATTGGGCCTCATCAATGAATAGGATGGATACCAAATCTGCTATGCTTAAGAGTTATATGACCAAAATAGCTACTATCTGAAAGGTAAGGGACTAAAATGAAAATAAGGTACCTTAAGTGCAAATCTTCGTAAAATACTGTATCAAAACTAACTATTTAAAAAAACATGGTTCTAAACTTGCAAGACTCCTTATACTCCAATACGAAAACTACATTTTTCTCTGTTAGGAACTTAGTTAGAAAATATTCATATATATATATATATATATATTTATATATTCATAACACTTAAGTGAACTTTCAAATTAGGTCTTTATATTTTATCGATAAAATTAACTGCGACTTGAAACTTCGAAGGGTATAAATATAACATTGTGCCGTTTATATAGTCAGACGGCAGTATAGTGTACTGAAACTCTTATTTATAACAGTTGGAGATGAAAAAATATAGTTGGTTTGTTTTTAATTTTTTTTATCTCTTTTATATAAAGAGAGTGAAGTTACTGTAATACTGCATTTTATCACAAAAAAGTATTTTGTTCAATCACGTCTCCTACTGTTATAGAATAAAAATATAAAAAGTAATATGATGTGAGCTAAAAGAGCTTGTTCTTGGACTTGAGCGGAGTGAACCTTGGATTTCTGTAAGCTATAAAAAGGGGACCTGCCAAAAAAAGCGTTAGCACTCCGACGCTCAAGTCAGTAAATAGTTGTATAAGAATAAATGTAAATAAAGCAAAGAGATAGCAAAATCGCGTGAGTAAAGAGCATAAAATCAGTTTAGTGCAAATGTGAATGAAGGACAAGCGGATCCGCCCGGGAGCGCGAGCGGAAGCGAGAAAACGTGGAAAAGTGCGTAAATTTAAATAAAATTCAAAATACGCGAATCCCAAGGGGTGTACCCTTGGGTGCTCAACCGGGCGTTCGATGTAGGATGTGTAAATATTAAAACATATATTTAAACACAAAGGGCATAGATATATAAATGGAATCAATCAAAGCGTAATAAACCGTTACCTTTGATTGTTTAGCGTATGCTCCCGGCTACTAGCGTTGTTCCTTCTCCGGAATGCTCACGAAATCCAAACGTATGGATTCTCCAAAGGTGATCCACACCACACCGGAAGAAACACACGTTCTTCTTGCTAGAAAAGAACGGGTTTAGGAAGGAATCGGTTTAAGAGAAGAACACTATGAATTAGTGTTCTCTTAAACTTACTTTGTTCTTCTTCTTGATTCAAAATCAAGTGAAGAACACAAGTGTAAGAGAGGGAGGGAGCACGAAAATTGAGAGAGAGGAGAGGATTTTTTGTCTTCTCTTTTTCCTAGAAAAAAGATGAATAATGAATCACTTATGCTAGGTGTTGTATATTCTAATATATATACATAATTAATGTGATTATTGGAATGTGTCTAGGTTCATCCAAGGATGTCTAAGATTCATTCCAATCAATCACCATCAATTCTTCAATCAAGCCTACCAAAAATTTATGGTATGATCAAATCATACCAAAAGGGAAGAGCTTGATTGGAGTTGATTTGTCTCTTTCCAAAAGAGACAAGTCAACATACCACCTAGCATGCAACATGGCTGATTTTGCTTCCTCCAAGGGAGCATGTCGGCTATGTTTAATTAAGGGAAGAAGTCCAACTTCTTCCTATTCCAAATTAGGAATTATTTCTCCTCTCGAGTATAATTTAACGGCCCGGGTTTTATCGTAATCCAATTACGACGAACCCAATATTAAATCCAATTTAATGTCCACTTAAATTATTCCCATTGATCTTTTAATCCAATTAAAAGATCCAACGTCTCAACTTCTCAACTTTCCATATTTAATCGAAAATCCAATTTACCGATTAAATGAAAGCCCGATACAATATCGGCCCGTCCATCCAATGGACTTTCCCTTAAGTAATCCAATTACTTATTTTATCCTTCGAGATTGACTCCAAGTCGATCTCTCAACCTCCTCGGTGATTTGTCTGTGACCCTTTAGGTTCACCCTCAGCTAGACTTGGGCCCGTGTTCCATAAGGGCCCGTTACCATGGGTGGCCGTCTAGCAACGGTCCATGGCACTAGAGACTAGGTGAATTGGCGTGAACATTTAGGCGCCGATTCCGTACGGGTACGATCCTTCCGTCTACCGTCTCCCGGCCTTAGTCTAGGGTATGGAATTGGGCGTCGGTTCCCATCCTTGACTAGGCATCTATGCTTAATACTCGAGACTACGTATGCTTCATTGCATCGACACAGGAAACCATTCCCTGTTCGACCAACCACTGTGGCCACAGCTTCAAACAGCATGTACGTGTCTCCGAGTGCATAGGAGATACCTCTGTCATATACTGACAGGGGAGGGATCCTCTTCTTGGAATCCACCGTCCTCGCTACACATTCTGACTGCACTGGACAAGGCTTATAATGATCATCTTACAGAATGATCACCTCTCGCCAGATCCAAGATACAGCCGTCCTGTGCACGTGACTGCCATGATTCCTCAAGTCTGAGGATTACTCCCGTACTATCGGAACCGGGGAATCCAATCATACCGACCAAGCCTCCAAGGCTTCCATATGATGATCCCCGCGAGTCAGTCCAGTCGGCTCGACCCCAGTCGACCAACCCATCAAGACCGTGTAGGCGTCCTACGCCTGTCGCCGATGAAACACGGCACTCATCCAATGAACACGACTCTTGATGCAAGTCTCAATAGGACTCTCGATGCCTGTCTCGAGGTCCTCGACTTGGAACGTTTCAGACCCAACTCTTAATCAGTTGGTTTCATGACCACCATCCAATGCGTGGCCCAACTGCACGAGTTGTTATCCATGGTCTGTGGGCTTTGTTGCGATATAAGTTAAACACCGTTTTAACAAATGTAAAGTGAGCACAACAAAGTAGGTACCAATAGTGACGAACACTCACTTTATTCATCACATAATAATATTACAATTACATCAAGTTGTCGGATAGGTTACAAATTGCCAAACCTATTGGCTTTCTGGTCACCTATTCCAACAATCTCCCACTTGACCTAAAGCCAATCACCCATTGGCCTCAAACCTCTTATTCAGATGGTGAGTATGGGCAACTTGCGACATGGGCTTAGCAAGTGGATCTGCTATATTTTCTGCGGAGCTGACTCGGCCCAACCGAACGTCAGTCCTGCTATCCATCTCTCTAAGCAGATGGTAGCGTCTAAGAATATGCTTGGATCGTGATGAGATCTCGGTTCCTTTGCTAGCGCTATCGCCCCGTTGTTATCATGAAAGATAATTACAGACTTAGCAATGCTAGGTACTACATCCAACCCTTGGATGTAGCTCATCATCCAAACCGCCTCCTTAGCAGCTTCCGAAGCTGCTATGTATTCAGACTCTGTGGTGGAGTCCGCCGTGGTAGCCTGCTTGGAACTCTTCCAAGCAACCACGCCACCATTAAGTTTGAATACATAACCAGACTGAGACTTGGCATCATCGTCATCCGACTGGAAGCTAGCGTCGCTATAGCCTTCCAGTATCAACTCTCCACTGCCGTAGATCAAGAACATGTCCTTAGTCCTTTTCAGGTACTTCAAGATAGTCTTGACTGCACTCCAGTGTGCCTCCCCGGCACACGACTGATATCGACTTGTTACGCTCAAAGCGAAAGCCACATCAGGTCTAGTGCATTGAACAGCATACTGTATGCTGCCTACGGCTGAAGCATAGGGGATGTCCAACATCCGTTTAAGCTCCTCGTCAGTCTTAGGAGACTGCTTCTTGGATAACTTAATCCCATGCCTCATAGGAAGGAATCCTCGTTTTGAGTTCTCCATCTTGAATCTCTTCAAGACTTTCTCAATGTACGAGGATCGGGCCATTCCTAACATCCTTCTAGATCCATCCCTGTAGATCTTGATGCCAAGGATGTAGGATGCCTTGCCCATGTCCTTCATGGAGAATTGCGCTGACAACCAAGCTTTAGTGGTACCAACATCTTAGCATCATTCCCAATGAGCAAGATGTCATCCACGTAAAGCACCAAAAACGCAACTGAGCTCCCACTGATCTTCTTGTATACACAAGGATCGGACTCGTTCTTGATGAAATCATATCCCCGTATGACTTCATCAGAACGTATGTTCCAGCTTCGGGTTTAACCCCTTTTGGTGGATCTGCTAGGGTCCAAACCTTGTTTGTACCCATCGAGTCCATCTCGGATTTCATGGCCTCAAGCCACTTGTCCGAATCGATGTCCGACATCGCTTCTCCGTACGTCTTTGGATCATTATCCAACTGACCGGTCAGGCCCAGAAATCCATACCTATCAGGTTCATGGGATACTCTGGCCGACCTACGGAGGACTGGAACAATATCAGTGGGAACCACTGGCTCAGATGTCACTGCCGCCTCATGGGGTACCTCACTTGATTCCTCAAGGAGTACCTCATCGCGTCGACTATCCGATGGAAAACCTTTTTCCAAGAACACTGTGTTTCGCGAGACGAAAACCTTTTGCTCGGAGGGATCATAGAAATAATACCCCGCAGTTTCTTTCGGATAGCCGATAAACCTGCATAAACTAGACCTCGAGTCCAGTTTATCTCCCACTAATCTCTTGACATATGCGGGGCAACCCCACACCTTCAAGTATTTGTAGGAGGCAGGCTTGCCATGCCATATCTCATATGGCGTCTGGGATACCCTTTTAGATGGCGCCAAGTTCAAAACTTTGGCCGCCGTCTCAAGAGCGTATCCCCAGAAGGAAAGGGGTAGTTCGGTAAAACTCATCATGGATCGGACCATGTCCAACAAGGTCCGATTTCCTCCTTTCAGACACACCATTAAGCTGCGGTGTTCCAGGAGGGGTCCACTGAGAGAGAATCCCATTCTCTTTTAAATAATCAGTAAACTCACCACTCAAATACTCTCCACCTCGGTCCGACCGAAGGGCTTTGATCTTTCGACCGGTTTGGTTCTCTACTTCAAGTCTGTATTCCTTAAACCTTCCAAAGGCTTCAGACTTGTACCTCATCAGGTAAACATAACCATACCGTGAGTGATCATCGGTAAAGGTTATGAAGTACGAGTACCCACCTCTAGCTGAGTATTTAGTGGACCACAGACATCTGTATGGATCAAATCCAACAGACCACTAGCTAGCGTACTTTGTCCAACAAAGGGTTTCTTGGTCATCTTTCCCTTTAGACAGGATTCGCAGGTCGGTAGGTTGTCCAAATCGTCTATTTCTAGACTCTTTGAGTCCACCAACCTTTTTATCCTATCTTTAGAGATATGACCTAACCTCGCATGCCATATCTGTGCGTTATTATGATCATCACGTTTTCGTTTGTGTTCTGTAGTCATAATCCAATTAGACTGTTGAAGTATGTACAGACCGTTGACCAATGTACCAAGAAAATGAAAAATACCATCTTTGATAATGAAAAAACCGTTTTTATTGATGGTAAATTCATATCCCTCCTTACCTGAGCCAGCCAAGTTGGCCAGTATTTATAACGGAAGAGTCACAGTTGGGAAGGACTCCTCCTTAAACTGGACTCTGGAAGGACCGAGTACTGGCCTCCCTAGATTTCTGCAACCTTCAGATTTCTTGAAAGTAGGGAGTTCGTTGAAGTGGCCTTCTACGGATAAGGATAAGGGGTAGGCCTAATCAACCCATATCCGCTCTTGGCGAGGCTTGGGCCTTCGACCTGGGCCTCTTTGATGTGTTTCCTCCTAGGCTCAAGCCCCCGACCTGGGCTTCCTTAATGGGTTTCCTCCTAGGCTCGGGCCTCCGCCTTAGGCCTCATATCTTTTTGGGCTTTTGGGCCTTGTTTTTGGGTTGACCCTTTTGTCATGTATCAATTAGTCCCCCCCAGTCTGGGGGGAGGGTTCGCTACCATTCCTACTCAGAGTAGACGCCTTCTGGGGTCCACAAGGAAGGTGTGGCCCTCTTTCCTGCTTGCTGGGCTCCAGGCGAGCTTCCTTCCTAGTTAAGGGAAGCGGAACATGAAGGACAAGCGGATCCGCCTTGGAGCGCGAGCGGAAGCGAGAAAGCGAGGAAATAGCGTAAATTTAAATCTAATTTAAATAAACTACGAATCCCAAGGGTTGTGCCCTTGGGTGGTCAACCGGGCGTTCGATGTAGGATGTGTAAATATTGAAATGAATATTAAACACATAGGGCATAGATAAATATTTATAATCAAAATAAACCGTTACATTTGATTGTTTAGCGTATGCTCCCGGCTACTTGCGTTGTTCCTTCTCCGGAATGCTCACGAAATCCAAACGTATGGATTCTCCAAAAGTGATCCACACCACACCGGAAGAAACACACGTTCATCTTGCTAGAAAAGAACGGGTTTAAGAAGGAATCGGTTTAAGAGAAGAACACTATGAATTAGTGCTCTCTTAAACTTACTTTGTTCTTCTTCTTGATTCAAAATCAAGTGAAGAATACAAGTGTAAGAGAGAGAGAGAGGGCCGAGAGTTGAGAGAGAGGAGAGGGATTTTGCCTTCGCTTTTTCCTAGAAAAAGATGAATAATGGATCACTTATGCTTGGTGTTGTATATTCTAATATATATACATAATTAATGTGATTATTGGAATGTCTCTAGGTTCATCCAAGGATGTCTAGGTTCATTCCAATCAATCACCATCAATTCTTCAATCAAGCCTACCAAAATTTATGGTATGATCAAATCATTCCAAAAGGGAAGAGTTTGATTAGAGTTGATTTGTCTCTTTCCAAAAGAGATAAGTCAACATAGCACCTAGCATGAAACATGGCTGATTTTGCTTCCTCCAAGGGAGCATGTCGGCCATGTTTAATTAAGGGAAGAAGTCCAACTTCTTCCTATTCCAAAATAGGAATTATTTCTCCTCTCGGGTATAATTTAACGGACTAGGTTTTATCGTAATCCGATTACGAAGAACCCAACATTAAATCCAATTTAATATCTATTTAAATTATTCCCGTCGATCTTTTAATCCAATTAAAAGATCTAACGTCTCAACATCTCAACTTTCCATATTTAATCGAAAATCCAATTACCGATTAAATGAAAGTCCGATACAATATCGGCCCGTCCATCCAATGGACTTTCCCTTAAGTAATCCAATTACTAATTTATCCTTCGAGATTGACTCCATGTCGATCTCTCAACCTCCTCGGTGATTTGTGTGTGACCCTTTAGGTTCACCCTCAGCTAGACTTGGGCCCGTGTCCCACAAGGGACCGTTACCATGGGTGGCCGTCTAGCAACGGTCCATGGCACTAGAGACTAGGTGAATTGGCGTGAACATATAGTTGCCGATTTCGTACGGGTACGATCCTTCCGTCTACCGTCTCCCGTCTCCCGACCTTAGTCTAGGGTATGGAATTGGGCGTCGGTTCCTATCCTTGACTGGCCATCTATGCTTAATACTCGAGACCACGTATGCTTCATTGCGTCGACACAGGAAACCATTCCCTGTTCGACCAACCACTATGGCCACAGCTTCAGACAGCATGAACGTGTCTCCGAGTGCACAGGAGATAGCTCTGTCACATACTGACAGGGGACGAATCCTTTTCTTGGAATCCACCGTTCTCGCTACACATAACGACTGCACCGGACAAGGCTTATGATAATCATCTTACAGAATGATTACCTCTCGCCAGATCCAAGATACAGCCGTGATGTGCACGCGACTGCCATGATCCCTCAAGTCTGAGGATTACTCCCGTACTACCGGAACCGGGGAAAACCAATCACACCGACCAAGCCTCCAAGGCTTCCATATGATGATCCCCGCGAGTCAGTCCAGTCGCCGATGAAACACGACACTTATCTAATGAACACGACTCTTGACGCAAGTCTTAATAGGACTCTCGGTGCCCTGTCTCGAGGTCCTCGACTTGGAACGTTTCTGACCCAACTCTTAATCAGTTGGTTTCATGACCACAATCCAATGTGTGGCCCAACTGCACGAGTTGTTATCCATGGTCTGTGGGCTTTGTTGCGATATAAGTTAAAACCGTTTTAACAAATGTAAGATGAGCGCAACAAAGAAGGCACCATTGGTGACGAACACTCATCTTATTCATCACATAATAATATTACATTTACATCAAGTTGTTAGATAGGTTACAAATAGCCAAACCTATTGGCTTTCTGGTCACCTATTCTAACAATCTCCCACTTGACCTAAAGCCAATCACCCATTGACCTCAAACCTCTTATTCAGATGGTGAGTGTGGGCAACTTGCGACATGGGCTTAGCAAGTGGATCTGCTATGTTTTCTGTGGAGCTGACTCGGTCCAACCGAACGTCACTTGTGCTATCCATCTCTCCAATTACAGGCTTAGCAATGCTAGGTACTACATGCAACCCTTGGATGTAGCTCATCAACCAAACCACTCCTTAGCAGCTTCCAAAGCCGCTATGTATTCAAAACTCTATGGTGGAGTCCGCCATGGTAGCCTACCTGGAACCCTTCCAAGTAACCACGCCATCATTTAGTCTAAATACAAAAATCAAACTGAGACTTGGCATCATCGTCATCCGACTGGAAGATAGCGTCGCTATATCCTTCCAGTACCAACTCTCCACCTCCGTAGATCAAGAACATGTCTTTAGTCCTTTTCAGGTACTTTAGGATAGTCTTGACTGCACTCCAGTGTGCCTCCCTGGCACACGACTGATATCGGCTAGTTACGCTCAAAGCGAAAGCCACATCAGGTCTAGTGCACTGAACAACATACTGTATGCTGCCTACGGCTGAAGCATAGGGGATGTCCAACAACCTTTTAAGCTCCTCATCAGTCTTAGGAGACTGCTTGGATAACTTCATTCCATGCCTCATAGAAAAAAATCCTCGTTTTGAGTTCTCCATCTTGAATCTCTTCAAGACTTTCTCAATATACGAGGACTGGGCCATTCCTAACATCCTTCTAGATCTATCCCTGTAGATCTTGATGCCAAGGATTTAGGATGCCTCGCCCATATCCTTCATGGAGAATTGCGTTGACAACCAAGCTTTAGTGGTGCCCAACATCTTAGCATCATTCCCAATGAGCAAGATGTCATCCACGTAAAGCACCAAAAACGCAACTGAGCTCTCACTGATCTTCTTGTATACAGAAGGATCGGACTCGTTCTTGATGAAATCATATCCCCGTATGACTTCATCAAAACGTATGTTCCAGCTTCGGGAAGCTTGTTTGAGGCCATAGATGGACCTTTGGAGACGGCAGACCTTCTGCTCTTCTCCAACAGTTACGAAACCTTCCGGCTGATCCATATAGATCTCTTCCTCTACGAAACCATTGAGGAAAGCCGTTTTCACGTCCATCTGCCATATTTCATAGTCATACCATGCTGCTATGGCAAGCAGTATCTGAATGGACTTGGCCATTGCCACGGGCGAGTAGGTTTCCTCAAAATCAACCCCGGGTCGCTGAGTGTAACCTTTCGCCACAAGCCTGGCTTTGAAGGTTGTAACCTCCCCGTCAGCTCCAAGCTTACGTTTGTAGACCCATTTACACCCTACGGGTTTAACCCCTTTGAGTGGATCCACTAGGGTCCAAACCTTGTTTGTACCCATCGAGTCCATCTCGAATTTTCATGGCCTCATGCCACTTGTCCGAATCGATGTCCGACATCGCTTCTCCGTATGTCTTTGGATCATTATCCAACTGACCTGTCAAGCCCAGAAATCCATACCTATCAGGTGCATGGGATACTCTGGCCGACCTACGGAGGACTGGAACAATATCAGTGGGAACCACTGGCTCAGATGTCACTGCCGCCTCATGGGGTACCTCACTTGATTCCTCAAGGAGTACCTCATCGCGTCGACTATCTGATGGAAAACCTTTTTCCAAGAACACAGCGTTTCGCGAGACAAAAACCTTTTGCTCGGAGGGATCATAGAAATAATACCCCGCAGTTTCTTTTGGATAGCTGATGAACCTGCATAAAGTAGACCTCGAGTCCAGTTTATCTCCCACTAATCTCTTGACATATGCGGGGCAACCCCACACTTTCAAGTATTTGTAGGATGCAGGCTTGCCATGCCATATCTCATATGGCGTCTGGGATACCCTTTTAGATGGCGCCAAGTTCAAAACTTTGGCCGCCGTCTCAAGAGCGTATCCCCAAAAGGAAAGGGGGGGTTCGGTGAAACTCATCATGGATCGGACAATGTCCAACAAGGTCCGATTCCTCGTTTCAGACACCCCATTAAGCTGCGGTGTTCCAGGAGGGGTCCACTGAGAGAGAATCCCTTTCTCTTTTAGATAATCAGTAAACTCATCACTCAAATACTCTCCACCTCGGTCCAACCGAAGGGCTTTGATCTTTCGACCAGTTTGGTTCTCTACTTCAAGTCTGTATTCCTTAAACCTTCCAAAGGTTTTAGACTTGTACCTCATCAGGTAAACATAACCATATCGTGAGTGATCATCGGTAAAGGTTATGAAGTACGAGTACCCACCTCTAGCCTGAGTATTTAGTGGACCACAGACATCTGTATGGATCAAATCCAATAGACCACTGGCTAGCGTACTTTGTCCAACAAAGGGTTTCTTGGTCATCTTTCCCTTTAGACAGGATTCGCAGGTCGGTAGGTTGTCCAAATCGTCTATTTCTAGACTCTTTGAGTCCACCAACCTTCTTATCCTATCTTTAGAGATATGACCTAACCTTGCATGCCATATCTATGCGTTATTATCATCATCACGTTTTCGTTTGTGTTCTGCAGTCATAATCCAATTAGACTGTTGAAGTATGTACAGACCGTTGATCAATGTACCAAGCAGATGAGAAATACCATCTTTGATAATGAAAAAACCATTTTTATTGATGGTAAATTCATATCCCTCCTTACCAAGGACCGGGATGGAAACAATATTTTTAATCATGCTAGGTACATAAAAACAGTCGTTCAGTACAATCCTAACATGACTACTTATTGCTAACTCTAGTGATCCTATGGCCTCTGCAGCAACGGCCTTTCCATCGCCTAGCCTCAGGATCATCTCATCCTTGGTTAGCCTTCTACTTCTTTGCAGTGCCTACAAATCATTGCAGATGTAAGCACCACACCCGGTATCCAATACCTATGAAGCAGAATTAGTAATCATATTTACTTCAACCACAAACATACCTACATTGGAGAGGAGTTGTGGGCACTCCCTCTTCCAATGCCCTTTCCCTTGGCAATGCATGCAGACATCATTTGCCTTGGACCGCTGAGAACCACGGGCCTTCCCTTTCCCTTTGCTCGGTCCAACCGGAGCAATAGGAACGCCCGGAGCGCGAGTAGGGGCCGCAACCGTCTTCCCTTTGCCTTTCTTCCTCTTCCAGCATCCGGCCCTCTTGCCATTCGCCTTGGAGGACGAAGCCTCTCCTATCAATACCGCCGGCGGCGACTTGTGGGTCGTTGCCTCGTATTGGACCAGCATATTGATCAACTCATGAATAGACTTCTCAAGTCCGTTCATGTTGTAGTTTACAACAAACGGGTCATAGGATGGAGGAAGCGACTGGAGGCTCACGTCAATGTACGTGTCATTGTTAAGACCAGCTTTAAGGTCCTCAAGTTTCTCCACTAGGGAGAGCATCTTTACCCCATGACTCTGTACAGACGCTCCTTCAGCGAGCTTGCTGCCAAAGAATGCTTTTGTGGCGGCATATCTAATATGCCTATCCGGAACCGCATAAAACCTCGTTCATGCGGAGCATTATGGCGGAGACGTTGTCCAGCCTCTCATACTGCTTCTGGATGTCGTTAGACATCGAAGCCAGTATGATACTGCGTACTTTCCGGTTGTCCTCATGCCATTTCTCGAACGTCAAACGTTTTTCAGGCGTGGACCCCTCCGGTAAGTCGCTGGGTGGCGGCTCGTCCAAGATGTAGTCTTGGTTCTCGAAACTGAGGACGATCCTCAGGTTTCTCAGCCAGTCCGAGTAGTTCGTTCCGTTGAATTTGGTAGTCTCGAGAATCATGGTTAATGTGTTCTTAGACATATCTACATTAATGAAATTATAAAGCAGAAATTAGCAGATGATGGTAATATTATTGTTCAAGTTGAAGACTTGGTCTTTTAGTCTTTAACCTTCCCATTATTTATACGAAAGTCCGCCACTCTTAAGCGGAGTTTCGGGAAACCATTTCCTAGTGGGCTTGGGATCCACAAGCGTAATCTTCATGCCCCACTTTTACGATTCACATGAAGAAGACCTCGTGGGAGATATCCAATATCATTATCATCCAATGAGATTCCCAAGATATTTTGCCTCACCTATTCGCATGGTTCCGAGAACTCCAAGCGAACCATGTTACTCAGTGTTAAACCCGACCCATAAACCAAATCATAGCTCAAACTGTCGCCCCCCACGACTCGTGAGACAGGGAAACAGCGAGCGCAGTCTTTTTGTTCACAACAATGGTGCAGCTTTCCCCTATTCCAAGTGTGCCACGACTCGTGAGACCACACTTGGGTAGTGGTAGCTTCCTCACCACATTGCTATGGATGGAAGGCTCGGACAGACCAAAATACCATTTTGATCTAAGTATGTTCTGGGCCTAATATTTAATTTGGTCCAACCAAATGAGAGTTTTGAGTGTAACCGAGACCTCATCACATTATGGTGTTTTAGCATGCATAAATATCTAATATTTAAAACGATAAATAAAAACGCCGCATGCATAAAACATAGTATACCCCTGTTAGGATGATCACAAGCCCAACCTATGCGACCCACTGAGCCCGCAGTGAGTCTATGGTCTGTCTAGGGTGGTCCTTTATTATTACAATAATAATAAACCCATTGTCATTCCAATGGGCCTTGAAATGCTTCTTGTTCACGCCTTGATGCTCCTCCTTGGGGTCTCCGACTCCAATTGCTTGTTAAAATTAAAACCTCACCAATCCTATCTACTCTCATTACAACTGAAAGTAATACATTGTTAATAAAGAAAACAAGCCTTAACATCATGAGGCTGATAATATGGGAGATGATAGTCCCAAAAACAAGAGGCACGCAGGTCCCACCCAACAAAAAATAAATGATCATACATTCATCCATACATAAGGTCTGGGGCTCTTGTGATCATCCCATGTTGATTCCATCAACACACATAACATAATTATTCCAAATAATCATGCATAAATACCAATGGATATTCCATATACCCAAGTGATGTCCAACATCACAAAAGCATAAACATACAAATAATATGCAAAATTCAAATTTCAAATTTAATGGACATTTTAAACAATGCATCCAATGCATGTATTAATCCCAAATTAATTAATTAAATTTAATTCAAGGAATAATCCAATTATTCCAAAATCAAAAATGAAAAATTAATATATTTTCAGAATATTGTGCATAAAATACAGAAAATCAAATTTTCCGAAAAAAAATCGAAAAAACGACACAAAACGGCCCAGCCGTTGTGCAAGCCGGCCGGCTGTGCGCACAAGGCAGCGCGCGCGCGCGACCACTGCCGGTCCGATCAAATTTTTTTTTTGTTTTTCAAAACTGTTTCAGCACAATAACAGTAATATTATTTTGAAAATAAGCATGAAATTTTAGGTCCAATCTAACAAAATAAAGCATGCCAAAAGTCCATTAAATCCAAACTATTGAATTATCATATTACTCATATATTTATATAATCTAACATGCGAATAAAACCATTAAAAGCGACTAGATCATGCCAAACACATAGATCTATGCCCCTTACATCGAATCGGGCTCTGATACCACTTGAAGGACTCGCGGATCCGTCCGGGAGCGCGAGCGGAAGCGAGAAAGTGAGGAAATAGCGTAAATTTAAATCTAATTTAAATAAACTACGAATCCCAAGGGTTGTGCCCTTGGGTGCTCAACCGGGCGTTCGATGTAGGATGTGTAAATATTGAAATGAATATTAAACACATAGGGCATAGATAAATATATATAAACAATCAAAGCATAATAAACCGTTACCTTTGATTGTTTAGCGTATGCTCCCGGCTACTTGCGTTGTTCCTTCTCCGGAATGCTCACAAAATCCAAACGTATGGATTCTCCAAGGTGATCCACACCACACCGGAAGAAACACACGTTCTTCTTGTTAGAAAAGAACGGGTTTAAGAAGGAATCGGTTTAAGAGAAGAACACTATGAATTAGTGCTCTCTTAAACTTACTTTGTTCTTCTTCTTGATTCAAAATCAAGTGAAGAACACAAGTGTAAGAGAGGGAGAGAGGGTCGAGAGTTGAGAGAGAGGAGAGGGATTTTGTCTTCTCTTTTTCCTAGAAAAAGATGAATAATGAATCATTTATGCTTGTTGTTGTATATTCTAATATATATACATAATTAATGTGATTATTGGAATGTGTCTAGGTTCATCCAAGGATGTCTAGATTCATTCCAATCAATCACCATCAATTCTTCAATCAAGCCTACCAAAATTTATGGTATGATCAGATCATACCAAAAGGGAAGAGCTCGATTGGAGTTGATTTGTCTCTTTGCAAAAGAGATAAGTCAACATACCACCTAGCGTGAAACATGGCTGATTTTGCTTCCTCAAAGGGAGCATGTCGGTCATGTTTAATTAAGGGAAGAAGTCCAACTTCTTCTTATTCCAAAATAGGAATTATTTCTCCCTCTCGGGTATAATTTAACGGACCAGGTTTTATCGTAATCCGATTACGACGAACCCAACATTAAATCCAATTTAATGTCCATTTAAATTATTCCCGTTGATCTTTTAATCCAATTAAAAGATCCAACGTCTCAACATCTCAACTTTCCATATTTAATCGAAAATCCAATTTACCGATTAAACGAAAGCCCGATACAATATCGGCCCGGTCCATCCAATGGACGTTCCCTTAAGTAATCCAATTACTTATTTATCCTTCGAGATTGACTCCAAGTCGATCTCTCAACCTCCTCGGTGATTTGTGTGTGACCTTTAAGTTCACCCTCAGCTAGACTTGGGCCCCTGTCCCACAAGGGCGCGTTACCATGGGTGGCCGTCTAGCAACGGTCCATGGCACTAGAGACTAGGTGAATTGGCGTGAACATTTAGGCGCCGATTTCGTACGGGTACGATCCTTCTGTCTACCGTCTCCCGGCCTTAGTCTAGGGTATGGAATTGGGCGTCGGTTCCCATCCTTGAATGGGCATCTATGCTAAATACTCGAGACCACGTATGCTTCATTGCGTCGACACTGGAAACCATTCCCTGTTCGACCAACCACTGTGGCCACAGCTTCAAATAGCATGAACGTGTCTCCGAGTGCATAGGAGATACCTCTGTCACATAATGACAGGGGACGGATCCTTTTCTTGGAATACACCGTCCTCACTACACATTCCGACTACACAGGACAAGGCTTATGATAATCATCTTACAGAATGATTACCACTCGCCCGAACCATGAAGGACAAGCGGATCCGCCCAGGAGCGCGAGAGGAAGCGAGAAAGCGAGGAAATAGCGTAAATTAAATCAAATCTAATTTAAAATACGAATCCCAAGGGTTGTGCCCTTGGGTGCTCAACCGGGCGTTCGATGTAGGATGTGTAAATATTGGAAATGAATATTAAACACATAGGGCATAGATAAATATATATAATCAATCAAAGCGTAATAAACCGTTACTTTTGATTGTTTAGCGTATGCTCCCGGCTACTTGCGTTGTTCCTTCTCTAGAATGCTCACGAAATCCAAACGTATGGATTCTCCAAAGGTGATCCACACCACACCAGAAGAAACACACGTTCTTCTTGCTAGAAAAGAACGGGTTTAAGAAGGAATCGGTTTAAGAGAAGAACACTATGAATCGGTTTAAGTGAAGAACACAAGTGTAAGAGAGGGAGAGAGGCCGAGAGTTTGAGAGAGAGGAGAGGATTTTTGTGTTCTCTTTTTCCTAGAAAAAGATGAATAATGAATCACATATGCTTGATGTTGTATATTCTAATATATATACATAATTAATGTGATTATTGGAATGTGTCTAGGTTCATCCAAGGATGTCTAGATTCATTCCAATCAATCACCATCAATTCTTCAATCAAGCCTACCAAAATTTATGGTATGATCAAATCATACCAAAAGGGAAGAGTTTTATTGTAGTTGATTTGTCTCTTTCCAAAAAAGATAAGTCAACATACCACCTAGCATGAAATATGGCTGATTTTGCTTCCTTCAAGGGAGCATGTCGGCCATGTTTAATTAAGGGAAGAAGTCCAATTTCTTCCTATTCCAAAATAGGAATTATTTCTCCTCTCGGGTATAATTTAACGGACCAGGTTTTATCGTAATCCAATTACGACGAATCCAACATTAAATCCAATTTAATGTCCATTTAAATTATTCCCGTTGATCTTTGAATCCAATTAAAAGATCCAACATCTCAACGTCTCAACTTTCCATATTTAATCGAAAATTCAATTTATGGATTAAACGAAAGACCGATACAATATCGGCCCGTCCATCGAATGGACTTTCCCTTAACTAATCCAATTACTTATTTTATCCTTCAAGATTGACTCCAAGTCAATCTCTCAACCTCCTTGGTGATTTGTGTGTGACCCTTTAGGTTCACCCACAGCTAGACTTGGGCCCGTGTCCCACAAGGGCCCATTACCATGGGTGGCCGTCTAGCAACGGTCCATGGCACTAGAGACTAGGTGAATTGGCGTGAACATTTAGGCGTCGATTCCGTACGGGTGCGATCCTTCCGTCTACCGTCTCCTGGCCTTAGTCTAGGGTATGGAATTGGGTGTCGGTTCCCATCCTTGACTAGGCATCTATGCTTAATACTCGAGACCACGTATGCTTCATTGCGTCGACACAGGAAACCATTCCCTGTTCGACCAACCACTGTGGCCACAGCTTTAAACAGCATGAACGTGTCTCCGAGTGTATAGTGTTAGAATAGGTGACCACAAAGTCAATGGTATTGGCTGTTCTGAGAACCATTCGTCAATCTGTGAACAAGTAATATTATGTTAATGAATGTAGTAAGGATTCGTAGGCATGAGTTTGTTGTACTTACTGCTTGCATCGTTACGATGTCACAACAAACGCCCAAAGACTGAAATAACATTTCGGGAAATTGGAACTACGCTTGGAGGTAGGTTCATGAAATCAGTTTCGCCGAATCAGTCTGAAATACTCCAAGTCAAAGGAATCTCGAGACAGGGCATCGAGAATCCATTTGAGACTTGCACTAAGCATCTGCTATCGTGTTTCATCGACGGGTGACGAGGATCGTCTAAGCAGTGTTAGTGGGTCGGCCTGCTGGGGAGCGACCGACTGAGGTGACTCGCGGGAATCGTCATATGGAAGCTAGTCGGGCTTGGTCGGTATGACTCGTATTCTCGGTTCCGATAGTACGGGATTAGTCCTCGGACTTGAGGATCACCCTACATACTAAGACTGTATTTTGGATCTTGTGAAATTTGACCGATTATATCACATGGTCATCATAAGCCTCGTCCAGTGCAGTCGGAGTATGTAAGAACGGTGAATTCCAAGATAGGATCTGTCCCCTGTCAAAGGATATGACAGCAAGATCTCCTATGCGCTCTGGTCATAACACTTGATGTAGTGGGAAAGGATTTCCTACCTCGAGTTAAACCTATCTCGAGCATTATGCATAGTTGCCTAGTCAAGGATGGGAACCGACCCCTAGACTAAAGGCCGGGAGACAGGCGACAGTAGGACCGTACCCGTACGTATCGAGCGTCGGTAGGACCGCACCCGCGTATAACTCGGAGCCTAAATGTTCACACCATAAATTCACCTAGTCTCTAGTGCCATGGACCGTTACTAGATGGCCACCCCATGGTAACGGACTACTTTGGTTATGAAATAACAAAAAGTAGGTCCAAGTCTAACTGAAAGGTGAACCTAAAGAGTCACACCCGCTACACCAAATGAAAGGGAATTAATTTGGAATTAATTCCGGGAGAAGGTTTAATTTAATGGAATTAAATTATACTTCTTGGAGATTCAAGCCTCGATGAATTATTTGGAATAATCGGGCTTGAGTTCATAAATTATATTTATGAATTTTATAAAGCATGGGCTTTCCTTTTAATTAGATTAAAAGGGTGAATTAATTAATTAATGGGCTTGATATATTAAATAGGATTTAATATAAAGTCCATGGGACTATTTAATTTAGAATTAAATAAGTCCTTTCCATTAATTAATTAATGGGCTTAGTATATTAAATATGATTTAATATAAAGTCCATGGGAATATTTAATTTAGAATTAAATAGGCCCATTCCATAAAGCCCATCAAAATGGATGGACAAGATTTGATCTAGAGAATGATGAGATGAAGGGCCATGATTAATTTGACTTAATCAAAGCTTAATTTGACTAGGATTTGACTAGGTCAAAATCCTAGTCAAAGTGTGTCTCTTTGGAAGAGTTTGAGAAGGAATAGGAAATTCCATTTTCTATAAATACTCAAAAAACACACACTCACACCTACTATTCTCTACAACTCTCATCTCTCAATTCCCTCTCAAATTCATCCATCCCCTCTTCTTTTCTCCAAGAATACTACTTAGTTCTTCTTGATTTATTCAAGTTAAGAACATAAGAGACATTGATTGCGTTAATTCATAGCGTGTATCAATGTCTCTTCTCCCCAATGATTTTCTTGCTAGCACAAGGGTTCGTTGCTTTCCGGTGCAGCGAGTGAGATGATTTAGAAGGTCTCTTCTTTGAGATCTTGATGCAAAACGGGGAACAATGCATGTAGCCGAACGAAGACAAAACTACAACCGGGTAGGTTCTTTAATTATGGTTTTCGTTTCTAATTTTATGGCCTCCATGTTGTGTTTTATTGAACATGAGATACACCGAACGCCCGGGAGAATCAAGGGCACACCCCTTGATTCGTTTATGTATGTTATGCATGATTTAAATTCCGTTTAATTATGCTTTGTAATTTTTATTACGCACTATTTCGCTCTTTCGCTATACGCGCTAATCTCCCGGGCCGATCCACACAATCTTTCACATAGGAGATACCTCTGTCACATACTGACAGGGGACGGATCCTCTTCTTGGAATCCACCGTCCTCACTACACATTCCGACTGCACTGGACAAGGCTTATGATAATCATCTTACATAATGATTACCTCTCGCCAGATCCAAGATACAGCCGTCCTGTGCACGCGACTGCCATGATTCCTTAAGTCTGAGGATTACTCCCGTACTATCGGAACTGGGGAAAACCAATCATACCGACCAAGCCTCCATGGCTTCCATATGATGATCCCCGCGAGTCAGTCCAGTCGGCTCGACCCCAGTCGACCAACCCATCAAGATCGTGTAGGCGTCCCACGCCTGTCGCTGATGAAACACGGCACTCATCCAATGAACACTACTCTTGACGCAAGTCTCAATAGGACTCTCGATGCCCTGTCTCGAGGTCCTCGACTTGGAACGTTTCAGACCCAACTCTTAATCAGTTGGTTTCATGACCACCATCCAATGCATGGCCCAACTGCACGAGTTGTTAACCATGGTCTATGGGCTTCGTTGCGATATAAGTTAAACACCATTTTAACAAATGTAAGATCAGCGCAACAAAGAAGGTACCATTGGTGACGAACACTCATCTTATTCATCACATAAAAATATTACATTTACATCAAGTTGTGAGATAGGTTACAAATCGCCAAACGTATTGCCTTTTTGGTCACTTATTCTAACAATCTCCCACTTGACCTAAAGCCAATCATCCATTGACCTCAAACCTCTTATTCAGATGGTGAGTGTGGGCAACTTGCGACATGGGCTTAGCAAGTGGATTTGCTATGTTTTCTATGGAGCTGACTCAGTCCAACCGAACGTCACTCCTGCTATCCATCTCTCTAAGCAGATGGTAGCGTCTAAGAATATGCTTGGATCGTGATGAGATCTCAGTTCCTTTGCTATCGTTATCGCCCCGTTGTTATCATAAAAGATAATTTCAGGCTTAGCAATGCTAGGTACTACATCCAACCCTTGGATGTAGCTCATCAAGCAAACCACTCCTTAGCAGCTTCTGAAACTGCTATGTATTCAGACTCTGTGGTGGAGTCCGCCGTGGTAGCGTGCTTGGAACTTTTCCAAGCTACCACGCCACCATTAAATCTGAACACATAACCAGATGGAGACTTGGCATCATCATCATCCGACTGGAAGCTAGCGTCGCTATAGCCTTCCAGTATCAACTCTCCACCGCCGTAGATCAAGAACATGTCCTTAGTCCTTTTCAGGTACTTTAGGATAGTCTTGACTGCACTCCAGTGTGCCTCCCCGGCACACGACTGATATCGGCTAGTTACGCTAAAAGCAAAAGCCACATCAGGTCTAGTGCACTGAACAGCATACTGTATGCTGCCTACAGCTGAAGCATAGGGGATGTCCAACATCCTTTTAAGCTCCTCATCAGTCTTAGGAGACTGCTTCTCGGATAACTTAATTCCATGCCTCATAGAAAGGAATCCTCGTTTTGAGTTCTCTATCATGAATCTCTTCAAGACTTTCTCAATGTACGAGGATTGGGCCATTCCTAACATCCTTTTAGATTTATCCCTGTAGATCTTGATGCCAAGGATGTAGGATGCCTCGCCCATATCCTTTATGGAGAATTGCGTTGACAACCAAGCTTTAGTGGTACCCAACATCTTAGCATCATTCCCAATGAGCAAGATGTCATCCACGTAAAGCACTAGAAACGCAACTGAGCTCCCACTGATCTTCTTGTATACACAAGGATCGGACTTGTTCTTGACGAAATCATATCCCCATATGACTTCATCAAAACGTATGTTCCAGCTTCGAGAAGCTTGTTTGAGGCCATAGATGGACCTTTGGAGACGGCAGACCTTCTGCTCTTCTCCAACAGTTGTGAAACCTTCCGGCTGATCCATATAGATCTCTTCCTCTACGAAACCATTGAGGAAGGCCGTTTTCACGTCCATCTGCCATATTTCATAGTCATACCATGCTGCTATGGCAAGCAGTATCTGAATGGACTTGGCCATTGCTACGGGCGAGTAGGTCTCCTGAAAATCGACCCCGGGTCGCTGAGTGTAACCTTTCGCCACAAGCCTGGCTTTGAAGGTTGTAACCTCCCCGTAAGCTCCAAGCTTATGTTTGTAGACCCATTTACACCCTACGGGTTTAACCCCTTTGGGTGGATCTACTAGGGTCCAAACCTTGTTTGTACCCATCGAGTCCATCTCGGATTTCATAGCCTCAAGCCAGTTGTCCGAATCGATATCCGACATCGCTTTTCCGTATGTCTTTGGATCATTATTCAACTGACCGGTCAAGCCCAGAAATCCATACCTATAGGTGCATGGGATACTCTGGCCAACCTACAGAGGACTGGAACAATATCAGTGAGAACCACTGGCTCAGATGTCACTGCCGCCTCATAGGGTACCTCACTTGATTCCTCAAGGAGTACCTCATCGTGTCGAGTATTCGATGGAAAACCTTTTTTCAAGAACACTGCGTTTCGCGAGACAAAAACCTTTTGCTTGAAGGGATCACAGAAATAATACCCCGCAGTTTCTTTTGGATAGCCGATGAACCCTGATAAACTAGACCTCGAGTCCAGTTTATCTCCTACTAATCTCTTAACATATGCGGGGCAACCCCACACTTTCAAGTATTTGTAGGAGGCAGGCTTGCCATGCCATATCTCATATGGCGTCTGGGATACCGTCTTAGAGGGCACCAAGTTCAAAACTTTGGCCGCCGTCTCAAGAGCATATCCCCAGAAGGAAAGGGGAAGTTCGGTAGAACTCATCATGGATCGGACCATGTCCAACAAGGTCCGATTTCTCCTTTTAGACACACCATTAAGCTGCGGTGTTCCAGGAGGGGTCCATTGAGAGAGAATCCCATTCTCTTTTAGATAATCAGTAAACTCACCACTCAAATACTCTCCACCTTGGTCCGACCGAAGGGCTTTGATCTGTCGACCGGTTTGGTTCTCTACTTCAAGTCTGTATTCCTTAAACCTTTCAAAGGCTTCAGACTTGTACCTCATCAGGTAAACATAACCATACTGTGAGTGATCATTGGTAAAGGTTATGAAGTACGAGTACCCACTTCTAGCCTGAGTATTTAGTGGACAACAGACATCTGTATGGATCAAATCCAACAGACCACTGGCTAGCGTACTTTGTCCAACAAAGGGTTTCTTGGTCATCTTTCCCTTTAGACAGGATTCGTAGGTCGGTAGGTTGTCCAAATCGTCTATTTCTAGACTCTTTGAGTCCACCAACCTTCTTATCCTATCTTTAGAGATATGACCTAACCTCGCATGCCATATCTGTGCGTTATTATGATCATCACGTTTTCGTTTGTGTTCTGCAGTCATAATGCAATTAGACTGTTGAAGTATGTACAAACCGTTGACCGATGTACCAAGCAGATGAGAAATACCATCTTTTATAATGAAAAAACCGATTTTATTGATGGTAAATTCATATCCCTCCTTATGAAGGACGGGATGGAAACAATGTTTTTAATCATGCTAGGTACATAGAAACAGTCGTTCAGTATAATCTTAACATGACTACTAATGGCTAACTCTTGTTATCTTACGGCCTCCGCAGCAACGGCCTTGCTATCGCCTAGCCTCAGGATCATCTCATCCTTGGTTAGCCTTTTGCTTCTTTGCAGTGCCTGCAAATCATTGCAGATGTGAGCACCACACCCGGTATCCAATACCCATGAAGCAGAATTAGTAATCATATTTACTTCAACCACAAACATACCAAGGTTGGAGAGGAGTTGTGGGCACCCCTCTTCAAATGCCCTTTCCCTTGGCAATGCATGCATACATCATTTGCCTTGGACCGCTGAGAACCACGGGCCTTCCCTTTCCCTTTGCTCGGTCCAACCGGAGCAACAGGGACACCCGGAGCGCGAGCAGGGGCCGCAACCGTCTTCCCTTTGCCCTTCTTCCTCTTCCAGCGTCCGGCCCTCTTGCCATTCACCTTGAAGGTCAAAGCCTCTCCTATCAATACCGCCGGCGCCGACTTGTGGGCCGTTGCCTCGTATTGGACCAGCATGTTGATCAACTCATGAATAGACTTCTCAAGTCCGTCCATGTTGTAGTTTACAACAAACGGGTCATAGGATGGAGGAAGCGACTAGAGGATCACGTCAATGTACGTGTCATTGTTAAGCCCAGCTTTAAGGTTCTCGAGTTTCTCCACTAGGGAGAGCATCTTAACCCCATGACTCTGTACAGACGCTCCTTCAGCGAGCTTGGTGCCAAAGAATGCTTTTGTGGCGGCATATCTAATATGCCTATCCGGAACCGCATAAACCTCGTTCATGCAGAGCATTATGGCGGACACGTTGTCCAGCGTCTGATACTGGTTCTGGATGTCGTTAGACATCGAAGGCAGTATGATACTGCGTACTTTCCGATTGTCCTCATGCCATTTCTCGAACGTCAAATGTTCTTCAGGCATGGAGCCCTCCGGTAAGTCGCTCGGTGGCGGCTCGTCCAAGACGTAGCCTTGGTTCTCGAAACCGAGGACAATCCTCAGGTTTCTCAGCCAGTCCGAGTAGCTCGTTCCGTTGAATTTGTTAGTCTCGAGAATCATGGTTAATGGGTTCTTAGACATATCCACATTAATGAAAATGTAAAGTAGAAATTAGCAAATGATGATAATATTATTGTTCAAGTTGAAGACTTGGTCTTTTAGTCTTTAACCCTCCCACTATTTATACGAAAGTCCGTCACTCTCAGAGTTTCGGGAAACCATTTCCTAGTGGGCTTGGGATCCACAAGCGTAATCTCCATGCCCCGCTTTTACAATTCATATGAAGAAGACCTCATGGGAGATATCTAATATCATTCTCATCTAATGAGATTCTCAAGATATTTTGCCTCACCTATTCGCATGGTTCCGAGAACTCCAAGCGAACCATGTTACTCAGTTTTATGCCCGACCCATCAACCAAATCATAGCTTAAACTGTCGCCCCCCACGACTCGTGAGACAGGGAAACAGCGAGCGCAGTCTTTTTGTTCACAACAATGGTGCAGCTTTCCCCTATTCCAAGTGTGCCACGACTCGTGAGACCACACTTGGGTAGTGGTAGCTTCCTCACCACATTGCTGTGGATGGAAGGCTCGGACAGATCATAAATACCATTTTGATCCAAGTCCGTTCTGGGCCTAATATTTAATTTGGTCCAACCAAATAGAGTTTTGAGTGTGACCGAGACCTCATTATATTATGGTGTTTTAGTATGCATAAATATCCAATATTTAAAGCGATAAATAAAAAACGCCGCATGCATAAAACATAGCATACCCCTGTTAGGATGATCACAAGCCCAACCTATGCAATCCACTGAGCCCGTAGTGAGTCTATGGTCTGTTTAGGGTGGTCCTAAATTATTACAATAATAATATACCCATTGTCATTCCAATGGGCCTTGAAGTGCTTCTTGTTTCACGCCTTGATGCTCCTCCTTGGGGTCTCCGACTCCAATTGCTTGTTAAAATTAAAACCTCACCGATCCTATCTACTCTCATTACAACTGAAAGTAATACAGTGGTAATAAAGGAAACAAGAGGCACGCAGGCCCCACCCAACAGAAAATAAATGATCATACATTCATCCATACATAAGGTCTAGGGCTCTTGTGATCATCCATATTGATTCCATCAACTCCCATAACACAATTATTCCAAATAATCATGCATAAATAACCAATGGATATTCCAAATACCCAAGTGATGTCCAACATCACAAAAGCATAAACATGCAAATAATATGCAAAATTCATATTTCAAATTTAATGCACATTTTAAACAATGCATTCAATGCATGTATTAATCCCAAATTAATTAAACAAATTTAATTCAAGGAATAATCCAATTATTCCAAAATCAAAAATGCAAAATTAATATATTTTCAGAATATTGTGCAGAAAATACAGAAAATCAAATTTTCCGAAAAAGTCGAAAAAACGGCACAAAAACGGCCCAGCCATTGTGCTGGCCGGCCGGCCGCGCGCATAGGGCAGCTTGCACGCGCGCCTGTCAGCGGCCACTGCGGGTCTGATCCAAAATTCCTTTTTTTTTTTTTTTTTTTCAAAACTATTTCAGCACAATAACAGTAGTATTATTCTGAAAATAAGCATGCAATTTTAGATCCAATCTAACAAAATAAAGCATGCCAAAAGTCCATCAAACCCAAACAATTGAATTATCATATTACTCATATATTTATACAATCTAACATGCCAATAAATCCATTAAAAGCAAGTAGATCATGCCAAACACATAGATCTATGCCCCTTACATCGAACTGGGCTCTGATACCACTTGAAGGACAAGCGGATCCGCCCGGGAGCACGAGCGGAAGCGAGAAAGCGAGGAAATAGCGTAAATTAAATCTAATTTAAATAAACGAATCCCAATGGTACTGCCCTTGGGTGCTCAACCGGGCGTTCGATGTAGGATGTGTAAATATTGAAAATGAATATTAAACACATAGGGCATAGATAAATATATATATAATCAATCAAAGCGTAATAAGCCGTTACCTTTGATTGTTTAGCATATGCTCCTGGCTACTTGCGTTGTTCCTTCTCCGGAATGCTCATGAAATCCAAACGTATGGATTCTCCAAAGGTGATCCACACCACACCGGAAGAAATACACGTTCTTCTTGCTAGAAAAGAACGGGTTTAAGAAGGAATCGGTTTAAGAGAAGAACACAATGAATTAGTAAGAGAGGGAGAGAGGCCGAGAGTTTGAGAGACAGGAGAGGATTTTTGTCTTCTCTTTTTCCTAGAAAAAGATGAATAATGAATCACATATGCTTGGTATTGTATATTCTAATATATATACATAATTAATGTGATTATTGGAATGTGTCTAGGTTCATCCAAGGATGTCTAGATTCATTCCAATCAATCACCATCAATTCTTCAATCAAGCCTACCAAAATTTATGGTATGATCAAATCATACCAAAAGGGAAGAGTTTGATTGGAGTTGATTTGTCTCTTTCCAAAAGAGATAAGTCAACATACCACCTAGCATGAAACATGGCTGATTTTGCTTTTTCCAAGGGAGCATGTCGGCCATGTTTAATAAAGGGAAGAAGTCCAACTTCTTCCTATTCTAAAATAGGAATTATTTCTCCTCTCGGGTATAATTTAACGGACCAGGTTTTATCATAATCCAATTACCACGAATCCAACATTAAATCCAATTTATTGTCCATTTAAATTATTCCCATTGATCTTTTAATCCAATTAAAAGATCCAACGTCTCAACTTTCCATATTTGATCGAAAATCCAATTTACCCATTAAACGAAAGCCCGATGCAATATCGGCCCGTCCATCTAATGCACTTTCCCTTAAGTAATCCAATTACTTAGTTTATCCTTCGAGATTGACTCCAAGTCAATCTCTCAACCTCCTCGGTGATTTGTGTGTGACACTTTAGGTTCACCCTCAGCTAGACTTGGGCCCGTGTCCCACAAGGGCCCGTTATCATGGGTGGCCGTCTAGCAACGGTCCATGGCACTAGAGACTAGGTGAATTGGCGTGAACATTTAGGCGCTGATTCCGTACGGGTACGATCCTTCCGTCTATCGTCTCATGGTAGTTTAGGGTATGGAATTGGGCGTCGGTTCTCATCTTTGACTAGACATCTATACTTAATAGTCGAGACCGCGTATGCTTCATTGCGTCGACACAGGAAACCATTCCCTGTTCGACCAACCACTGTGGCCACAGCTTTAAACAATATGAACGTGTATCCGAGTGCATAGGAGATACCTCTGTCACATACTGACAGGGGACAGATCCTCTTCTTGGAATCTACCATCCTCGCTACACATTCTGACTGCATTGGACAAGGCTTATGATAATCATCTTACAGAATGATTACCTCTCGCCAGATCCAAGATACAGCCGTCCTGTGCACGCGACTGCCATGATTCCTCAATTTTGAGGATTACTCCCGTACTATCGGAACCGGGGGAAACCAATCATACCGACCAAGCCTCCAAGGCTTCCATATGATGATCCCCGCGAGTCAGTCCAGTCGGCTCGACCCCAGTTGATCAACCCATCAAGATTGTGTAGGCGTCCCACGCCTTTCGCCGATGAAACACGACACTCATCCAGTGAACACGACTTTTGACGCAAGTCTCAATAGGATTCTCGATGCCCTGTCTCGATGTCCTCGACTTGGAACGTTTCAGACCCAACTCTTAATCAGTTGGTTTCATGACCACCATCCAATGCATGGCCCAACTGCACGAGTTGTTAACCATGGTCTGTGGGCTTTGTTGCGATATAAGTTAAACACCATTTTAACAAATGTAAGATGAGCGCAACAAAGAAGGTACCATTGGTGACGAACACTCATCCTATTCATCACATAATAATATTACATTTACATCAAGTTGTCAGATAGGTTACAAATGTTAGAATAGGTGACCATGTAAGCCAATTTTGGCAGGAATATGTAACCTATGTCTAGACAATTTCAGGTGTTTGATAAAACATTTATGAATAAAGAAGTGAAAAGTTGATATGGCAATACTTTGTTTACGTTCACTTATATCTGCTTTTACATATTTGTTCACTACGCAAACAAAGCCCATGGACTGAGAATCGATTTCGGGGATTGGGACTACGCTTGGAGGTAGGTCCATGAAATCAGTCTTACCGAATCAGTCCGGAAATCTCCAAGTCAAGGAATCCCGAAAATGGGTACCGGGATTCCCTTTGAGACTTGCACTAAGCATCTTGCTGACGTATTTCATCGACGGGTGACGAAGGTCGTCTAAGCAGTGTTAGTGGATCAGCATGCTAGGAAGCAGCTGACTGAGGTGACTCGCGGGAACCGTCTTACGGAGAACCTTGAGTATGGTCTGCAAGGTATGACGTATTCCCGGTTCCAACGGTACAGGTCAAGTCCTTTGACTTGAGGAACTGCTGAGTTTACCTGCGCATCAGGTCTGTATCTTAGATATGGTGAGAGATTGCCAAAATACTCTTGAGTAGTCATAAGCCATGTCTAGTGCAGCTCGTGTGTACAGAGTGACAGTAGTTTCCAAGAAAGGATCTGTCTCCTGTCAAAAGGTATTGACAGTTGAGTCTCATGTATGCTCTGTGTCTTGTCCCTAAAATATGTGGCCACAGTAACTGAACAGAAGGGAAGGTTTCCCTTGTGGCGTTTGGTAAGGACAGACCGACACTTAGGTCCAAAATGGGTACCTGCATTTTCCGTGCCCTAGACTCTAAGTGATGAGACCGAAGACAGTAGGACAAGTGTACTGTTAGGGCCTAAATGTTCATCCCCGATTATTTCACCTAGTCTCTAGTGCCATGGACCGTTGCTAGATGGCCACCCATGGTGACGGGCGGATTCTAGGAATCCGACCAAGTCTAGCTGAAAGGTGAACCTAAAGAGTCACACACTATCCACACACACTTAAGTATTTAATTTGGAATTAAATATTGGAGTAAAGGAATTATTAAATTAGATTTAATCGGGTCCTATATTTTCTTGAAAAAATTAATTCCTTCTATTTGATAAAGGGAATTAAATTAATAAATTGAATTTATTAAGGGAATTGATTTAATGGGCCTAGAATAAATATTAATATTTATTTATTACATTTATTTGGCCTTTCGGAATATTTAATGGAATTTAAATATTCCATTAAACTAAAATCAACGGTTGAGATGGAAAAGGGAGATGGAAGGCTAGGATTATTTTGACTAGGTCAAACACTAGTTTGACTAGGACTTTGACTAGGTCAAAATCCTAGTCAAATTAGAGTTCTTAGAGTTGGAGTTTAAAGAGGATTAAACTCCTCCTCTATATAAACCTCTAGCTTCCAACAATTGAAGGATGATGAAATTCCAACACACACACACAACACATAATTTTCGGCCCCTCTCCCATCTCTCTCGTCCGCCCTCTCTCTCCACTCTCTCCAAGAAATTATTTTCTAGTTCTCTTGTTCTTGAAACATTAGAATTTAGATGAATCAATACCGTTAAGTGATAACGTGTCGTTGATTCATCCACTCCAAAAATATACACTTGTTTGTTGCTAGCACGACGTACAAGATACGTGGGTGGATCGTGTGTCACGATTTGGAGGGTCTCAAGAACGAGATCTCGGTGCAAAACGGGGAACAACGCGTGTAGCCGTTGAAGACGAAAACGACAACGGGTAGGTCTCGTTTAATATTTTCGTCCTCTTTAATTTCCTACCCTATGGTCTCCATGATCTTTTATATGTTCTTTAATCATGAGATACACCGAACAACCGGGAACCTCAAAGATACACCCCTTGAGCGTGTTCTTTAATTCATTAAAGCATGCTTTAATTTTTGTATTTTATTTTATATCGCGCTTCCACACTCGCGCAATTTCCCGGGACGATCCACGATTTCTTTCAGTAGTATCAGAGCCCGGTTCCGTGTATAGGCCCGGTGTCTGCGCGCGCGCGCCCGGCAGGCGTGCCCAGTGCACGTCTGCGCGCGCACTGCGTAGGGCGCGACCGACAGCCAGCAGGCCAGCGCACGGGCGAGGTAAGGGAGCTTGCGCGCGCGACGGCCTGCCGGAACGCCAGGCCACGCAGCAAGCTGCCGGTCAAGCGCGTGCGCACGCAGGCAGGGGCCTGCGCGCGCGCAAGGGCGGCAGGCTGAGCTTGCTGCCCTGTGCGCGCCGGCAGGGCGCTGCCGGCGGCGGCTGCTAGGGTTTTAAAACCCTAGTAGTGTTTTTTTTATTTCTTAAATTATTTTCAGTTTTAATTTTGAATTAATTCTAAAAAATCATTTTTTGGGTTCAATTATGCCTACTTTTCTATAGACATTATTTTAGGAGTAAAATAAATTGAATTTGGAATCCCGGGGTTATTTTACTTAAAATTATGAGGAAAGGTTTTCCTAAAACAAGAAAATATTATTATCAATATTTGTGTTTATTTTTCACACGTTATGCACATATTCATTTATTTTATTATTTTGAATATTTATGATTGAAAATCATATGTTGTTGGTGTATTGTAATTATATGATTAGATCATGTGATTATGTGTGTTGGATGGAAATGGATGATCACGAGCCTTAGACCGAATGTATGGTATATTTTCTGTCGGGCCTGTATGCCTCTTTTACTGCTTTCTCCTTCTCTCTTTCTAGTTGCCTTGGAATAATAAGGCATTCTACCTCCCTCCTTATGTACTCCCCGGGGTTTTCGCTGGGGTTTCTTTTTTTTTAATATGTAATGATAGTAGACTAGGAGTGAGGTTTCTATTTTTTGTAATTGATGGAGAAGAAGGAAGGACCACATGGAGAGCCCAGACGGGAGGTCCCTTGGAGTTTTCCATGAAGTGAAGAAAGAGAAAAGAGACCAAGGCCCATCAGCATGATGATTGGGTTACTATTAATGTAATAGTATAGGACCAACCCTAGATTGACCATAGACCCACTGCGGGCTCAGTGGGTCGCATAGGATTTGGGCTCGTGATCATCCAACAGGGGCGTGCTAGGCTTTAATTTTGCATGTGGTTATTATGTTGGATGAATGAGCTTTTATTTATCATATAACTGCTATGGATGGTTCAATTTATGCATTATGGATGTATGTGTGAATGTTTATTTATTTGAGATCTCGGTCATTTACTACTCTCACATTGGTTGGACCAATGTCAAAATATTAGACCCTAGACAAAATGGACATGAACTCTAGGAGTTTGTCCATGCCTTCCAATCCATGGCATATTGAGGAAGCTGCTTTAGGTCAATAACGTGGTCTCACGAGTCGTGGCACGTTATTGTACTTAAAGGAAGCTGCACTATATCATGAACGAAAAAATGGGCTGCTGTTACCTGTCTCACGAGTCGTGGGGGTACCAGTGGGTCTGTGGCTCGGTCGATTGGTTAGGTCTAACGCCCAATTAACATGATTCGCTTGGAGTCCTCGGGATCATGTGAAAGGGTGAGGCAATAATCTTGGGAATCTCGTGGAACGAGAATGGTATGGAATACCTCCCACAGGATCTTTTCCATGCGAATCGTAAAAGCGAGGTATGGGAAAAATCGCTGTGGATCCCAAGCCCACTAGGAAAGGATTTCTCGAAAATCACGTTTGAGAGTATCGTGTTTTCGTATAAATAGTGGGAGGATTAAATGACTAAAGTCCATGCATTTAATTATTTTATCAAACCACCGTCTTTTATTTTTCTGCTGATCGCGCGCCGTTTTCTAAAAATGTTGACTTTAAAATGCCTAAGAACCCACTTTCCACCATTCTTGAGACAAACAAATTCAATGGAACAAATTACAACGACTGGTTGCGTAATCTCAGGATAGTCCTAGATTACGAGAACCAAGGCTACGTCATGGACGAGCCTCTCCCTAGGACCTTGCCGGAAGGATCCACGCCAGAAGAACGTGAGACGTTCGAGACTTGGCATAAGGATAACCGGAAGGTCCGTAGCGTCATACTTGCTTCGATGACCAATGAGATTCAGAAGCAATATGAAAGGCTAGATGATGTCCCTTCCATTATGGCTCGCCTTAAGGATTGCTATGCAGTCCCGGACCGGCATACTAGGTATGTCGCGATGAAGGCGTTCTTTGGAACTAAAGTGACAGAAGGATCCTTTGTACAAGAGCACGGGGTTAAAATGCTTACCCTGGTGGAAAAGCTCGAGGACCTAAAGGCAGGTCTCGATAATGAAAAGTACATAGATGTGATCCTTCAGTCACTCCCACCCTCCTTTGACCAATTTATCGTCAACTACAACATGAACGCACATGAGAAGGGCATTCATGAGTTGATCAATATGTTGGTGCAATACGAGGCAACGACTAAGAAGTCCACGCCTTTGGTATTGTTTGGAGGTGCTTCAACTTCCAATACAAAAGGCAAAGGTGCCGGACGTTGGAAGAAGAAGAAAGGGAAGGGAAAGGCCGTCAAAGCAGCTACGAACACTAAGAGTGTTCCCATTGCCAAAGAGGGGAAAGGCAAAGGAAAGGGAAAGGTTGTCTCCAAGCAACAGTCGAAGGCATATGACACATGTATCAACTACCGTGAGAAAGGGCATTGGAAGAGAGAGTGCCCCAAACTCTTCTCGAACCAAGGTATTTATGTGATTGAGGTTAATATGATCACTAATTCTGCCTCTTGGGTATTAGATACCTGCTGTGGAGCTCACATTTGCAATAACTTGCAGGTGTTGAAAAGAAGCAGAAAACTGGGTAGCGGGGACAATGATCCTGAAGCTTGGGAATGGCAAGGCCATCTCGGTAGAAGAAGTAGGATCCGCCACTCTAGTGATTAGTGATAATATTAGCATAGATTTAGAGCAAGTTTATTTTGTACCTAGTATGATTAAAAACATCATTTCCATTCCATTGTTGGACAATAGTGGTTATGAGTTTAGAATCAATAAAAATTGCTTTTATTTGATGAGGTGTGGAATTGCTCATCTACTTGGTACATTGCATAACGGGCTCTATATCTTGCAACAAACGAATTTCGTTCTCAACACTCAACACAAACGAAAATTAGATAATAACGGGAACGCACGTCTGTGGCACGCTAGGCTAGGTCACATATCCCAAGACAGGATGAAGAGGTTGGTAGACTCAAAGAACCTAGAGGTTGGGGACTTGAGCGATCTACCAACTTGTGAATCCTGTCTAAGAGGGAAAATGACCAAGAAGCCCTTTGTAGGACAAAGTAGGCTTGCCACAGGTCTGTTGGACTTCGTCCATACAGACGTATGTGGACCACTAAGGACGCAGGCCAGAGGTGGGTTCTCCTACTTCATAACCTTTACCGATGATCATTTACAGTATGGTTATGTTTACCTAATGAGGTACAAGTCTGAAGCTCTTGAGAGGTTTAAAGAATTCAGACTTGAAGTGGAGAACCAGACCAACTGCAAAATTAAAGTCCTACGGTCGAACCGAGGCGGTGAATACCTTAGTACGGAGTTCCTAGATTATCTAAAAGAACATAGTATAATATCAGAATGGACACCTCTAGGAACACCACAGTTAAATGGTGTCTCTGAAAGGAGGAATCGAACCCTGTTGGACATGGTTCGGTCTATGATGAGTTTTACCAAATTGCCCTTATCCTTTTGGGGCTATGCACTAGAAACGGCAGCCAAATTGTTGAATTTAGCGCCTACTAGTACATTGACCCAAACGCCATATGAAATATGGCACGGCAAACCTGCTTCCTACAACTACTTGAAAGTGTGGGGTAGCCCCGCATACGTCAAGAGGGTAGTGGGAGATAAGCTAGAATCCTGGTCTAGCTTATGCATGTTCGTTGGATACCCTAAGGAAACTGCGGGTTATTACTTTTATGACCCCTTGGAACAAAAGGTGTTTGTTTCAAGAAATGCAGTATTCTTGGAGCAAGGCTTCCCGGAGGATATCCAACCTGATGAGCTGATCCTTGAGGAATCAAGTGATGGAATCCAGCCATCTGACACAGCCGCGGAACCCTCACTTAGAGGATTCAGGATAGACAGCCGAAGGGCTGACCAACCTCGAGAGGTCTAACATGCTAGGCATGAAGGACAGCCTCAGGAACAGCCAGCCCCGGTTCCTGAACCACCGGCTCCGATACAGTCAGCGTCCACAGTCACCACTGACGTTCTCGTTCTCCGTAGGTCCACTAGAGAGTCCAGACCTCCAGTGAGATATGGCTTTCTAGGAGCGACCGATCTTTTGGATAATGATCCTAAGACATATGGAGAAGCGATGTCTGACATCGACTCCGGGAAATGGCTTGAGGCCATGAAAGCCGAAATGGACTCCATGAACGAGAACCTCTTGTAGATCCACCGAAAGGTGTTAAGCCAGTGGGCTGTAAGTGGGTCTACAAGTGCAAACTTGGCGGTGATGGAGAAGTCACAACCTTTAAGGCTAGGCTTGTAGCTAAGGGATACACTCAACGACCCGGGGTCGATTATGAGGATACTTACTCGCCAGTAGCAATGGCTAAGTCCATTCGGATCCTGCTCGCCATAGCAGCATGGTATGACTATGAGATATGGCAGATGGACGTGAAAACAGCCTTCCTCAACGGTTTCGTTGAAGAAGAGATCTATATGGATCAGCCGGAGGGTTTCACGGTTACTGGAGAAGAACAGAAAATCTGTCGCCTCCAGAAGTCCATCTATGGCATCAAACAAGCCTCCCGAAGTTAGAACATTCGCTTTGACGAAGTAATACGGGGTTATGACTTCATCAAAAACAAATCCGACCCTTGTGTATACAAGAAAGTCAGTGGAGCTCAATAGTGTTCCTAGTGGTTTATGTGGATGACATTCTACTCATTGGTAATGACGTTAGAATGTTAGAAAACACAAAAGCATGGTTGTCAACCCAGTTTTCCATGAAGGACTTGGGTGAAGCCTCCTACATCCTAGGCATCCAGATTGTCAGGGACAGATCTAAAAGGATGTTAGGACTCACCCAAAACTCGTATATGGAGAAAGTCCTAAAAAGATATTGAATGGACAACACCAAACGAGGATTCCTTCCCATGAGGCATGGGATCAAGTTGTCCAAGAAACAGTCCCCACAGACTGATGAGGAACTTGAAAGGATGAAAATCATCCCCTATGCTTCTGCCATAGGTAGCATCCAATATGCGGTCCATTGCACTAGGCCTGACATTGTATACGCTTTGAGCGTAACAAGCAGATATCAGTCCTGCGTAGGAGAGGCACATTGGAATGTTGTTAAGGGCATCCTTAAGTACCTAAGGAGGACTAAGGAGATGTTCTTAGTGTATGGCAATGGAGAACTAATTCTGGAAGGCTTTAGCGACTCTAGCTTCCAGTCTGATGACGATGATGCCAAGTCTCAATCGCGGTACGTATTCAAACTCAATGGAGGAGTAGTAGCTTGGAAAAGTTCCAAGCAAGCAACCATTGCTGAGTCCACCACAGAG